>CM074554.1:1853458-2433757 GCA_037305995.1 Sclerodermus sp. 'alternatusi' | reverse complement strand
TTTACGGAAAGAGAGAGAAGAGGAAGAGGAGGAGGAGGAGGAGGAGGAGGAGCAGGGGTCTGAGGGGACACACACGCGCAGTTCCGGCAGTGGAATTGATTCTACGTCACGAGCACTTGACGAGGTGCGCACGAAACGGATAATTGTTGGTGTTTGTTCCATAAAATTTGTATTGGGCTTACGAGGAATTAAATCTCTCCCTCTCCCTCTCTCTCTCTCTCTCTCTCTCTCTCTCTCTCTCTCTCTCTCTCTCTCTCTCTTGACGTATCTTTCCCGACTGTCGATATCTTTAATGCAGAATTGATGATAGAATACGGCTGCATCGATGAGAGATCTGAGGAAAAATCAAGGTCACCGGAAATACTGGAGCATCGATAAGATGTTATTTCCTTATCGCTTACTATCATGATTATTAACTTTGCAACCACCACCACTACCCCCGCTTCTACGAACGCTGAAGAAACGACTATTAATAAAGCTACGGGACGGCGACGACGACGATGACGACAATGACGACGACGACGACGACGACGACGACGACGACGACGACGACGACGACGACGACGACGACGGCAACCGGAGAGACGAAGGAACGTGGAAAAATGGAAAAGCAGAAAAATACGCTGGAAAGGCGTTAAACTAGCACTCTGGCTTTTTTACAGGCTGCCACTCCGAAGAAACACGGGGAAGAAGGGGAGGGGGAGGGGGAGAGTGCAGAAAACTCGACGACTATTAGAGCTCCAAGGTTTTTCCTGTCTGCGATCACGTGATCGCCCAAGCTATTAAAGCTATTTAATATCCTCGGTCGCATTACGTAATTCGAGGCGAAAAGGCGTCGTTGCGCCTTCCTTCTCGGCTCCTCCTCAGTCCGGAGAGACGCACGCGTGCTATCGTGCGTATGTGTGTGCGTGTGTACGTGTGCCGGGAAAAAATAGGTCGCTCGCGCGTACATCGAGTCTGGCACTCTTTTTTCTATTTTCTACAATTCGCTAGGGAGTTTACCGCCAGGGCTTTTTCTCTCTATAGCCGCTGCTCTCCGCTCGCGAGCGCGTTACCACCACCGCAAATCACCCACCGATACATTCACGGAAGGTAGTATATATATATATATATATATATATAGAGAGAGAGAGAGGAAGGTAAGTAACAAATAAACCAACAAACAGCCTTGCGACCGAGTTTAATGCGAGACAACAGGAAGGAGATGAGAAAACGAGAGAGAAAGAGATAAAACGCAAATATGAAAAATTGGTAGTTGCGTACGATTTAGCGAGCGTAACGTCGATCGTGGGAGAGGGGGAGGAGGATTCCCGTTTCTTTCTTTGGTTTCAGGTACTCCGAGAGACTTTGGACGTCTCGCACCGGGCGATGATGATGATGATGGTCACCCATGAAATGTGCAACCGCAAACCTGCCTCATCGAGGGAGCAAATGTGTGCGTGGTGGTCGACGGGAGGGGCGTCGCGCGCACGTGCTTCTTTCCAGTGATGAGAGGGGAAGGGGCGGGTGGAAAGGAAGGAACGACGCACGCTTTCTTTCTCGTCCCTTGGTATTACGAGGATCGCGCAAAGTCAAATTTGCCCTGGTTTGCGATGGGTAGCAGCAGCAGCAGCAGCAGCAGCAGCAGCAGCAGCAGCAGCAGCAGCAGCAGCAGCAGCAGTAGCAGCTGCTCGTTGAAAGAGCGCGACATTGTCCTAACGGCGGCAGGTGCGTTGGGGGTGCAACGATCGGAACTTGCAAGGTGGCGACCGAGAAAACTCGAAACGTCTCGTCTGGTTTCGATTCAACGGCCAATTTTGGCACCGTTCGAGAAAGACTCTCGCGGCACTTGATAAACAAAAAATTGCATACCGGTCGATAACCGCGCGCAACCCCCTCCCCCCGTCTCCCTTTGTCGAGACGACCGAAACGACAAAATGACAAGGACTCGGACTGGATCGAGTCGCATGTGACAGCGGCCAGTGAGCAGCTGCATTGCGAGCTGTGCCGATCGCGCGAGCGAACGAGCGAATTTTACCGAGCACAAAGAGAGAGAGAGAGAGAGAGAGAGAAGGAAATATTGCGAAGGTCGTGAGTTCACCCTTGAGAGAGCAGGTGCCCACCCACCTTCCGTTGCGCGAGGCTTTTATATTTTTCACTTTTATTTCGACGTCCACGCATTCCTCTCTCCTTTCCTCCACCTCTTCTCTTCGTCCTTTCTTCTTCCGTCCTTTCCTTATTATCGCGCGCGTTCTTCCTCCGTGTAAACGAAGAAACCCCGTCTCTTCTACGCCCGTTCCGCTGGATGTCTGGATGGACCGCAAACCGTACCCTATCAATTTCACCTATCGTCACTTTTTACCCATATTGACAACTACCCCCCACCCCTTCACCTCCTCCGTCTCACCACGTTACAACCCCAACTACAAACTACAAACCTACCCTTCTCCGATTCAATTGAATCCGAGTAAAGCCAAACTCAACCAAGCCGAGCTACTCCATACCACACCACGTCGTGCCATCCTATGCTATGCCATGCCATGTCATGCCATGCCATGCCATGCCATACTGTACTGGAACGTGGAACGTGGAACGCGAAACGTCTGAATTCTCTGCTATGCCAATACACACGGTACGCACACGCACACGGAAAACTGTGTAGGGGCTACTCTGGCTTAGCCACACCGTTGCTATTGATACCGGAGCACCAATACCAACGTCCTCCCCCCACCCCCTTCACAATCTAGTACCCCTATTTTGCCGGACTACCCTCCACCACCCTTCCCGACTGTGCCTGGTCTTTTCACCATCTGCCCGAACCTCGTCAACCTCAAACACACAGTGCCTGTATAAATGCAGACTGCTTCCATCGAGCACACCCCCTCTTCTCCTCTCTGATGCTGATAACATTAACCGGAGAAACAATGCGCTTCTCTGGCCCGCGTTTGCCATTCGAAAAATTCTGGTAAAATGGTAGGTTTTCTCGAGGAAGCAAATACGCTCGATGAAAATCATCGTGGCATCGACGTGTTGCTGACAATGTCTCTCTCTCTCTCTCTCTCTCTTTCTCGGTGGTTTCTAGGGGAGGAAAAGCGCGTAGGAAAATCCTACGATACAGCCTGGGTGTGAGAGAGACGAATGGAGAAAAGTACGTGTCGTCGTGGTTGCTCCGTCGAGGGAGATCGCGCTGACGTCACGCATATTTACGCAGATACAAAAAGACGATAGCAGCAGTTACCGTGTGTCAAATAGCGATGAACTAAGAGAAATTCTCCTTTTTCGTTATCAACGTGTAATATCGCACGATCGATAACATTATTCATACGACTTTGACGTCACGATTGCTGCGCCTCTACTCACTTTTTCATTACAAACCCGATAATAAAATCCGTGGTGGTATTCGAAGAACAAAGAGAGCTGGAAAGAGGGAGTGATGGAGGGAGGGAGGGAGGGAACACTGACTGTCCTGCAGGGGAAAATTGAGGAGAACGTGAAAAACTAAAACTGGGTGACGAAGAGAGAGAGGAGAGAAAAAATAGCGAAATCTCTCAATCTGCGGAATACTCGAATATTCGAATACTCGTGGAGTAGTAGTGCGGTGGCTGCTTCGTTTAACGATCTAAGCCTCGCACTCTCTGTGCTATTTACAGTGCTATCACGCTTCGGTAGGCCATTCGAGGCAATCCATTCGAAATCTCCTACGGTTCGCTAGGCTACGGGGAAGAGGGTTCGATCTCAAAATAACATCTTCTTTGCAGCTTCAACGACCTACGTGTATTAATAATAACTCCTGGTTCGAGAAGTGATGGAGGGACGACGAGGGATGTTTCGTCACTCGCAATTAGTGTCGTTTCTCAACGCATTTTTATCGATGATGCACGAAATTTATTGTATCTACCATAATCCCCGATCTCCACCCCACCCCACATGCCTAATAAATATATATACACGTTTCGTTAAAATCTTTCTTTTTGTCTACTATTCTTTCTACTTTGTACATCATATTTCCTTTCCCCACGCTCTTCTCTTCTGCCTTCTCTGTAAATTTGTGCTTCCTCTCTCCACAACTCCAGGTAGGTATTTCCTACATTCGCTTTTTTACGGTCTTTACCACTCGTGTGATACGAATGAAAGAATCATTATAATTTACCAGCGCGTATTGGATTACCGACGCATGCTTTATCGCTCTCTTTATCACATTAAGGAAAAATGTTTTATGTGTAAAGTAATACGTACTATTGTGCAGAGGGGAGAAATTCTAGAATTTTAAAGAAACCCCAGATATATTTTACCGGGAATATAATTGTTTCTCATTTGCCTCTCACAGTCCTATCAAATAATAAAAGAGAACCCAGCAGTCTTCCTCCTCTTTCTCTTATTTCCCCTGCACTTTTATTACTTGAGAGAATCAAGTATGCAGAAACGCTACGTTATAGTTATTTTTAATGCGTATGCGTACGCGTATGTGTGCGTAGCCAATGAGTTGCGATACAAGGTTATTCAAGGCCAAAAGTGCGCAAAATAAAACGGATTAAAAGAAAAGAAAGAAGCAATAACTTGAATTTTAAGCAACCTCGCATAATTTATAATTCTCTTTTTACATGTGGCGTTTTACGTTGGGAGATTCACGATAATTTACTTTTAATAAGGAGAACCTACAATATTATTTTACGAAAATTACTATGAATATACATTCTTCTTCTTTCTTCTCAATAATTGATAGAGCATCGCGTACTTGGCAGATTCCATGAAAAGCTTCCAAATAAGTAATACCTTGCTCCACACATTTGTACAGTTGTGCAAGTGTGTCTTTCTCAATATTACAATTTAAAGCTGTTCCTTCTTTTCTTCTCATCTCGTTTCTTTTCAAATTTAAAGTATTCTATTATTTTTTTTGCTGGTACTCACCAATCGTCGAATGCAACCCCATCCCACGCTGTTTGTCGATGAATACGTTGCAGGAACATCGGGACAGCATTGTAGATATTTCACCAAACGTTTAACCAACGATGATAGTTAATACCCAATTAATTCGTCGAAAAGTCAAGGAAAATATACTTTGATTATCCTGTCAAAAAATGAAAATTCGTTAATAGAGAGAAAGAGAATATATAAAATATGTATGCAGAGAAAGAGAGAGAGAGAGAGAGAGAGAGAGAGAGAGAGGGAGAAAGAGAGAGATGCAAGTACATGGTGTCGCACGGTACCACACGGTTACACTGCCAAATCTTTTTCAAAGTTTTTATACTTATTTAATTAAAGTAATGAACGTTACCTGCGAGTTTCAGGCGTAATGATATTTCTGAGAATTTCATACGCATTTCGGCACTAGTCTACACCTTTATAAAATACCTGTAATTTGGAAAGAATTGCTCCGCGCTCGTTCAAATTGCACTATCGACCGTTAACTTGAACATTGAAATATTTCTTTCAAGACGGCAGCACTTACCGTGCCAATTGAAATTACAAAATGGCGGACTTCAGCCAAGATTAAATCGACTACCACCAGATGGCGTAGCTGTCAGATGGAACAACCACGAACAGCTGAGAAGCTGATAGTGTGGGTTTATTGGTCGAATGCTTTTTCAGGTTTCTAACCATATTTTTACAAAAAACCTACCAAGATTTTAATTAAATCTTTACCAAAGAAACAACACTCATTTCTACCTTCTATCGAGTAATTAGAAAAATGTTGTCTATTGGTAGACGACTGTCCACTATTGTAGCAAGGAGTTTTGCTACAAAAGCAGAAGAAATTAATAGCTTGGTTAAGGTTCGTCTTCAGTAATTACACCGGCTTCAATAACTATCCTTATCGCTATGTACATACTATTCAATGCATGTCAATGACTGATAGAAACATACCCTATTTTCTTCATTAACGATTCCTTTATCTCGTCATGTATATAAAAGTGCTACAGTATATTTCAATTGCTAGACTCAAACATTACAAATTGTCTCTATATTCTCACACAGAAAAACAAAATTGTCGTATTCATGAAAGGCATACCAGAGAAACCACTATGCGGTTTCAGTAACGTGGTTGTGCAAATCTTAAAAATGCATGGACTAGACGAACATGCTTACGACGCTTATGATGTACTTAAGGATGAAGCACTTAGGCAAGGTAAAAGTCTTTAGACATGGTAAAAAAGTCTTATATGTTTCTTTCGTACAAACTTCTTAACATTGATTAGTATCTCTTAAAAAAATACATATATGTATATAGATGTATCTATTTTAGGCATTAAAGAGTTTTCCAACTGGCCAACGATACCACAGGTCTTTATAAATGGAGATTTTGTTGGTGGTTGCGATATACTCCTTACAATGCACAAGAACGGAGAACTAGTGAAAGAATTGAGCAAAGTTGGAATAACTAGTGCTTTGGCGAACGAAGAGAATAAAACTGATAGCAGTAGCAAGACAAAAGAATAAACATGCGTCTTATTAAGTACCAATGTTAAATAAATATTTTCCTAGATTATAGCTTAAGAGATTTCTGTATAATTAAACTTTTACTATTACCTTATAATTTTTTCAACTCTCTTCTAAGAATCTTTCCTGACGGACTCTGTGGGATCTTATCGACAAACTGTACGTGACCCAAATGTTTGTGCTTGGAAAAGTTTTTCTTCACAAAGTCCTTAATTTCCTCCTCCGTGATTTTCACGTTTAACTTGGGAACGACAAATGCTTTAGGGATTTCGCCGAATTTTTCATGAGGCATCCCAATTATGCCTACATCCTGAACCTTATCCATTGTGCGTATCGCATCTTCTAATTCAGCAGGCGCCACCTGATAGCCTTGCACCTTTATCAGCTCCTTTAAACGTCCAGAAATGAAGAGTAATCCTGCGCATGCAATTGTACACATTAAAGCAAGCAGGCATTCCCCGTGCACGCTTGGTGTATTTAATGTACCTGATTCATCGAAATACCCCAAGTCCCCGGTTTTTATCCAGTCGCCGTCCATCGTATCGGCGGTAGCCTGAGGATTTTTGTAATATCCTTTCATCACTTGCGGGCCTCGAGCGTATACCTCGCCTTCCTGCTTAACGCCTAGATTTTTGCCTAAATTATCACCTTCGTAGCCTACGATGCGCATCTGAGTATTGGGAACAGGATAACCGGCTGAATCGCTTTTTGCATCTTTGCTCAAAGAAAGAACCGGCGAAGCTTCGGTTAGACCGTATCTAGACAGCGGATATAGCTCGCTTAGAAATAGTAGGAGGAATGGCTCGAGCAACGATTAGACGATTAGGCACACAAGACGGATGTTACCCTTGGCCAAACGTTATTTTGGAATTGACGTTTCTCTTGAATAAAGCTATGGTCTCTTCACCCATTGGCGCGGCACCGCTAATAATGTGTCGAACGCTGTCCACTAATTTCGGCGAAGCTTTCAGGGATAGAATTTGCACCATCGGCGGAACCAGATACATTATCGTAGGTTTATAAGTTTCGAGAAGTTTGAAATAGTTCTCCGGTGTAAATTTAGGCAAACAAACTAGCTTTGCCCCATGCCTGTATTGAGAATGGAATGCCGACGTTAAATTGCTTGAAAGAACGAGAAGAGAAGAATCGTAATTTTCTCCTCGAAGAGGAGGAGGAGGAGTACCTGAGATATTGAAGGAGAATGAGAGATAATCCATAAATATGAAACAACGGCAATATAACCGGCAGGACTTCCTGGTGCTCGGAAGTAGCTGGAGTGCCAAGGCTGAGTTCCGGGATGGATATTTGTTTCAAATTCGCGACCATTGTTCTGTATTTTTGTTTTTCATCCAAACAAAAAAAAAAAACAAAAAATGAGAATCGGTAAAGATTATAGTTTTTCTACGAGACCCAAAGAGCAGGAGAAGACGCGATATACCTGTGCGATAGCATGACCGCCTTAGGAAGGCCGGTGGTTCCACTGGAAAAGAATAGGAACTGAGTGTCCTCGTAGTCGACCGGTAGTTTCTCCGATGACGAAAATTCCGGTACGTCGTCGCTTACAAGATCAGAAAAGTTGATAGTACCGGCAGGAAGGGGGGAACCGTCAGAGTTTGCCAGAATAATGGGTAGCTTGATATTTGGGTTATTCTCGATGCTAGCCTTGACAATTTCGTATTTTTCCACAACCGAGAAGATTGCGCTAGCCTCGGAAGTTATCAGTTGCACTCTCATCTCGTAAGGCGTGCACATGGGATTCATCATTGTAATCTGTAAGGGAAGTTCGATGGACTCCAATGATCTCTGTCTCGAACCCCCATTGCTTCTCTTCCTCCCGTGTACTTACGCGAAGTCCAGCTTCGCAAGCTGCTAGTACGGCAATCGCTATTTCTGGAATATTTGGCATTATGATTGCCACCGTCGAACCCGGTAAGAGGTTCGCTTTTCTCAGACTGGAAATTAATTTGGTGCATTGCCTTCGCATCTGACCGTACGTGTACCGTCTTCCTGAGATCGCGCACTCCTGAAATGCACAAAATGACCCCCCCCCCCCTCCATTGTTTTAAAAGGATAATCGTGAAGGCGGGAAGTCGAGAGAAGACGCGACTCGACGATTTAAATAGTTTTGGAAGAATGCGTTTAAAATCCAATTTGGATATCTCAAACTGATTTTATCCGACGCGACAAGTGCTTTTATTTTTATTTTTTTTCTGTAAACGATATTATTTGCGTTTTCGACTATTATTTTCGTACCGCGTCGATTTTAGAAGGATTGTCTTGCGTTTCGCGTTAAAATTCATAGCGAGAGAGACGCTCTGCTATCTCTCAGTCTCGAATTAAGATTCGAGCCTGATGACGAGAGCGTAATTTTAGATTATAACTTCGGAAGTGTAAATAATAATGTAGAAGGGAAAGAGGGGCGCGAATCGAGGAAAGAATGTGAAACCTGGGGAAAAGCAGCTTGGGAGAGACTCGGAGAGGAAGCGTATTCAGGAATGTTTTTGTATTTACCAATGACCTGAACTTTTTCACTGATCGATGATAAACAGTCTGATTTTAATGACGAATAATTATCAAACGTCAGTTGCAATCTCAACTTACCAACGCTATCTTATCCGACCACTTGTCATTATTCGTCCATACATAATCATGCAAATAGATATGATTATAATTATTAATGCTCGCGAATGGGCTGCTGAAAATATTATCTGAATCTAGCTTGAGCGCTGCTGCTTTCGAACTTGCTAGTCGAATCATCGTATTATGAGATGACGATCTCCAAGAGGAGGATCTAGATGATTTTAACAAAGAGCCATCTCCCTTCAGCCTCGACACTTGTTGAAGCTGCAGAGGAACTCGCGATGACTTGTGCGCAAAGGAGCGCAAATAATTCGACATTTTTTTCTTCGAGATAAAAAAAATTACCAAAAAAATGCAATACACGCGCGCTTTCGTGCAAATCTGATAAAATTTTTAAAGCGGCGGGTTCTGAAAAATTAACGTAAAAAATCTGACCGGGAGGAAAAAAAGAAAAGAAAAGAAAAGAAAAAGACCGCTAAAAAGACCTCCACCTTCCAGGACACACAGAAATGAACTAAAGTCCGAGTTGCTTGCATGAAAAATTTACGACTCGCCTGCCGGGCGACAAGAGATATTTGTTAAAGGGACTTTGTAGGAACGCGATATTTAGCAGAATGAAAGGAAGTCGTATGAACCGAGCTGTACCGTCGATAATACACGACACGCACGGTACTTGGTTCCACGTGATATCGTGCTGTGGCAGCAGGAACAGCTTTGCAGAAGAGACTTTTGAATAACGTTTCAGCGATAGCAAAGTGAAAGTCGATAAATTCAAAAGTTCCTTCTTAATTCAGAGACGGTCAATCTCTTTGCCTGTCAAAAAGAGAATTTTCGACTACGAATAAGGCGGAGAATATAGAGAAGGAGAGATGGAGTTGGGGGGGGGGGGGGGGGGGGGGGGGGCAAGAATAATTTAGAAACAGGGTGAACCTGTTAGCACCGATGTACTTTGCTCGAGGGGAAGCTATTTTCTCCGTTTTCACGCGAGCACAGGGTGTGCACCGGTACCCCCCTCGAGGTTACTTCGATAGAGACACGCGAAACGACGGATGCCACTCGCGTGGAGCGACTCGTACACGCGACGCGCACGGAATAATCACTGGAGAGAGCCAAAAACTCTGCAAAGTGCGAAGAAATTGTTTGTCGTCTATCTCTACGGAGAGCCGAAGAGCCGTTACGCTTTTTAGAATGAAGACGGGAGAAGCTTTTTAACGACCAGATAGATAAGACGGAGGGAGAGACGGGGAGAGACTCGACGATCCGTACTCCCCCTAATTCCCGTCAACGGATCGTCGTACGGATAAATTAAACGAGTCGGGCGAGGCGCCAAATTGCTGCGCGATACGGAAGCCAAACGCAAGGAAGCGAGAAGAAGGAATCTTGACGGTGGTTATACGGTTGCTCGAAGCGAAGAGCGATCGTTTTCTCGAAAATGTGAATGGGACTGTGCTTTTTCCACGAGGCAAGGTCAGCCGTGTGTCAAGAGTCTCGAATGAATTTCTTTCGAGGAATCGAGCGGCGAGGTCCTTTTCCGGTTTCCCGCGTTTTCTCTGTCACGAGGGAGAGGCGAAACGACGGGAAACTCGACGAATCTGCCTGGATTCGGAAAAACCACGTTTTCATTGAGATTTTGCAACTCGATGCGTCGATTGTACGTCGATTCACGGAGACTCTAACGTTTACCAAACTTGCGAGCACTGCAAGATTTACCTAATTAATCTTTCGATGAACTCGAGGGATTACTCATTGACGACGACGTCGACGTCGACACCGACGACGACGACGACGACAACGACACCACTACCACCACCACCACCACCACCACAACCCCCGATGAGGCACCGCGCGTCAACAGTTGCCGTTGACATTTACCCTGACCTATCTTAAACGTGGCTTCTTCTTCTCCCCCCCTCCCTCTCCCCACTCTTCGCGTCCCGGATGTCTTGGTCGGAAAAGCAGCTTTCATTCTACTTTTCCATCTTTTTCCCTCGCTTTCGTCCACTTTTCGAAAGAACGATGGTTTGACGTTTGCGTGAGACGGAGTGGCGTCGTGTCGCGTCTCGTGGTATAGCGTAGTTTGGTGCTGTGCGACATTACTCCATTTTGGCAGTCGATGAATCCGAGTGGTAGCTACACACCACATAAGTAAGCGAACCCCCTATACAAAAGACTCGTAGAAAACGAGGTTGCCGGCGAGGTGGCGCCCTCCCTCCCACCCTTTTATGCCTTCGATCGACCCCCTTCCTCCCCCTACTACCTATCCCCCTCTTGCATATTTTTCTATACTGTCTATTCTAAATCCTCCCCTCCACCCCTTTCTCTCTATCTTCCATCGCGTTATTCTCATCGTCTTGCTTTCATTTTCTATATATTCTCTCCCTTCATCCCCCTGCCGCCAGTTTGTTTTTATTTTTTATTTTCTCACGTTCATTCCTCCTCGTTCTAATTTTGTTCTCCGATCAAAAGCGAATCGCGGTGTATTCTCCTTTTTCCCCATTTCTCTCTATTTTTGTGCACTTTGTTTCAATATTTTTCTCCTTACCACGAGAAAGAGAGAGAGAGAGAGAGAGAGAGAGAGAGAGGGAGGGAGAGAGCGATATTTATTCGTTCTAAACGACTTGACCCTTGCATGTATATTTTAAACTACTCAATTTCTCGTTATTCTCTTTTCTCCCTGCCTCTTGACTCTCTACTCTCATCGTTCGGTTGTTTGCTAAAAGACAAGGGACGACGAGGGAGGACTTGGTGGTCGTCGTCGTCGTCGTCGTTGCAGATGTAGCGCATAATGCACGTAGGGAAGTAAACCGATTCCTCTACTTACTTGCAGAGACATCCCCCTCGCGTGTTATAGTTTTTCATGTAAACACGCGTATAGGTAGACGCTGGCGCATGATTCCCAGGGGTAAGTGCAGAGTAGTGTGGTAGTCTATGGAAGTAGATGCCCATTTGCTGGTCCTGCTGGTTGTATCCAAACGAGAGACGCACACATATTCTAGGAGTGACGCACGCAGGGGCAAGCAAGCGCACACAGAGTGTCCGAGTGATAGGAGATGGGAGTAGCAGAGTAGCAGAGTAGCAGAGTAGCAACAACAGTGGTAGCAGCAGTAGTAGCAGGAGCAGCAGGAGCAGCAGCAGCAGCAGCAGCTGCTGCAGGAAGAGAAAGTGGAGGTGGTGGAGAAGGAGAAAGAGGAAATGGAGGTGGAGGAGGATCAGTGGCAGTAGTGGTGGTGATGGTGGTGGTGGTGGTTGGTGGTAGCTTGCTTGGCAAGCGCAGGGGTTGCTAGCGCCACCAATAAGGGGAGGTCTCTCAGTCACCACTCGGTTACCCTGCCGAACGGAGGGTTGGGAATCTACAGGCGCGTACGGTAGAATATCACGACGGTGAAAATTTGGTGATAAGAGACGGAGAGAAAATTAAAGAATAAAGGAGGACAAGGGAGGGAGAGAGAGCGAGCGAAAGAGTGTAGAGAGAGAGAGAGAGAGAGAGAGAGAGAGAGAGAGAGAGAGAGAGGGAGAGAGAGAGAGAGAAAATGCGAGAGAGAATGCGAGAGAGTGCGCGTATGGAAGAATGTTCGTACCCTCCTTTTTAAAATATTAATGAAAAATCATGAAAATCTCGATCCGGAGTCATTCGAGCGATTAGGAAAAAAGAACCGATGATAAGAGAGAGAAGCAACGACGATCGACTGTATCGTTCCGTACGGGTGATCACCAGGTGATAGTCTCAGGTTCCTGGAATATTGGCTTTCGCAGGCAGAACCGGTCAGCGCGCGTGCACCTAGAGAAGCAACCGATCGATCCCATAGGCGATACGATCCAGGAGAGACGATGGACAGTCCTACTGATATCTCCTGCTGCGGGCCGACAGATAAGAGACCGAAACACACCAAGCAGTAGCGTGCTTTTAACGCGGTACGAAAAATACTTGGACAAACTTGGTTGCGATAGTCTCCTCTTTTTTGTTTCTATCATTATTTTTTTTTCTTTTATAGTTTCTTTTTTTCTTTTATAGTTTTGCTTTTGTGTTTGGCTCTACTATGCTGCTGTATGCTATGCTATGCTACGCAATACTCTCTCTCTCTCTCTCTTGTCTCTTATGCTTCCTGGCTGGTTGGCCATGTGACCATGATCCTTAAAGATTGCGCATGACTCGCGTAAAGTCTCCCTCGACAGTAGTCGGAGTGAAAATTGAGACGGTCCTCCGGTGGGGTCCTTTGCCAAGTAGTAAAGCCCTGGCTGTTAGAGACCTATGCGACTGCTACTGCTGGTGCTACTGCTGCTGCTGCTGCTGCTGCTGCTGCTACTACTGCTACTACTGCTACTACCACCCCATCAAACTTCTCCTTTCTCCGACCTCCCTTCGCCAAGCGACTTCCTCCCTCCCTCTCTATCGCGCGAAAAACCAAGAAAAATCGCCCGTGTCCTACTTATGTGCGACACAGTAGTAATAACGTTATTCTTTCCCACATCGCGGCCCAAATAAATCACGCGTTGACGCAATGACCACTGGCTCCTCGTATTGGCTCCACGCATCGCATACACGTGTGTTCGCGTGTGTTGCCACCGCCGCCGCTTCTTTCCCTGTGTTCTTTTCCTTCCTTCTGTTTTTTCACGCCTGTCCATCGATTTTGCGCACCACCTCGTGTAAATACAGCGGGATCGGGACAACAAGTTTCCAGTCGGAGAGGAACTGCTGCTACTCCCTGCGACCAAATGTGATTTACACGGGCCAATGGATCGATTGGCTTCTGGGCAGTTTCATCGGGCAGAGTACGACGCGACCAGTAGTAGTGGCGTGGTAACTCTACTCTCTCCGGTGTCTCTCCGATCGTACGATCGTACACAACCCCGCGCACAGTCCCGATTAACCGATGAATTACTCTCCAGCAAATAACTTTCAACGGTGTCTCCCGTATTCGCGCTAAGCGTTGGTAGTTGCGCGCCTGAACTAATGAATTTGACTGTAACGCTAAAACGAGGGATGATAGAGTTTTGTCTTTTCTCTCTCTCTCTCTCTCTCTCTCCTCTCCTTTCCCCCTGGGAACAAAAATCCTCGCCACCACCACCATCACCCCTCGCCTACCAGTTGCTCGGCGATTTCTATCGGTGTTTGGTCAATCAATTTGTGCCACGCTTTAACCAGTCGCCCGAGTCCTCTCGTTAGCAGCAGTAAACCTGACCGAAATTCATATTTGATTGGATGAATCTTTTAAAGTTGCCTCGCGGCGATATAAGAGCACACAAACGCTCAAACTGTTATTTAGTTTGCTCGTTAATAATTCCTGCGCTGGCGAGGCATCTTAAAAGGTGGATGAGAAAGAAACTCGAGTATTTTCACGAGATGAGGAAAAATTTGGACAAGTAGAAAAAAAAAGAAAAAAAAAAGAAAAAACAGAAAAAGTCGGATGTTTTATCATCGTTTTTATCGATCAGACGACAGGGGAGCGCGAATAATAGGCTCGCCGCTTAATTGACTAATTAATTTTTTCGAGTTGGTAAAATTTGCTGAAAGCTAGTGGATGGGGGTGGTGGTGGTGGTGGTGGTGGTTTGGTTCCTAGTCGTTACGTCATTTTTCAATTCGAGGCTCTCTTCGTTCGGCCTGGTGAATAAATTGAGTTATGAATTTGCCTGTCTCCGGGGAAATTGGTGGTCGCCCGTACAAATATCGAGTCTACAAATGTAGGCGCGCGCAAAGGGAGAGAGAGAGAGAGAGAGAGGGAGAGACACGTAACGTTACTTTGTGACTTTCGACACGATTTCCCGAGATCCGCCTGTAGCTCGTTGGCTCGACGCGTCGTCGTCGTCGTCGTTGGATTCGATCAATTTTCCAGTTTTTCCGGGCCATCTCTTCCCACGGGGCCTTTTCGCGATATTCCACGATATTTCACGATATTGAAAATGGCAGGCGAGAGGAAAGAAATTGCCGATAGTTAGGCGAGTCATTATTGCCGTGATTTTCCACTTGGCTTTCCAGCCCGTAGCGGCAATGACTCGGAGCTTGGCGCCGTTAAGGGAACGTCACGACGCGCTCCATAAAACTAAAACTGGAGCCGAAGCTGAAACTAAAGCAGAAGCAGAAGCAGGAGCAGGAGCAAGAGCAGGAGCAGAAGCAGAAGCAGAAGCAGAAGCTGCAAACTGAAACGACCTTCTTTTCTTGGGATCGACAATTTCTTCCAGCGCATTGCCATAAAGGACGAGGGTGGGAGGGAAGAAAGGATCTGGAGGGAGAGAGAGAGAGAGAGAGAGGGTAGAACACTTTGTCCCGCCATGAATACTATAGGAAAAAGAATCGTGCGCGATACTACACTTTGCTACGGTCCTCCGTGTATTCGGCAGGGGTAAATGAATAGAAGATGCCGAGTTGGGACAAGAGGAATAGTAGGACCCATCCTCCCCTCCACCCGCCGACTCACTTGATTATTCTCATTTATTCGCGTGGAAGAAAAATTCCGGAGAGGAGAGGAAAATCCCTAAGCGAAAATAAAACACGTCAAGGCCAATCGTCGTAATCCTCCTCGTGTTCTCGTTTTCGTGCACGGGGGCACTAGGAAGAACGGGGTACGGGGTAGAATTACGTTAACGGTGAAATAACGACGTTCCTAGTACTCTTGTCGCGTCTTTCATCCCATACTGCATGGAGGAGGAGAGGGATGTAGAAAGAGCGAGAGCGAGAGAGAGAAAGAGAGAGACCATTACTAAAATGTACTCCTCGAGCGAATTCGCTTTAATTAAGAAGGGCATTTGTATTTGGTTTTACCGCGTCGAGAAAAGGCAACTCGGAGTTTGCCCTCTCTCTCTCTCTCTCTCTCTGTGGGAAAATGTCTGGAAAAGCAGGAAAATGATTGCGGCTCTTTCGGAAAAGATTGCCGCCTCCTCCCACGGGCGAATGTGCCGCGTCGCACAGTTCGGATGCGTTGATACTAATTTCCAATTCCTTGGACGAATCCTTCGAGATCCTTTCGCTTCCCGTCGCTTCTTCGCAGGAGATTTTTGCGTCGACGCGAAAGGGGTGGTTCTGTCAGTCCGAATTTGCACCCCGATGCATAGGTGTGGGGTAGTTGCTTTCCACTTATTCGACTGGACAAAGCAACTGCGAAAGCTTTTCGGAGGAGCCGAGGCATTCGGGTGTAAAGTAGAGTAAAGTATTCTCGAGCAAATTTTGCGCTGCTCCTCCTCCCCCTCCTCCTCCCTCTTCGAGGATGCGACCATGTTAATCGCGGGGTGCGCGTGAGATGTAGGAGGAGAAAATTGCGTTATTCCACGAGGTCGAGGTAGACGCGAGTCACAAGGAGCAACCTGAGCGAAGGTTCTCGCGCGGGTGAGCGGTTTGTGTGGGTGTGTGTGTGTCAAAGCGATCCGTATCGCTCTGTTAAGGAGGTCACGATCGCCCGCTGCCAAGGTCGTAAAATTGGCGAGGAAACTCCAAGGATTTTTCAGGAATGGCGCACAGGTGGTATCTGCGTATCCCCGTTACGTATTATTGCTGGTATACGTATGTGTGCGAGCGGGGGTGGTAGCCTTTCGTGAAAAAGAGGAACTGGGATTTAAGGGCGAGACTTTCGCGCACGACAAAAGAGGGAGGAAGGGAGGGAGAGATGAAATTTTAGCAAAAACAAACCACGAATGATTTACGTTATAATTATCCGAGTTAATCTGGAGCAGTCATCGTCTCGTGAAATGGAAAGAGGGCGACGGTTTATTGAGAATTAGTAGCGATTAACGTTAGAGGGTGGTGATTCATATACCCTGTGCTCGACAATTTCCAGGAGGGGGTGGCGGCGATCTAACCGACACGCGAAATCTCGGGATTTCGGTAAGAAACGAGATCGATCATCCGTCCGGCCTTCCTTTTTCGCGAACGTTTCGCGATAATTTTACGCTCCTCCAATGCTTATTCTTTCCCCCCTGCTATGTGTGTGTGTGCAGCAGCATGTTTTCTTAAAGCAATCAGACGCGAGCGCGCGCGCGCTTCTGGCAAATGTATCGCGATACCACACACAAATATTTGTTCGCCTACACTCTGATTAATATTTGCAATTTAATTTGCTAAACCACTGCTCAAACATCGACGGATACCACTGTGATGGTGGTGGTGGAGCTTCCGAGGTTCGCGCGCGCGCGTTGTTCCTCGAAGCACGAGGCCAGAGGAAAAGACGTACAAGTTGCAAGATTATCGCCGGATAATTCTGTTGGAGCAGGCGGGGTAAGGGGGTGCGGAGAAAAATGAAAATTGCCAAAATGCTACGTCGAGACTTTATCATTGTTTCGAAAGGAGCGAATATTGCTTCGTGAACAAACAATGAGTTGGCATCCAGACTCCGGGGGAAGATTAATAGACGTAGTAACGCAGTACGAAGGACGCGGCAATAAGAGAAGATGAAAAGATGAAAAGAGGGAAAGAAAGAAGGGAAGAAAATGAAAACTTGCTCAATATTTAAAATAGACCCTCTTTGCCCTGTGGACTCTTTGCGGGAAGAGGAAGAGGAAGATTCCAACGTGTTCCGACGTATTATACTCGGAGGGTGGAAATAACGCGAGTTAATCGGTGTCTTTCCCCCCCCCCCCCCTCTCTCTCTCTCTCTTCCACACTGACTTATCGAGTTAAATCCCTGTAAATCTATATTGCATCAAATTCGCCTCCTCCTTCCCCATTCACCTAGGTGAGAACCATCGAAACCACAAGGGTGTATCTTTCCACCCCTTCCCTCCACCCCCGTATGAGCTTGCACGATAGATTCGATCCCTAGATCCATAATAAGTAGAGTCTTGCGCTTGATCTAGATAATTTCTTAAACGATCCTCGGCTTTACGAGCACTTTATCGCTACCTTAACCTTACCCCTTTGCCTTGAAACACTTATTTCGAGAATACACACAACTAGGTTAAAATGCTGATCGATTAAGAGCGCGCACAAAAATTACCACGTACTCGCACAGTTGTTCTCTCTTTATCCTCTTTGTCCTCCTCCTCCTCCACCTCCGCGTAACGACAAGTGCGAGGAGAAAACAGCTTTGCGATACTGGCAATCGATGACAATCGCCAGTGGCGAGCTTTCTAATAGGGAAAAGTAGGAGGAGTAACCTCGTTTACACGTATTATCAGTTAAAGCAACCCCTTCCTACCCTTCGTTTTCTACTAGTTTCTCGCGCGACTCTCTCTCCAAAGATTCTCCAAAAGATCCATTTAATTAATGACGATGCAAACGCATTGATTCGCTAACGAGTGAGATCGGACTGTGCGATGTAGGAAAGGGTTGAAAAAAGAGAAAAAAAAAACTCTAGTCCTCCCCTGCCGTTTCGCGTGTAAATTACTTCCAAGTATATTTATGCAACGTTAGATGCTCGTTGGATTAGAGGGAGAGGGTGAAGTATCGAAGGAGAGTACCTCGAGAGAGAGAGACGCTCTTTTCCTGGTACAAAAACCACGAAACCACCACCTTGGGAACCTTCGACGCCTCTAGTTTTCACATTTCTCGCACGATCTGCATAGTTGGTGTGCTTCGATCGATCGATCGATCGATCGATCCGATCGAGGGGGTAGTTTTTTCGTTTTCTGGGAAAACTTAAAGTTTGCTTTTGTTGCAGGGGAATTTGCGGCAAATTGCGAGTTCACGCTTACGAGCTGCATCGGTCAAAGGGTCAGGAGGAGGAGGAGGAGGAGGAGGAGGAGGAGGAAGAGGAAGAGGAGGAAGAGAAAGAGACGGAGGAGTTGGCAGAAGTGGAGGTGGTTGTGGCGACGGTGGCTGTTGTGGCGGTGGTGGCCAAGTGTTCAAAGTTGAAGAACAAAACGCGATGTGAGGCCTGATCGGCTTCCGAGCGGGTAGCGAGGAATGTCCTCCTCCGCAGACAGCAGTTGCATGGACGCCGAGGAGGACGCCGAGGATGTGGAGAACACGAACGACGCGCGTACGGCGTTGTTGTCGGTCAGTGCACCCGCCACCCCTTTTTGGTCGTCGTCGTCGTCGGCTGAGAATCGTAGCGCGAGCGACCACGTGGAAGGATTGCGGCTAAGGCTGGCGTCCTCTGTTGGGTCTGATCCGTATCGGTACGAGGACCCATCGTCATCTTCGTCCTCGCCCTCGCCCTCCCCGCCCTTCTCCTCGCCGAAGACACTGACCATCCGAAATCCGAATTCAACAACCACCGCTTTGCCTTTACCCTTACTTTTGCCGTTGCCTTTGTCGTTCCTATCGCCTCCCCCTTTCTCCTCCTCCTCCTCCTCCTCCTCCTCCTCCTCCCAGTGGCAGAGGCAATCGTCGATATCGTCCTCGTCGTGTTTTTCGTCCTGGACAACGTCAGCAGCCACGACAGTGCCGTCATCACCGTCACCGCCGACACCCCTCAGGATTATCCGAGTGACCTTGAGCAGTCCGAGTAGTAGTCGAGAAGAGAAACTCCGGCGTCACCATCCTCCTGTTCGCGTGCGACGACGTTATCGAGACGACCCTGAAACTCTCGACAGCCCCCCTATCGGTATATCTACAAAGTGATCGTTAAACACACAAACTGCACCAGAAGAGTCGCGAGCGACCACCCTAACGCCAAACGCCGGACGTCAGGATTACGGAAAGACGACGACAACGACGACGACGACGCCGGCGACGACGACGACGACGACGACGACGAGGCCGACGACGACGAGGACGACGACGACGACGAGGAGGGTGTCTGAATAACTCTCCCACTTTTTTACCCACGTATTCTCTTAAGAACCTTCGGAAAAGGGAGAAAAACCGGACGCTGGAGAAAGAAGAGCAGGGGCAAGATAAAGAAAACGCCAAATAAGGGAAAGAGGAGGAGGAAGAGGAAGAAGAGGAAAAAGAAGAAGAAGAAGAGAAAAGTACGAGAAACGAGAGAGCAGGAAAATCTTCTCATCATTATCGTCGTTCTTGTTGTTATCGCATCATTATTAGAAAATCGCAAGAGAGAAACCCTGGGGTAGCTTTCGAAGAAGAGGAGAAATAATTCCTTTTGTGCATCTTGCGTGTTCTTGACGGTGGTAGTGGTTTGGGTTCCGGATGAATTTAGTACCCTTCTCGTTAACACTTAAAGTGAAGAAACTGCTCGCAAACTAGTTTTTAAGTGTACTTTCGGGTGTTGCCGTTTAGAGAATACTCGCGCTCGCCTTCAAGAGTGGTGATAGTGGTGTTGGTGGTGGTGGTGTTGGTGCCGTTGGTGGTGGTAAAAGTAGTAGTAGTAGCAGTAGTAGTAGTTGTAGTAGTAGCAATAGTAGTAGTAGCATTGTCAATAGTAATAATAGCAATAGCAATAATAATAATAATAATAATAATAATAATAATACTAATAATTAGTAAGAACCGCGCCTTGAGTGAACCGCGAACGATGATCTTTCATGCGTGGCAAGTGTCAAGTGTTGGCTGAGAGAGAGAGAGAGAGAGAGTCAGAGTTTGAAAGCGAGGGAAAAGGGGGTTGGGATTGGGGTTGAAGTTGGGGTTGTGGTTGCAAAGAAGAGAAGAGAAACTGACGTAATGCCGAATGGACGACGGCCCGTGATGGTGGTCGTTGTCGTTGTCGTTGCCGTGGCCATCGACTACTGGCCTTGGTGGTCCTGATAGTCCATCAGCTCCAGCAGCGACCACAGGGCAACAGGAGCACGGGATCGCAGGACCGCAGGACCAGAGAATCACAGGACCAGAGGACCAGAGGAACAAAGGTTTCGCAAGGGAGAAAGGATGCCAGGCGGCCGCAGGGGCCTAGTAGCCCCGCAAAACACGTTCCTGGAGAACATTATTCGACGCAGCAGTAGTCAACGTGAGTAGTCTCCACGCCGTCTTCCTCTCAAAGTACCTCGGAGTTCAGCCGAAAGGTCAAGGTCGCTCGACCTGATCCGATCCATCCCACAAGATTCCCGATAGTCTCGGAAGTCTATGGCCCCACCCCTCTTCCGCCCTTTAACGCGATTCTAATCTCTGATGCCATCGTCAAGGTCACCGTCGACGAGTACCACGCAGCAAGAACCACTGTGATCGGCTGCGGAGAGACGAGCGATGAATCTGGGAGCGATTCGAACGGTTCACCGCGCATCGTTCCTTGGCTTTTCGCGGGGAGTAGCGGGGAATAGCATCGATAGGCGTTCAGGAACGCTACGCGATCCGATTAGATCCTTTGGCAGTGATGCGCGAAAATCCATGCTGCTTGCACTCTCTCGCGTTCCAAGCAGCGATATCCTTTTTTTTCGGAGGATCCTGCAGGCCCTGCGGGTCCCTGACGATGCCCTGGAGAATTATTCAACCATAGACGCTCGTGTAATCGATAAACTACCCTCACCGTCTCCTCCTCCTGTTTGCTACCTGACGACTATCTTCCGCCTGCCTGCCTACCTGCCGCCTGTGTTCAAACAATCTACTACACAATTCTCTCAACTTCTGTTCTTTTCTCTGCTTTTCGGAAAATTGCGAAAATGTCATTACACCCCCAGGTTGATTTGTCTTACCGTTCACCCTTTTCTCCTTTTCCCTCTCGTTTCGTTTCACTCGAGTTTGCCTCTCTTGACTTTATTATACGTGCATCGAACGTAAGAAATCTAGCAGGAAATTCGCCATTAAAATTTTCCACGACTCCGAGTAATGCTGGTGGAGGAGTCGACGAGACGAGACGAGATGGGACGCGACGCATCGAGATGCGACGCGACAACGCAACGGAAATAGAAATGGGTGAACGTACCGCCTCCTCTTCCTGAAGAAAGAAGGAGTCCCAAGTTTTTCCCGGTACACATACACACGCGTGTAGAGGGAACCAGTGAAAATTCCCAAATAACTCCCTTTGCTCTTTTCACCGATTTAAAACGTGATTTACAAGAACGCGTCGTTGCAACGACTAATATTGTAGAAGCTGTACCAAGTACTTATGAAGCATAAATTTCGATGTAAAGCAGCAAGGCGTTACAGCCGCTGCCGCTGGTATCGCTCGCTCTATCTCATTAATATTCATTATAAAATTAATCTCATTTTCCACGAATAACATAATTGTGGAAATCTAAACCACGGGTGTCTTTCCATGGGTGATATAAATGATACGAGTGTACTATTGCTACATTTACTACGGGGAGGGGGGTAGGAAAAATTTATCACAATAATCATTAATTAAATAGGGAGAAAAAAGCCTTCCCGAGGAAATTATAATTATTGGAAAAACGTTTCGGTTGGAGAATCGGTCAGAGGTCGGTGATTAGGTCGGGGGAGGGAGGGAACTTCCTCCCTTAGCGTACACACACACACACACACATGCGCGCGCGCGCGCGTTCATTTAGACATTAATGAAGAAGGACAATGGAGAAATGCGTATCGATCGCTACTACTTATTATGCGGATGGTGCGCGTGTTGTTTACGAGTGTAAATTTTTGCTCGTTCGAGTATCGGCGGCGAGGAGTTCCTGGGCATGGACTGGCACCCTGGACGAACCGAAATTCGAGCCCGTTCAAACACTCTGGCCGATTTGCAAATTGACCTGGTTCCTTTTATCGTCGGGTCACCACCACCAACCACCGCCGTCGCCTCCGCCGTTCTCCGGCGTTTATCCGTCGACGCGGAAAAATACGCGTTTTCCACCCGAAATCACTCGAACACGACGCCAATTTACGAAGCAAGACTCCATGATATCTCTCTGATTCGTTTATCGCTGTCGATTCCGTGAGAGTGCGGTGTGTCGTCGTCCTCTCCGGAGAAGATGTGCAAAAGACCACCACCACCACCACGAGAGTCCAACGAAGAAAGAGAACGCGAGCAATGTCTTTAATTCCTTTGAAAACGAGGAATTAAGACGAATATGTGCTGCAAGAGCGGTGCAGCACGTGGTATCCCGGTGACGTCGTAAACGTCGTAAGCGTCGTAAACGTCGTAAACGCCCGGGAAAATTGCGTCGAGCCTCGAGGGCACCACCACCACCACCACCACCACTCCTCCTCCTCCTCCTGCTGCTCCTGTGTCTGCGGTTGACACCTTGCGAAAAAAGGGACAAAAATAGGAAAGATGGGAGAAAAAAATGAGAGAAAACCCGTTCTCCGAAAACTTGAAACGAAACTTGAGCATGGGATGGAATTTCAAAAAATTTCCACGAGTGAAAATCAGGCCCTCTCTTTTCCGAGGGTAAACGAAAAATGGGAAAAGGGGGTAGGAAAATGTATTTTTCGATCTGGCTCGTTGAACTCGATGGGAATAAGCGATTGGCGTGGAATCCTCGTGCGCTCCTTTCCCTCTTTCGCTCCAGAGAGGAGGACCGGGGGCCACACGAATCGAATCGAATCGGAATCGATGTATCGATATGCGTCGTATTGATAAATTGTCCTAGCCACCACCCCCCCCCCTTCCACCCCTTGAGAATACATTGACCCGCGCTATCGAGTGCCTCGATATTGAACCGCGGGATTGCGAAAAGTAAACAGAGCAACCCGGACGATTCCGACGATTCCTCCAGGAACGCGCGTTCTGATTTGTCGGGGGGAGGGGGTGAAATTTTTTATCGGCACGCGCTGCCGCGATAACCCGGCATTCCTGCAGGATAAGGAAACGCAGCTTCTCTCGCGCTTTCCGCGCTCTCTGGTTTATCAAAGTTTTACGACGCGCAAAGGAAGGAGAGACGAGCTGGATAAAAAGATAAAGAGATAAAGAGATAAAAAGATAAAAAGATACGAGGATACCTCTGCGCGTGCCGTCCAATCTTTTTCCCCGCGGGAATTCCATGGAAACCCGGGGAGAGTATCGCGCGCTTGTGGACCTGGAGGAGTGGGGCTAGGAGGGGAGAGAGAACAAGGCAAGAGGCGTTTCCGGAATACACCGGGTGTCCAGGTAAAAATTCTCCTTCCCTCCTTCGGGTTTTCCTAGGGGTGTGTACGTACCGATGTACCGACGAGGCGAGACGGCGGATACGATTCATGCGGATACCTAACGTGCGTGGAGGAGGGCGAGGGGTGGTAAAAGCTCGGAGGAGAAGGGAGGGGGAGGGGAGAGTTCTAAAAATAGACAGGCATCGAATAACGCGAGTGGAACGAGGTGGGGAGGAAGAGCTTGCATTGTTGGTGTGTAAATGTGTACGAGTACTTCTCGTGTAATGGTGGATTTGACCCAATGACCTAGCGAACGGTCGCGAAAGTTCACGGAAACGCCCGAGCAACTTTCAACTGCCCTCCCCCTCCCCCTGCATACCCCGGACGACCCATCGAGAACGACGAATCCACCGCTTTTTCTCTTCCTGCTTTGCCTGCTGCCTTTTATCGCTATCAGGCCTATTAGCTTTTTCCTCCTTTCCGACACTACCACCACCGCCTTTCTTCTTTCCTCTTTCTTCCCTCCATCCTTCTTTCCGTTTTCCGTCTCCCTTTTTGTTTTTTCCCTCCTAACACGCGCGTAGACCTTCCGCCTTCGTCCATTGGGAAATATGTGTTGATGTCTAAGAACCTGTATAAAAATCCGATATGCCTTCTTTCTCTTTCGAGAAAGTTGAGAGGAGAGAGGGAAGAGGGTGAAGAGAGAGAGAGAGCGAGAGTGAGTGTACAAGAGAAATAAAGTCGTGGGATATTGAGATTTGGATGAAGTAAAGTAGAATTGTAGAATTCAGGGTAGGAAAAGTTTAATCGCGATCAAAGTTTCAAGAGAAAAGCCTGTTTACTGGAAAAGGGCAAGAACCTTTCGAGAGTTTCTCCCTTTCATTCGGAACCTACCACCGCCAACTTTGTTCCTTCATTTCTCGCAGGGCTGGTAACGTCGAAATGCTATCTCAATTTGAATATATATTCTTCGCGATTATTATATTAACCATGATGGATTTTTCCATAAAGAGAAAAGAAGAGAAGAGAAGAGAAGAGAAAAGGGAAGTGGTTGACGTTGTTGAACTGTTTCGCTTGGGCCTGGGGAACGGAGCAGGATAATCCGAGAATGATGAAATTCAAAAGGAGCGCGCGATCGGATAATCCAGGAGGAAAACGTCTGACTAATTTCACGCAACAAGCTCAGGCAAGAAGAATCGGGGCTACAAACGATATTTTTCTAGTCAGCTTTTTAGATCTCGTCAATACAGTGGAACAAATCGAATTTGCTCAGACATCCCCAGCTAAAAGAAAAGCAATTTTTTCTAATCACTCTCCTCTCTCTCTCTCTCTCTCTCATAGGAACGATTAGAGCGTGGCATAGTCATTTTATGCTTGTACCTCCCTATTCGCGGGTGTGTGCGTTACTAGCTTCTCACCAATCGATACACAAGCTCCAAATGTGCATATAATTTAATTATTTAGCAATTACCGCTAGCACTTTGAGTGCCGGAACTTCTTGCTGGAAATATCGGTTAAGCAAAGATAAAAGGCAAGCAGACTGATAACGGATGATAGAGGATGATAAAGATCAAGGTAAATTGGCGCGATAGACATTTCTGGAGAATCCATCATTCTCGCCAAAGTTAAATATTGATAGGACCAAGAAGGAAGAGAAGGAGGAAAGGGGTTTGTTGCGAGGCAGTCGCGAGACTCCTTGAAATATTTTCACTCGTGTCCCAACTCACTTAGGGTGGAGGGTATAATTAGCGACTCGATACTGGGGAAAGAGAGCCGGAGGGATATGACGAATAGTCGTTATTAGTCCAATTTCGAAATTTCACCCTCGTCGACTACGTCGACCGGTCGCGTCTCTTTCTTCCTTTTGGAGCAACGCGGCGAAATCTGTTTGTTCTTGCAATTAGTCTAATTGCAAGATTTCGGCGGGAGGAGTGAAAAGCCGCGTGTGCGTCTTTGCCTTGTGCGATACACGTGCGATAATAATCGACAACGAGACAGAGGGAGTGGAAAAGAGAGAGAGAGAGAGAGAGACGCATTAACTCCAATTAACTGCAGCCCCCGCCGACTCTCTGCACTGTCTCCTGTTCTCATTCAGAAATAATACGACGACCTAATAAAATGCCAAATGCTCCTTGGAAATATACACTAGTCAATATTTGCTCTTATCTTATCTCCGGTGTTTGCGCAAGCCCCGACTAATTCTACGATTCATACTTAATCGAGGTGTCCGCCTCTCGTAAAAAGGTCATCCACCCCTTGATCCCCCTTAAGTCGCGATTATCCTTCTTTATTAGAAGTAAATATATCCTCTGCTAGATCGCGCTACTTAAAAGAAAAAACTTTGAGAAAAGAGAACGAAGGAAAGAGGAGATCGAGCGAATATCTGTGACGGAGAAAAGACTAAGAACGAAAAATGAAGAACAAAGTGAGAGAGAGAGAGAGAGAAGCGGGGGTTCGGGGTGCGCATTTATGCATTTGATAAAAGTGAGCGATGCTCTTATGTTTCGGGAGAGAAATGATCCCAAGTGTGGCCAACAAGGGTAGTTTGGAAGAATAGGAAAGATTCTCACTAGATGTAAATCTGCATTAAGAGAGAGTGGATAGGAAGATTCTAAAAATAGATGTAGCGTTCGCATGGAAAATATAGGTGAGGAGAGAAAGAGAGAGAGAGAGAGAGAGAGAGAGAGAGAGGGAGAGAGGAGATGGGACGAAAGAGTCTTGGGGGTAGTGTAAGTGGAGAAATAAATTTGCATCTGAGAACGTTCGAGAGGAGCCAAAACTTTTCCTCAATAACAAGGAAGAGGCAACGGATTTTCCAGTGGAAAATCATTCGATTAATCAGACGCGTCTACTTGGTAATCGTGGAGAGTGAAATTTCGCGAAAATTCGCGGACGTTACCGCATGGATTTTCCTTCCTTTGTAATATCGACTCGCTGCGGATTCGGGGGTGGCGCAAGCTAGCGTAAATACGCACACCACCACTAGCACCGCGCAATCCTCTTTGTGTTGGAGTTTCGAGGAGCGTATCTTTCGAGCCGATTTATCGCTCTCCCTCGCTACAATTTTCAATTCGATCGCCATTAACATTTGCATTAATAACCGAGCTGTTCCCGCTAATCCCAGTGGAAAACGCTGCTTTATCTCACCTATTGCAACCCCCGCTCCTGCACCCCTCTCCCATATCCTGCGCATCCCGCAGCAGCAGCGGCAAACGGACAAGGGACAAAGGGGAAGCCGGAAATAGGAAGCAGAAAGCAGGAAGCAGGAAGTAGTATAGCAGGACAACAGGTCAGACGTATTTGTGGAATTTTCCTTTCAACGGAGGAGTGCGCGCACAAAAGCATACGCGTGGTTAAATCTGTGCAATAAAATTCGTAACGCTCTTAACCTTGCACGCTTCATGAAGAGTAATTTGGGAATAGCGAGGGAGAAATTTGATGCGAGAAAGAGAGAGAGAGAGAGAGAGAGAGAGAAGGAGAGGAAAACAATGGTTAGACGGCTCATCGCGCAAGATGGACAATGTTAAGAGTCTGTTCGTCCGTCTGTCTGCTCGTTCCTTTCTATTTCTACTTGCGGTGCGGGACCTGCAACTATCCGGGAGAGATTTTTGGGAGAAAAAGAGAGAGAAGAGCATGTACGCGCGCGAGCAGCAACGAGAAAACTTCCAGCCCACCGAGTAATTTCCATCAGCTTAAGTGGCGCACTGGTAAAAAGCGCAGCTTTTATCGGGAGACCCTCGGCCGGCCAATCCCCTTCATCCCTTCTTTCATCCTCAGTTTTTCCCTTAGCATCCACCAGTTCGACTCTTGGTGATTTTTCATAATGATTCAAGGTCCTTCGACCTCGGGACTTGTTCATTTCCAGAGTCCTCGCTCTTAATGTGGCGCAGCAGCAGCCTAGACCCCGTTGCACTTGCTCGCCAAAAACCTATTTGCACACTTTGCACTTTTGCCCACCCTCTCTACTACCGCTCTTCTTCTGCTCTTCCTCGTTCAATACTTTCTTCCCCATCCTCCTCCACCTCCCAACCCCCAACCCCTGATCGCTTTCGCGAGATTATTATCGCAAGCTGCAACGCGAATTCTCTTCCCTCGCTTTCCATCCTTCTTTTCTTTTTTGCTTGCACCGCGAGGGAAATGTTAAAGAGTCACCAGAGAATAGAGAGGGAAAGAAAACCGGATTGAAAGTCGGGAGATAGGAGGAGGGAATGAAAAGGGGAGACGAGGGGTTAAAGACATAGCTGTCACACAAGGGAAGTTAACGAGGCGAGGGAGAATTGAGCGTGAAGACACAATGACGATCGTCTCTCCTCGCGACTTGACACGAATCTGTCCGAGTAAAATGGGAAGAAAGAACGAGAGAGAGAGAGAGAGAGAGAGAGAGAGAAAGGGGGAGAGAAACTGCTTTACGGCTCAGCGAAAGTCTTAAAGTGCGGAAATACACGAGACGCGAAATCGCAAAAGCCTAATACGCCAAGAGATACGATGCCTACTAAGATTGCTCCCCCCCCCTCCCCTCCCCGCCCATCAACCATTTTTCTTCAAGTTCCAAAATAGCTTTCGGCAAATTTCGATCCATTTCTATTTCCGTCTATCGATCAAACCATTTTTATTTACATGTACGCGCGAATGCTTTTTGCTACACGATTGAGAGGAGAAGGAACAAATAAAGGGATAGAGAGAGAGAGATACGTAAAAAGATAAAGAATCGTATGCATCGTAAACGCGGAGGACACGAATTAGTTTAATCTTTTATAGAGTTTTCTCACTAACACGTAGAGGGTGCAATGCCGCTGCAGTGACTCTGTAAGGGTAGGGGGAGGAGGAAGGAGGAGAGGAAAGCGTTCGCTTCTTATCGCGAATTCTGCTCCAACTACCTGCTGTGTGTACGTGTGTGTGTGTGTGTGTGTATGTGCGCGCGCGTACGTTCCACCCCGACACTAATCCCAATGAACCACGACAGAAACTATCTTGCTGCTGGGCCATCTCTTTTTTCTTCCTCACCCTCCGCACACCGAGAGGAAAAAGATAATAATGATCCGCCCCCCCGTCTGAAACGTGGCCGACGCATCTTCTTCTACTTTCGTACTCGCGCTAGAAACTCGAGCTAGTGCTTGAAAAACGTTTAAAAATTCGAAAGATCCAAAGATCCTTCGGGCATTTGCAGAATTTAGAAAATTTCGAGCATTTGCAGAATTTCGAGAGATGAATGGTGAGCCGTCTGCAATTACGCGCTAGTAATTATGTAGTGGGGAGAGGGGGAGGAAATCGATTTAGCCGTACGTGCAGGTACCGTTCGCGAGATCGGAAGAGGGTGAAGCTAACGGTGGTGGTGGTGGTGGTAGCCTTGACGGTGCGGTTTTCGCCAAAGAAAATCGCGTCCTCGCGCATTAGGGCACGCGATGTGTGTCCTAAGTTCACCCCCGCGTTCACCCCCGCATTACCAATCGGTGGAAATGGGGTTGTGGCTGCGGAGAAACGCGACAACCAGAACAACCACGTGTTTCCACGAGAGGGGGAGAGGCGACTGCGTGACGCAACCGATAAAATCCTCAGGGGGTGAGAGGGGCGCGCTGCTCCCGGAAGGAAATCTCGCCAATTTTCCGAAAACGAAAACTTTCCACAGTCCCATTCTCACATCCCCTCGCGTGACGCGTGTCGTCCCCAGGGCGATAAGCGTAAATTTGCCGAGGCAAATTTCCTTAAACTTTTCAACGTTTGGTAGAGTCGGGCCCACCGCCACGACCGCCACGACCGCCACGACCGCCACCACCACCATTATCATCCTTCCCCCGCCAGGGTTTTCTCCGATATACGCCCGTTAATTTTCAGCGTGAAGAAAATTCAATGAGAAAAAACGGGCTTTCCCCTTTAATGGGGGACAGCGTTAAAACTTTTCCACCCTGTGTGTATTTACGCAAACCTACCCCCACCGCTCTTTTCCAGTTTGCTCGTCCCTGGGGAAGGTATCCCCCTAGGGAAATCTCGAGAACGATCACCGGAAGAATCAGCCACGGGATAACAGTGCGCGATAGGAGTGCGATAGCGGGGCACATGTTTACGTGTGCTCGATGAATGAACGAGGTACGAGCTACTCCGTTCGCGCAATTCTGCGTATCTGCTTACTATTCGGGAAATCGGACTCTATTCACAGACCCTCCGCTCTGAATATAACCGGCAATTTTCAAGGATTGGCCTGCGGAACGGCGAAACACTAGTGGGAGATTGAAATCGCCGCGTAATGAGAAAATCGATGATGGAATCTCCTCTCTCGGCGGTGGTCAGTCGACTCCGTCCAAATTCCAAGGGGGAAATTTTTCTCAATTTTACAATTAATCCATCGACGGAGCGTTCTCATCGACAACAACTCACGCGACAATTGTTGGAATCGTCTAGGAAAACGTGGAACACGATAGAACTTTTATCGAAATGAGAGAAACGCTATGGAGGAACGTTATTTACCTTGGACTCGACTCCATTAGATTGCGTCACGATAAAAAAAAGAAAAGAAAAGAAAAGCATTTGGTGCTTAACGCGTAGCCGACGGACTCTCTCTCTCTCTCGATTCGAATGGGCTTGCAGGTGCAAGGTCAGTTGAGGTAAAGGAAAAGGGGTGAGAGTAAAGAGAAAAAAAGAGAGAGAGAGAGAGAGAGAGAGAGAGAGAGAGAGAGAGAGAGAGAGAAATCACTTCTTCCCCGTTTTAACATGACATGCACGTATTATACACTGACAACTTCAGCGGGTAATTATAATTACGAGGGAATAAAAGGCCAGAGAGCTACCCCCGAGGAAACTAGGCTAATTCCGCGAGACCTCGAGGGCGAGAGGGAAGGGGGTAGTAACGAGTATCGTCGTCACACTCTCGACACCACAAATTTCTTAGGGGTTCTATCGCGATTGCTTGGAGTCGTTGTGTGTGCGCTAAAGAGGCGCGGGGGTGGCCGAAGCTTAAGCCAAAGCTTAGGCGAGCCGGAGAACATCGGTACAAGTGCACAAATGCGTGCAACGGCTGCACCTTGACCTGACAACGTTTCGACTCGTATTCGAGCGCTCCACTTGCGTGCGAATCGAGATTAAGTGCCTCTACCTGCAACCTGACCTTACCTACTAGTGCTGCTGCTACTGCTGCTGCTGTTGCTGTCGCTACTACTCGCTGCTTCTCCTCGCCACTCGCCGCCACTTGCAAAGTGTGTTGAATTTTCCAATCGTTCTTAACCACCCTCTTCTGATCAGCCTAACTTGACAAGTCATTTGTGTACGCGAGCGCCTTCTTTCTTTTAATCAACCGATGAAACAGCTCTTATTTTCTTAATCTCTCTCTTTCTCTCTCTCTGTTTTGTGAACATTCTTGAAATTGAGCAAACCACGCGAACGACCTTCTCTATCCGAGAAAGCATCAGGCTGCTACTTTGTCACACTTTCTCGCGTAATTGCGGCGACTAATCAGGAGACGAGTAATTTGTGCTTCGGACCGATTTCTCTCTTCAGGTTCCGCAATGTAAAGAGCGTTTATTAATAATTCATGCGCAATGCGGAGGAATGTAAATTAAAATAAAGCAAAGAACACCCCGCGCGCACGGTGAAACTGACTCTCCGCTTGCGCTAGGCGATGCATTATACTCGCGCGTTCCATAAAAAGCAAAAACTCATTATTGCATAATTAATGCATTTTTCGCATTCAGCTGAAAGTTAATCGCAGCGAGAAAACACGCGTGTGTGCGTGTGTACGCGCGGCGGCGAGTCATTTCTCTAATAAATCAGGTGGAAGGGACAGAAGGGTCGGACGGGGGTAAAAGGGGGTAAAACGGGAAGAAAAGAGAATACGAGGACTCTCCCTCTCTCTCTCTCTCTCTTTTCTCCTGGCGACAAAACAGTCGCGCGAGGTAAACTTGAAAATACACCACTTTTTTTTCCAAGAGACAAATGCAGGAGAGCACGACACAACTTACTCTTATTTGCAATTTCAATTTTTCTAAATTTACCTCAAAGCGATATCACGTTGCCCTTGCCTTTTCAGCCCGAGTCAAGAATAATGCGAAGCACGCAAAAGAGACACGAGACGCGTTCTCAATAAGAAAGAGTTGGCTGACGTTCATTTTGTCGGTACAATGAAATTAATTACGAATGGAAATTTCCACGAGATGCCTGTGTGTGTGTGTGTGTGTGTGCGCGTGAAGCTTGCCGCGCTTCTTAACTTTTTTCACCGAGGCATTTACGCTTCGGAAAATTGGAAAATCGTCCATCCCCTATCCACGACGCCCCGGGAGGGTGAAAAATCTTGCGTGTGCGCGATGTATGGTCAATATCGATGATGCAATAACCTACACGCGGAAAATACACGGAAATGGCTCTATTATTTCCTCTACGAGGTTAATATTAATCTGTCAATGGAGATGTGTGCGTGAGCTACGGTTACCGATACACCTAATTCCGGTCTCTCCCTCTCTGCGTGTACATTTACACACACACACAGTTATACGTGGATCGCTTTATGGAAACGGAAATTTAACGGGTAGAGCTCGCTGCTATTCGATTAATACAATCGCTAATTGGATCACCGTTAGATTCAAAGGAAAATTGGACAACCAGCCCCCTTCCCTTCCCGTCCCATCCCTCATCTCGCCCACGCGCGATACGAGTGCGGAGGGTGCGGATGATGGAAGGAAAAGAGTCGAAAAGAAAGTTTTGAAAAAGGAGCGGAGGGCTCGTCGTGCCAGTCCGGTAGGCGAGAAAAGATTGAATTTTAAGCAGATTGAAAATGTACAAGTACTTTTCCGGAAGTATAATGTGAAAAGTTCGGCTAAACCTGCCTGAGAATTTTTTAATTACCCTTACAAATCTCAGCGCGGTCATTCTTCCCTTCTCCGCGCAACCCCCTCTCATATTACATGCCACGCTTTCTTTTCGCTTAATATAATAGTTTGGAACACTGCGGTGGCGCGCGCGCGCGCGCGCACACAGGAGCCAGTCTTTTTGGTGGAAAAGTCATTAAACAGCAAACATTCGTTATAACGTGCGTTAATAATTCCACAGTACTAAACTTTGTACCTTGCTAATTAGAGCGAAACAATATGACAATGGCTCTTTATCGGTGCTCTTGCATAATTAAATATGTCATTATTTTCTCACGCGAGATAGTATTAATTGCCGAAATGTATCTCATCGTATTTGCAACACAATAAATAAGGGCTACTAATAAACTCGTGTCGATGCAGAGGCAAAGGGTTGTCGAAACGACGGAATAATGGACCGATCGTTTCAGTTCGCAACAAAAGTGTGCGAGTCGAGTGAAATTTATTTGGGGGGAGAGGGTGTGGGGAGAGATGCGTCGCCAAGAAAATTCTTCCTCACCCTCGAAAGGAAGAAATATTCAGAGGGGCGAGTTAAGGTTTTCGCGCGAAAAGGGAAAGATGTTCGTCGGGACGGTCGAGGCACTTTATTGGCCTCTAAGTAAAAAAGTCCATTAAAACAGCCACTCTTGTCGCGGCCGACATTGATGTCTCTCCCACTACGCGACGCGACGCGACGCTACGTTACGCTACGTTAACCGACGCCACGTCCCGTGTTCAGTGCCAGATGCCGTGATCAGAAGCGATTAAACGATTTTATTGGATTTCCATTAAAACTTATTGCTCTCGAGGCATACCGATGGCGCTTCATCAAAACCGGATGGAGCTTCGTTGATTCGCAAGGTTGCAAGTATAAAATAACATTTTCAAACGCGGCTATGCACGCGATTAATTTCGCGTCCAACGAGCGAATGATGGAGCGCGTACGATGAAGAGATGATTTTGTCGGATCATCGGTAATTTGAGGAGTGATCGACGCGCGCGTACACGAGGAATGATTAACGGGGGGGAGAAGAGAGAAGAAGAGGGAAGAAAGTTTTGGCTTTAATCGCCGCGCATTCAAAGTAACGATCTACCTTACAGCAGTTGCCTCGCGCGAATATACGCGATATCGATTATGCAGCCCGGTAAATATAACGCAACTAAAGCCGCGTGACCTTCTTGGTCGACATAGTCAATGCTCGTTCTCAAGGTGCCACCACCACTACCACCCCCACCGTCATTCCCTACTAACCCATTGCACCACACCACCACCACCACTACCATTTCCTTTATCTGATTATTGTTTATCGCTCGTTTACTGCCTAGGTACTTCCAACCCTCCTCCACTCTCTCCTCCTCCCAGCACCTTCCTACCGACTGGAAAGATCCATTAGGAAAACGAAGCGCTTGCAAATGCCGTGGAAAACTATCGAGTGCAGGATTTTCCTGGTCTTTGAAGCGGAGAGACCTTTGATTCGTCGTTGATTCGATCGTTGATTGATTCGCGCAAAGATCCGCCAGCCCGTTTGCTTTTTGGTACTCGTGGGGATACACTGGTCTCTCCTCTTATTAATCGAGTGGCTCTCCCTCAACCTCCTCTTCAACCCTTTCCAACCCTCTTCAAGGGAGATGATGCTGTTACCGCTCTCTCCCTCTGTTGATGCTCTCGATACCCACTCTCGCGTTCGATGATGCCCACTCGATACACTCCCACACCCTCTCTCTCTCTCTCTCTCTCTCTCTCTCTCTCTTCCTTCCTCTCGTTGGGGGGTGAGTACTTGGCTAATGCTCCAACACCCCCGTCGCAGGATGATCGCATCGACCATGTCGAGAGGAGGAAAACGCGTTTGTAATTCGTTGATCCAAAGTCTCGCGTTGTTCTTCTCCTTGTTCTTGCTCTTCTTCCTCGTCGTAGAAGAGTAAACTCGATCGAGCATAATTTACGAGTGGCAGTTATACTTTGTCCGTAATCGTCGTCAACGCGATCGTAAGAATTTAATCGTTAAAGTGCATCTTGCGTTATGCCTGCGTTGTCTCGACTAAACTGCCGTAAAATCCCTAGACGCGGATGCCCTGCACACACCGCGGGCGGCATAAAATTTTAGCGGTGAGCGCCGTGGGGAAAGGCTATCGTAAAACTTTTATGTCTAATAATCGTTTAGAGAGCCGCGTATGTATTTACATGCGTGCGTGCGTGAATTTCGCTTAATTCGAAGGAAGGAAGGAAGGAAGGAAGGAAGGAAGGAAGCGATCGAGCAAAGGTAGACGTAAACGCGTCACGATATTTCACCTATTTTGCGAGGTTTCATTTAAATCAAAGCAAGACAACAGCCTTGAAGGCGGCCTATCCAATCTGATGCTCGAAGACGATGCAATATATTAAAAGCTTATTCGATAAGGCGAGGAGACTCGAGAAATCAAGACTCGAGAAAAAGTACAATTTTCAGTGGAAGGGGGAGCAGGGGGATAAAAGACCCCGGAGAAAAGTGGAAATTTGACGAAAAGCAGAGGTAAACCTGGAAAGAAAGTTTGTTCGCGAGGGCACTTGTGCCTAGTCGGGGGTGCGCGAGGGAAGGGCAGCTGTAACGCGTCTGACCTTGACCCGACGCCTCGACACTCGCCGTAGTCGATGAGGAACTTCCAAGTAAGCGACGAGGAGTAACGCGAAACTTGGCGGCAAACTGCTAGAACCTCGTGACGGAAGATATCGTAGAGTTTCGCGCGGTAGTTTCAAAGGGATTGGCCGTGGAATTACGGAAAGGACGTAAGTCGCGCTTACAAGAGGCGAGTAAGAAATTCCAAAGGGGTTGGCTGTGGCGATGCCTCCGGAGGAAAGAACACAGGGGACTTTTGTTTTGTTTTGGGGGCGAGAGGGGAGGCGAAAATAGAGTGGAAGAGAAAAAAGAAGAAAAAGATTTTCCCTCCTCGCAAGCTTGCCTGCTTGCTTGCTTGCTTGCTTATTGTCCAACCATCCGAGAATTCTGGCAAAAGTAGATCGTTTCTCGTTTCTTCTTCCTCTCCTCGCAATTAATATATTCGAAAAATGACCTATATAATCTCGGTGACAGTTCCCGAGGGAATCCCGGAGATATTCGCCAAGTTCGAGAACAACGCTGTGCTCTTCCACGGGGCAGGGGGGAGGAAAGGTCGCAAAGTCCCGCGGGATACTTCCGGTTGGAAGTTGCGTTCTCTCCTCGAGAGAAAAACCGCTGGGGGAAACGCAACGCGATTGATTTCCGCGGACTGCAAGCTGCGATCTCCGCAAATATTGGGTGGTTCGCGATCTTTTTGCCATTGACGCGAGTGCATCTCTGCTGTCGATGGCTGCCATCGATTCGCGTAGTAGCGGTTTTGCACAATCAAGGCAAATCTACCGCACTACTAAACATCGGTAATTGTTCGCTTGTGTTGCAAAACATACGTGGATACATGTGGTTAATGATGAGCGAAAAAAAATCAATCGTAAAGACTCACCGGTCGATGATACTGCTCACGTGGTGTAGCATGGCGTAGGTCGCGTCTCTGCTTTCCTCCTGATTCTACTCGCTGGAACGCTGCACGTTCCAAAATGTTCCTCCGTCTTCTCTTTTCTCCGCTGAATAAAACACACTCATGGTCCTTGCACTTGCACTCGCGCGGTTCGAACGAGGAAGGAGGGTCGAATGAAATTTTCTAAACGAACATCGTTGTTTATCGCGAGTTTTCCGCGAAACGAAGAAAATAGCGGGCGACCCGAGGATGAAGTGTCCTTGAAAATCGACGGTGAACGGTCCCTGCGAACCGCAAGTGCTTCCGAGACTATCGTTTCCTATCTCTCCGTAGAACCTCCCCACCACCCTCTTTCTCTCACTCTCTAAACCTGATTTTTTTGCAGCAGACAGCAGTTTCTTACTAGCCAACGCTCAGATTGTGGACTTCCCGATCGTCTACTGCAACGAAAGCTTTTGCAAGATCTCAGGCTACAATCGCGCCGAGGTAAAGCAACAAGCAATGTTTCATCTCTCTCATTGCTCTCATCATTCGAAAGCTCTCCCCATTGACTCTCTATGCTCTACTTTGCGCGTTGCGTAAACTTGCGCGATCCACTAGAGTTTTTTTCCTAGCGGAAGCCCTACACCTCCGCGAGATCCGCAATTACGACCGCAGGAAGTTCAGGGTTTGCATCGATCCTTGTCCAGAAGAAACAGCTGCGTCGCGCTGGGCCACAGTGTGGGTATTGGGACACTGCGATTGAAACCCCTCCCCCTCCCTCCTCCCCCGTCGCTCGTTATCCTTTCGTCGACCTGTGCGCGAGTAACGGAGATTTACGTTGATCGTCGCTTCTGCTTCGCCCACTGATTTACGGCTTTGCGTGTCCTGCCGATAATTATCAGGATATTCATCCACGAGTGTGTCACTGTTCGTACACCCACCCCCACAATCCCAGGAGAACGACCATTTTCTTTTCCTCCGCTACGAGCAACGTCAAGGGAAACCTGAAATTCCATCGTGTTACTTTAAAACTCTAACCGTGAGTTACTGCGTATTTGTGTGTATGCATGCATCGGAAAAAAGTATTACGTGCGACTCACCATTGATGCATTCATCACGCGTCCTGTCCCTCCTCCTCCTCCCGCTTCCGTCAACTCAATTTGGAACTGCATTCCAATCGGTCGTGGTCGATGCATCGTTGTTGTTGCTGTTGTCGCTGTTATCGTTGCCATAAGGTTTTGCGGTTATCGTTGCTATTATCGTTGTTGCCGTCGATGTCGGGAATATCCTCCTCCTCCTCCTCCTTCCCCCGGCCCGCTTGTTCTCCATGTGGCTACTCGTTTTTCTTTCAGCTGTCGATGGACGTCTGTGAAAGGAGAGAGAACGAGACAAGGTCAAGTTTGAGAAGAACCAGGTAAATTGAGAGAAACCAATCTGCTTTCAGGTAATGCAAAAGTCTTGCCGTTGCGGATTCATGTACGGCGAGCTAACGGACAAGGAAACAATCGCTAGGATAGAGGAGTGCCTGGAGGGTCAGATCCACGACCAATTCGAGATCCTGCTGTACAAGAAGAACAGTAAGTGTCGTCGCTCGCACGAGAGAATATAGGGGGAGGGTGAGCATGTGGAAGCTTCGCAGTGTCGTGCGCGTCGTTTGTTCGTTCGTTTCTCTTCAGCGGAGAATCGACGATTTCTACCGGAATTGCGATTCGATTGCGAAATAATCCAATCACGCGAACGCTCCGAGGAGGATCCAATGATTTTTCTCGAACAGGATCGATCATCTTCAATTCCCAATGGGAAATCGTCGATTCGCCATTGAAATCGTTTCACGCGCTCTGGCCAAATATCATTGTCTTGGAGGGGGAGGCAAAAGGGGGTTGCATGCTCAAAATATCCGGAAGCGAATATTCACAAGAACAGAGACCACCTCTTTTTATTTGAGCTTGCGAGAATCATATTGCGTGTGCTACCATAAAAATCACCAGCAACCCTCCCTCCACGTCCCTATCTCCCAACCCCACCTCCCCCCGACTCCCACAGCATACCGTGCTAATGCAGCAAAATGAAAATGTTCAGAGTGCACTTTCACCGCAAGCTACCATAAAATTTTCAACTATAACTCGCGCTGGACCATTAAATCCACCCTTTAATCCCTGGTTAACAGACAAAGATCCAATATCAAGCGTGCAAACGTCGACTTAAAGTTTATCCCCCGAAAGGTTAAAAGGGTGGACGCGTCCCTTCCCTTTTCTTCAAACATTCGATATTCTACTCGGATTTACCCTTCTCTAATCTGCTAAATGAAGGTACGAGTGCTAAAAGCCAAATAATGAAAGCTCCTTCTGTTTAAAGGTACTCCACGAGGTATGTGTTTCTCAGGCTCGCTAAAGCCTACTCACGAAAACAATCAGTAAGTCAGTAAGACAATCAGAATCTCAATCAATCAGTCCCGATTTTACAAACACAACAATACAGAAAATTACACGATACCAAAAAGAAAATATTTTTTATATACTTTGATGATTGGGAGAAAACTTGTAGAGAACAGAAGAGAAAGAAGAAGAAGAAGAAGAAGATGATGATGATGATGATGATGATGATGAAGAATTGAAATAGGAGATGAAATATATTCGCATGAAACAAACATTTTAAAATATACATGCACATTTACTTTTATCTTTCATACGTGTAAAAGCACAAGGCACTATTTCTCTCTTTCTCTCTCTCTCTCTCTCTCTCTTTCTCTATAATTGTATATTTTTATAGTTTAATTATTTAATTATAAAATTATAGTAAGAGAAGCATCTTTTTAAAATTGATAAAAGAATGCAATGACAACAATAATTATGAATATGTAAATACACACAAACATATAGAAAAGTATATTTTGTACATTTTGGTTGTTTAAAATCTTGGCAAGTTTTCTGATAAAGCAATCCCCGTAGAATTCTACGAAATCCAATGAAAACCATTTCGAGATTGCTAGGTCCCCTATATATTTACACATACACCCGCATTGCAATAACTATTTGTGGTTATTCTTTTTTATGAAAACTAATCCTTGCTCTTTGTGCCATTTTTGCTATTCGTCCCTGTATATCCCTGGCATGCTTTACATAAATCGATAGAAGAAAAGAAAAGAAAAGAAAAGATGCAAAGAGACAGCAAAGCAAGAAAATCATTTTTACTTTATATTTCGCTTTTTGTGCGCAACTCATCCTGCACTAGCTATATATTAGAGAAACATCGTAGTAATATTTTTTTTCTTTTCGTAACGAGAGTCGTAGTCTTCTAACGATATGATAACTGGCTGAGAAAGCTTTAGAGTAAAACTGCACAGAGATTCGCGTAGGAGCGGACTTTGGTGTAAATAATGGGAGAGAAGGGTGTGAAGAAAAAAAAGGGGTAAGCGGAGGGAAAGTAGAAAGAATCGGCGAAGGGGAGCTACCCGAGTAGAGCTATAAATCGTCGTGTAGATAAATCGAAAGCTTCGAAAAGTGAGAGGTGTCTAATCCGTCCGCCGCACCTGTTAGAATAACGTTGGTTTGTATCTGGTGCAATACAGAGACACCGCTATGGCTGCTCCTGCAAATAGCACCGATCAAAAACGAACGGGACCTGGTGGTCCTGTTCCTGCTGACGTTCCGGGACATAACCGCGCTGAAACAACCAATCGAGACGGACGACAGCAAAGGAGGTCTCTCAAAGTTCGCGAAACTCGCCAGGTCGGTCACGAGATCGAGATCGGTCCTCGTTTCTCAATTCAGTGCTCACCTTCCGGCCTTGAAAGACTCGGCCCTGCCAACGACCACGAAGCAATCGCATTTGGCGCACGTAAGTCTGCCAATCGCACACACACACACACACGGAGAGGTAGAGAGAGAAAGAGAGAGAGAGAGAGAGAGAGAGAGAATAAGAAGACGTCTCGTCGATTATTTCGCAGATGATGTCGTTGAGCGGCGACGTGATGCCCCAGTACAGACAAGAGGCACCGAAGACCCCACCGCACATTCTCCTTCACTATTGCGCGTTCAAAGCGATCTGGGACTGGATCATCCTCTGCCTGACTTTTTACACGGCCATCATGGTCCCGTACAACGTAGCGTTCAAGAACAAAACCAGCGAGGACGTTTCGTTGCTGGTCGTCGACAGTATCGTCGACGTTATATTTTTTATCGACATCGTACTCAACTTTCACACGACCTTCGTGGGTGCTGGCGGCGAAGTGGTGTCAGACCCAAAGGTGCGCGTGTACGCTACCGCGAGAAGACTCTTTTTTGGACTCTTCTCTCCCGTCTCTCGTTGCCCTTTTACAGGTCATCAGGATGAACTACCTGAAATCTTGGTTCATCATAGACCTGCTGAGCTGCCTACCGTACGACGTGTTCAACGCCTTCGACCACGACGAGGACGGCATAGGCAGTTTATTCTCCGCGCTCAAGGTCGTGAGACTCCTACGGCTCGGCAGGGTAGTGCGAAAACTCGACCGGTATCTCGAGTACGGAGCCGCGATGCTGATCCTTTTGCTCTGCTTCTACATGTTGGTAGCTCACTGGCTGGCCTGTATCTGGTACGTCACGTTAAGGTGATTTCACCCTGTGTGACTCTACGTATTCGAGCTTTCGCGACATTTTTCACGAGCATCTACACACCACCGAGTACTACTACCCCCTTTCCTTTCTTCCATCTACCGGCAACACCCCCACGCAAACGCCAAAATAGACGTCCCTCTCGTCGTCGGTGAACTCATTCTTTTATGGTTCTTTCTTTTTCTTTTTTTTTTACCCATTTGGTACTCGAAGGTACTCGATAGGAAAATCCGATGCGGACGGCGGCCTTCAGTATTCCTGGTTGTGGAAATTAGCCAACGTTACCCAGACACCGTACAGTTACTTGTGGACCAACAGCAGTACAACGCCGGAACTGATCGCAGGCCCGTCTCGACGCACCATGTACGTCACTGCGCTATACTTTACGATGACCTGCATGACCTCCGTGGGCTTTGGTAATGTCGCGGCGGAAACCGACAACGAGAAGATCTTTACCATCTGCATGATGATCATTGCCGGTACGCCTCGAAGGAGAGGAACAATACACGCCTATTCCACGTGCTTCTCTCTCTATTCGGTCGACTCAAAGCGATAACTCGCAAATTTCCCTTCTCTTTTTGCAAATTAGCCCTGCTCTACGCGACCATCTTTGGACACGTGACGACGATAATCCAGCAGATGACCTCTGCCACCGCCAAGTACCACGACATGTTGAACAACGTGCGGGAATTTATGAAACTGCACGAGGTACCGAAGGCTCTTAGCGAGAGGGTCATGGATTACGTGGTTAGCACGTGGGCGATGACCAAGGGTCTGGACACCGACAAGGTCCTCAACTACTGCCCCAAGGACATGAAGGCCGATATCTGCGTGCATCTGAACCGCAAAGTCTTTAACGAGCATCCTGCCTTCAGGTAATTGTTTTGTGCCGTCGCTTTCTCTCTCTCCCCTACCCCCCCCCCCCTAATTATCTATCGATGACTCTTACCGTCCTCCTACTTCCTTGGTCGTATCTCAGGTTGGCCTCCGACGGATGTTTGCGTGCTTTGGCGATGCACTTTACCATGTCGCATAGCGCACCCGGCGATCTACTCTATCACACGGGAGAGTCCATCGACTCCCTCTGTTTCATCGTCACCGGCAGCCTCGAGGTCATCCAGGACGACGAGGTAGTCGCGATTCTCGGCAAGGGCGACGTGTTCGGCGATAGTTTTTGGACTAACTCTAACGTCGGGCAGAGCGCGGCAAATGTTCGAGCACTGACTTACTGTGACCTTCACACGATCAAGAGGGACCGCCTCCTAGAGGTCTTGGACTTTTATCAAGCCTTTGCCAATTCCTTTGCGAGGAATCTCATCCTTACTTACAATCTCAGTCATAGGGTAAGTCTCTCTCTCTCTCTCTTTCTCGCAACACTCTCTTTCATTCATTCCACGTTTTTTACGAGACAACAAACGAAACGCTTTTATTTTTAGATACAAGTATGCTTTTATTCAATTTCTTTTCCGTGCATTCAAACATTAACAGAATAAACCCAGTTAAAAGTTTAATGATCTCCCTTCTTCGCCTCGCCCTCTCCCCTCTCTCTCTCTCTCTCTCTCCATAACCCTCCCTTCCCTATACTCTTAAAATTTTCTTACCGGCTTATAATAAATTATAATATCACATATGTTTCTTCTCGAAAGGTTTATTTGTATAACGTATATCGAAACATACTTAAATATAAATAATTTTTTCTAATAACAATTAGCATCGGAGAGACGCGCGAACGTTTCATCAATCTCACAACATTGAGCAACGAATCGGAAAAATTACCTCAAAATTATTTTAAATACGTAATAATAGGCACTAGATAATAGGCATTCACACAAGGCGACACTGTAACTTATCATATAATATACTTTTTACGATAAACATCATAAAGGTATAACGATACAATAAACGATAAAATGGTAGGATGCATTTTTATTTGGAAATTAGTCAAGTCCAAAGTGCAGGCCGCGAAATCATTTATATTTCGATAAAAAATAATTCGAAAACACAGAAACATTCATTTAAAATAAACTTCTAAAACGGTATGAATTTATATGTGTATGTGTACACATGCGTGAATGCGTGACTCTGTGTAATTTATGTACACACACGCGTACGACTATTGCATACAAGCAAACGTGAGTAATCTCATTTTCAATCATTTTTAATCCTTTTAAAATATTTATTGCCTTGATTTAAACTTTAAAGCACGTTTCAACATTTAAATATTATAATATGCATGTACGTGTAAATGTATATATACGTATGTGCGTGCACTATTTAATATCGTTGATTCATTAATTTAGAATTAAAAAAAATTATTCAACCCTCGCAATATATCACCACTAACCTTCATCGTCTATACACAGTGAAAGAGTATCTCGCATATGACATTCAAAGATAAAAAGAGGATACTATTAAGTGTGTATATATATATATATACACGTTATTCTAAAGAATAATGTAGAGTTAGATTTATAAATCTTTCAAATATTTATACAATCATCGAAGAATCAAAAAACTCCTATTTCGAGAATTAAACAACAACCATCGTCACGCACCCTCTATCCAGTCACACAATTTATTCCTTCTTATCCCTCAAACCATCGCTATGCATTTTACGCCCAGAAAGCTCCAGCATAACTTTTGACGTTGGATCCTGATCCAAAATTGATTTTGGATCTTTCAAATCTTCATCTACCTCCGGCAAAGGACCTACACCCCATACTTCACAATGTTTTATTGTAAAATTTTCTTTACCGCTAAGCTGTACATAATTCTGAAACGTCGTGCATGTTAAACTAGACTTGCCCGTTCCATATTCACAATCAAGCCAGAGACCAGGATAATTTAATTGTCCACCCATTAATAAACCATTGGGCATTGTCTGCTGATGAAGATTCAAATACTGATAATGATTATTGTAGCCAGTCGTGGAAAATGTTAAAATCTCTGGCTCTAATTTGAATAGGAACGAGGTTTGATTGCCAAAAAAGTTTGGTCCAACTGTCCAACTATCGGAAGCAAACCCACCAAATACATGATCCTCGGTATCTTGGAGAATAATAATCGTTGCACCTTGCATAGTAATTCTACCTAACATCGTTGAAAATGACTCTCCGTGTACTTGACTTGAAAATAAGAACCTCCATTCGTTCCTATATTCGTGAGGTAAGCTAAGATTTAAAAATAGCACGTCTCCTAGCCCTAAAATACTTGGAAAGTGCGGTATATTTTCCAAGCCCTTACAAAAAGGCAGTAAATTTATATAATTTATTTTTGCATTAGTGTTCTTGTCGCTTTTCTTTTGGGAGATCAAGAACAAGCACTGAAAGACTCTGGATTGAATTCTTTCAAAAATTGCTGCTGCCATGAACCAATTCTGTACCTGATCTACCGTTAAAGTATCACCATACTTAATAATATCCTCGCAAAGACTTTTCGATCTCACATTTATTCGTCTAGTATTGACTGTACATCCTATACTGCTCCAACTAAGATAGTGGCTATTCCCTGAATTTTTTTGTAGCCTTAAATAAGAATTAATCGTTCCTTGAATATATTGGAGGAATATGGATGTAGGTATCTCATATTTTTGTTCCTCTTCCGAGTAACCATCAAAAATTAAATTAGTACGCTCCTCCGGACTACCCCTCACCGCAAAAACATAAAGTTTTCCAAAATTTTCCCCATTAATGGCAGAAACTCTTTTACCTGGTTCATGGCATAAAAACCTTACAACAAATTGCAAGAGTATGTCATCTAAGTGAGTGGACCAGTGTTTAAAAATATCTTCTCGCTTAATTGAGCCAGAACTACGAGACATGGACTTGAACAGATTTTCTACTAATGTTAACTCTTCTGCAGATAAAATATTTGCAGATGATGCAGAACGACTTGATCCATGACCCATCTATAAATAGAAAATTACTCAAAATATAATTGTATACCAGATTCGGTATTAATTCTCTTTTTAAACTATCGAAATTTTATTTTTAATAAAAAAACAACAAAAAAAAAACAGAAATTCTTAATAAGCTTAAAATGTGACATATAAACACTATAAACCTTTAATGTCCATGCAGTTCCTTGCAGAGCAATCCATAAACTATTCAATTTTATATATCTTTTAATTATCGAATTACTCAATCTTTCTCGAAGGCTTAGCGAATAACTTGCGTCTACTTGTTTTACTACGGAACATTTTTAATGTTCAAAAATATTATTCTAAAGATATTCACAAATATTTATTCGACTCGAGAAATCCCGCGCAAGCAGACGATATGCTCAAAGAATTTTAAGGTTATGAAAATATCGGTAACTCGAATGTGCGTTTATCGACTGTAATAACCACGCATGCGCCAAATAAACGCGCCATTTTTATTAAGATTAACTATTTTTTAAATTAGACAAAAAGATAAAAACCAATAGAGGAACTGATTAAAATCTTCACAATACCTTTGCACTCAGCCTAATTAAGAGAGATTTCTTATCAATTTAAAGAAAACAAATTAAAATGTTAATATAAGAAACTTAGATATCTATCTATCTATTTAGCCAACCTCTACCACCCCTTTATTACCTTTTTCCTTTTTTATTAATTTTCGCTTTGCGCAAACTTGTATAGTTTCATAAGAATTTTTATTTATGTTCTACAGTTAATATTTCGGAAAGTAGCAGATGTGCGACGTGAAAAAGAATTGGCCGAAAGAAGAAAAAACGAACCTCAGCTTGATCAGGCACAAGATCATTTGGTGCGCAAAATTTTCTCTAGGTAAGTAATTATTTGACCGATTTTAATAATAATTATCACGACTCTGTATTCATTGGATTATTCATACCCAATCGATTTCACACATAAAACATAAAAATGGTATAAAAATTAAAGACCCAAAAAATCGCCAATCCATTATAATATATAATGTTTCGGTGTGTTTTCCTGCATAATTATTAATAAAACAATCTAAACAGTCTAATTTTTATATCGAAAAATTAAATAAAGTATACATATATATGTGTATGTATATGTATATACCTATATTTATAGAATGTAGAATCTAAAGAATCGATATCGATAGAACTATTCTGATCGTTTTAACTTAAAGTTTCAACTGTTATTTAAAAATAAGAGATTATTGTATAGTGTTTGTAATAAAGAAGGCAGACACAAAAAGAAGTGAATATCTAAACGAAAGAAAGGAAAGAAAAGAAAAAATAGGAAAATGTTAGGAAGAAATATATATATATATAGTGAGAGAGAGAGAGAGAGAGTTCTGAAAAAATGGCACGAGTGAGGATGAAACCTTGAACGTAACAAAATTCAATGAATCTCGTGGAACATTCACGATAATTGCATAATTGCATAAAAACGTAAATAGAGGAAAGTCCATTTGTACACGTAGTGATATCGATCTGTATTGATTTGGTGAATGCGAAGCGAAGAGATTTGTGCACGCAGTGCCATAATTTTACATGTAGAATTGTAGACAAATATGGAGTTCCTGACATCACTAAAAGCTATATTCGGTAATCTCTATTTTAATTCCCGTTTGTTTGTTTTTTACCCGTTAATTCATAGTTTTACATCACGATATAAATTTAATAATTAATAAATAATTCGAAGGCTAGAGAGTAAACTTGATTTCTAAAATTTTCTTTGAACATTCAAAGAAAAGGTTTGATCATCTCTTACTAAAACTCAGATCAGGAACTTCATGCCTGTCTGTGGTTGTATATGTATTCTATAATACACTGCAATACAATACAATGCAATGCAATACAATACAATACAATACAATGCAATACAATACTTTTTGTACCTAGAGAGTATATCCGGTGTAGATTTCTCTACACACTGTTAAACATACACGCACACACACACACACACACAGAGCGACGATGACAGTCAAAGTTTCGCACACAAACGACTAGAGAGGAATTATCTTCTGTTGATCCTTGTTGTTGATGTTACTGTTGATCGTTGCTTGGCTGACCTGTTGTCCAAAAAGGTTCAAGACCGACGGGGAACCCCAGATCAGCGTAACCAGAGCCAGTTCGCGCTCCCACCAGGATTCCGACGAGGAACTCACCGTGAACGTCCTGCCGCCCTGGCCAAGTTTTAGGCAATTTCATTTCTTATATATTTATTTCTCTTCTATTCCTTTCTACGCCATCTTTTGCTACCATACTACCTATCAAATCTATATATACTGTTTTCTTTCGATTATTTCCATTATTATTATTATTATTATATTATTATTATTTGTTGTATCTCATAATACAACTTGTATTATTATTTTATATACAAAATGTATATAAAAATATATGCAGGACGTCTCAGTGAGGTATAGCCAAACTTTAAGAAGTATAGAGGGAATGATTCCAAAATAATTTTTTTACTCAACACTTTTTGATTTTCAAGATATTCAGTCAATAATACAGATACTGTTAAATGCACAGAGACAGTCAATTAGTGGAAGTAAGGCAAGCTTTAGACTAAAAAGTAGTAGATGGAAAATCATACTGGAATCACTCACTTTACAGCCCCTTAAAATTTCGCCGTGTCTCATTAAAACATCCTGTATATTTATCTATTACTTATTACATACAATTATTACATAGACAATCACTGTATATACCCTTTTACTTTTTTTTTCTTACTTTTTCTTTTAATTATTCTTACTATTATCATCATCATTGTTGCTGTTGTTGTTATTGCTATTGCTCTTGTTAATCATTATTATTATTATTATCATTATTATTATTCTTACCACTACTACTATTACTACTACTACTACTAACAACATTTTTTTAAACATTTTAACCACTATACGGATATATTACTATTATTATTACTGCTCTCTGTCGTTTTATTCCTTTTTCATCATTATTTAATACGATTATAATGTATAAAGATAAACATTAGACACACATGCGCCATTTACATACATAATGTATATGTACTTTTATATAAAAATTATTCTTGTGCGTGCGTGCGTGTGTGTGTGTGTATGTACGCGCGCGCGCGTGTATACATATGTGTATAGATTTATATGCATAACCCATATATAAGGTATAACAATGATGCACGGAAAAATTTTTAAAGGATTGTGGGAGATATGAATCTGAGACGATTATTAATTTACTATTTTTCGACTTTGAATTAAAATATTTAATTATTAGTGATATTTTAAATAAATGAATATTAATATAAATTAATATAAGAACTAATCACGAAAAATCACCTCGGATTCCTTTTCTACATCCTTTTGAAATTTGTTTGCATTTTATAGTTATACTCTGTATTGCATATGTGTGCGGCGTATTGCTTATAATTATTTGATCCTTAAACTAAAACTAATTCAGTAACTTAAGGAACATTAAAGTTATTATTATCAATGTGTGTATTAAGGATCGAATATTTGCATTTCATAATAAATATGTCAAAAAGACGCGTATATATTCCCAAACTCAAAATTAAAAACACACTATGGAATTAAAGAATTGCAAATTACAATTCTCTATGATGAAATTTCTTCCTGTTTCTTAATATTTTCAACAGTAAAAGTTACATAAATAATTTATCGACAATCAAGTGCATGCGTCCTTTTGAAATATCTATACAAACATTTTATTAAGTACAAATATAAATTTAGCCATTTTCCATTTTCCATAATGCAATTTTAAGAATGCTAGAGTGCTGTAAAATACTCGCCTTTAGACGGTTATGCACTTCTGTTTTTTTCCACTGTATATCTTTAGTATAAAAATTAAAGTTTGTATAGAGAGTGAATCTTAAAAATCATTTTTTTACTATCACTCGGATAGACACCCTAACTTTTCCTATTTTTCCTATGAAAATTGAGCATTTGGCAAATCTCTTTCTTAAGTTACAAAGTAATTTTAAAATTAATCTTCACTTTATTTTTTGTGTGTTAAGGCTTGATTCTTTTCGTCTAAAAGTACTGATGTATTTCTTAATCGCAAATCCTTTCAATTCTTTTATCTTTTTGCAATACGGGATGCATGTAACAAATACACTCTAGGATTCCTATTTCTATCTATCACCTGTATTTAAATTTTTCATACCAGTTTTTTTTTTGTTTCTATATGGCTGCTGATAAACTTTCAGAATAATCGCAAAATATAACAGAAACAATTTACGTATATGACAGTTCTATCAGTTTCTTTCCATTATCTTCTTCTTCCTTTCTTTTCCTTAAAGAGGAATGCGACGTTCTTAAAGATTATTCGGTGCAGCTTATTGTTTATATTATTATTATGAATTATTATTATAAATTTGTACGCAGTGACGATGGTTAGCGCGAACGGAAGATCATTAATTGGAGAAGTAATTGAAAGGCTCGATAGAGGAAATTGAGTTCTACGGTAGAGAGAGATTGAGTAAAACTAGTGTAGAAATTTGATCTCTCGTTCCACGGTTACCAACGTAACATAATATTCGTGTTTTCTCGTATTACTTAATTCAGTACTTGATCAAAACACCACAGATATGTAAAACTCTTCTTTCTCTCGTTCCTGTAGGCACATCAAAGTAGGTTGCTCGTCAACACCGCTGGAGTGCCTCTCTTTATCTAGCCTAGTAGACTGATTACTTGAATCGCATTTGCTGCAAGATCCAGACTTCCCTGATCAATTGACATGCGTAAAAAGTCCGCAAATCTCTCGAACGATAAATCACAAGAAAGAAAACCAAGACGATTGAAACGAGAGAGAATCGCTTTCGAAAATTCAACTCGAAGCAGGTTCAAATCAAAAAAAAAAAAAAAAAAATAAAAAAGAGAGAGAAATAAAATATTCAAAGATAACGCAGATATTTGCATTTGCCGCATGATTCGAACCTGCCGAGAGATTGAAAACGAGTAGGAGTGCGTGACGCAGATTTACGTTCAATAATCGTATGAAAGTACACGCACTCTAACCACTCGTGACCCACGTATTTGATTTCCCTCCAAATTGCATAGCAACACTGGCATTTATTACTTTATGTCTTTCTTATCTTTTTACCCATCCCCGTTCGCGCCCCTACTCCCCCTTGCTCTCCCCCGCCCTAGAAGCTCTTAATGATTCTCCAAAATGAGATTAGGCATTTTTCCACGTAGGTTTCGCAGAGAACGACACGCTGCGGACGTTGAAAAAGGGGGCGAGGGTAAAGATAGCAAAGATGGCGAGACTTCCCATGCAAGGAAGGCATCCACGGTAGAAGAGAGCGCAGTGGTAAAACCAGCAGTAAGACCAGGCGGTAAATGGGGTAGACTGTTAGGTAATAGATTTATCCATGCGATAATTACTAATACACGAGTCTTGTGCGAACATGTGAGAAGGATCAGAGACACGGCTCGCGAGAGTCCTACCAAAAAGGGTTTACGTTTTTTTTCACAGGTAGTTCGAGTTTAGATTCCGGTAGCGAGGTTGGTACAGGCGCAGCAGATTCTTTCAAGAGAACCCTGAGTGCACGAGATAGTCGTGCCGGTTCCAGTGCTAGCACAAACAAGGTCTTCCCGAAATTAGGTAAACTCGGTGGTACCATTGAGGAGGGCACTGGCGAACCCACGGACAATTCAAAAGAAAGCCAACAGCAGCTACAGCAGCTGCAGCAGCAGCAGCAACAACAACAACAACAACAACTATCAGTTGATTCGAAACAACTACAACTTCGTAGACTGGAGAGTTACGATGGTGGTTTGATATCTACGCAAACAAGCCACGAACGAGAGATACTAGCGGCGGTGTTGGAGGTAAAAGTGGATTTAAAATTGGAGGTACAGCGAGTAAATCAACGATTGGCAAAGATCGAGGATATGCTGCAGACTTTGGTACATCGGTTGCCAACAGCAAGTGGTGGTAGCCCATCTGGTGGCAATACCATCGGTACTGCTGTTAGTGCCAGTGTTGGTGTTGGCATTGTAACTAATCAGCAGCAGCAACAACAACAACTACAACAACGGACTCCTACGAGTAATTTTTCATTAGTGATTGCCAGTAGTAGTAGTGGTAGTAATGCTGGTGGTGCTGGTGGTGTTGGTGGTACTGGTATTATAGGAACCGGAACCGTAGCCGCAACCAGTTGTCTAAGTCAAACACCCATGCAAACGCAAAGCATGTCGAGTTACCAAAGTGGATTCACTCAGGGTACACAAACGCCAATTAATGTTTCAAGCGAACAAAAGTCTATCTTGACAGCCACTGTATCATCGAGTACACCCATTGAAGGCTCCAGGGATCAGTCCAGTGTCACCGAACGTCCCAGCAAAACTCAGGAACAGCATCATCATCATCATCATCACCATCACCATCACCATCAGCCACATCAATCCTCTTCCGAGCGTACGAAAGATCCCGAAAGGCTAATGACCATCTCGGACTACAAAAGTTCAATCAAGGAAGTTAATAAGGAATTGTTGGAACGATTAGCTCAGGCTTCCGCTTCAAGGCCCGAAGATTCCGCTGCTCTGGGGCCACTGATCCTTAGAAAACGAAGAAGTAAATCGAGAAACAAGGGAACTGCACCTCTTGCACCTTTAGCAGCACCTTTAACGCCATTGGCTCCATTAGCCTCGCAGCCTATTAGTCCTACCGAGGCTACTGAGACAACGCAAATGTTGGAATGCACAGATGATAGAGATAGAGATAGAGATAGAGATAGAGATAGGGATAGGGATAGAGATAGGGATAGGGATAGGGATAGGGATAGGGAGGCTAACACTTCGACCGAAAGAAATGAGAGAAGTGAACGAAAAAGGCCACCTCCCAGACCCAGAGAATACTTGTGAAATTTCTAGCATCTTGCAAACAAGTTTGCATTTGTATTTGGCCACTGCCATATAACCTGCGTTAAAGTCTATCAAATAATTCTCTCGCGGACTTTCGCTGACGAGATACTTTCCTACTCCATATGAATTTGAAGAAATTCAGAAACCTTACGAACTCTTACAAACGATAGATGCGTGTACAAAATTAGTAATTCACTTTTTTGCCTTTGCAAGTAAAACTAAGAGGATATTTACGAGGTCGACAATTTCTGCGAAAACTATTGGATACCCTGGAGAATAGTAGACTTCTTCGAGACATCGAAATTATGAAGAGACAGAAATAAAGGTTTATCAATGCGCTACTAATTATAAGTAATGCACGCGATATCCAAGCGTAGGTTTGTATGCAGCATGGCATTGTATACATGGTAAATGCGGCTGTGGTAGATTTAAGCTCAAGTTCACACGTCGATCTGCTTGGAGAAGAAATAAGATCAAGACTTTCGTTGGAAATCGGGAAAAACTTTAGCTTTAAAACTTGCTTCTTTTTTACACACTACAAACATGTGGTAGTTCGAAATCATTTATGCTATTAAATAACATAAAACAATGAGAAACGGGAGTGAACATTAGACTACACACCGACACGAGACATTAATTCGATAGTCGAGCAATATCATAAATTATTGGATTCATTTGTTGTTTACTCGATATATTTCTATTCATGTAACAACAACTTTTCTTTTATTTGCATTTTTAAGTGAATAAAATCAAAGTTGAACGACAATATCTTATCATTCTTCACATACACATACACAGATACACAACACACACACACACCAATTTCCATCTAACAGTCAATTTTTTAAATGCATCCTTGTCAAATATTTGTGCAAAATTTTGAACAAATAAATTATACCGATCCTAGCCCTAACTTTTAAAAATGAAATTCAACCGTAGATTTACTATCTCTATAATGCTGCTTTATCCAAAAAATTAGTGTATGAAATATTTTTCAAGAAGGCCATAGTGGCTGTATTAAAAAATAAATAAAACATCATTGAATTGGTGTACACGCAATGCAACCATATACACATACGTGCACACACACAAAAACACACTGATGATCGCAAGAAAGACAGATCTATTTTAAGTCTCTACGTATACACGTGTAAGCCATGCAAGTAAATAAAAAGCCAAACAGCAATATTAGATGTATATATATATACAATATCATGTAATTACACGAGCGGTGTATATATTCATATAATTATTATATATTACATATAAATGCGTGTCTGTGCGCGTGTGCGTGCGCGTACATAAGTAAATAATTAAAAATATAAGTACCTAGAGTAATAAGAAAGTAAATAAGTAAATACACACACATATATAATACACACATTTGGAGATATACGTACATGAATACACCAGTGCGTGCATATATATAAGAGAGAATTTATAAATTTCAATTGAAAGAAGCAATTGTACTTGGTGTCAAGAATATCAAGGCAAAATAGCAAGCACACGGAATAAAAATTGCTAATACTTATTACAATTTTAAGGAATATGAGATATGCGTGAATTAAAAGTAAAAAGGAGAGAAAAAGAAGAAGAAGAAGAAGAAGGAGAGGATTACCAAAGCTTTATCTATTATCTACTTAATCTGCAGGTACATAACGCCGTTAAAAACCCATAAAGACTAATTAATAATGAACTGAAGATTGCTCTAAATTTATAATAGACTATATATTTGCATAGTGTTTTGGGTAAGCACACACTGTATCGAATCCGCTGTACGAAATCTGATCAGGCACATGCACAGATATACACACGCGTGTACATATATAAATATAGTAAAAATGCGAATACAGTAAATATATCTATTACTTAATGAGGGTTATCTAAATGAATTATTAGAAAAGAGACGGTTATATGGAGAACTTTGTTGATTAGATTTTAGAGAGGAAGACGAAAAAATAGTTGGCTCTATCGTAGTTTATATACTTAAATATGCAAAAGTTTAATGCTGTTGAAACTCTAGCAGCTAAGGTCGCGCGACGTTATGGGTATCACACTGGTCTTCCAGCTTTGTGATACGGATTTTTTTCATACCCTCTGCTTTACTCGCAAGGGACACATTATACGTACATGCACTGTATATACATACACGTATAAATACGTATGTATACGTATCTATGTATATACACATGTACACAAATAAACATTCTCAACATGCAATTCCAAAATTGAAATCAAATAATAAACACACTGTCTCTCTTACCTTGATTGGAAGAGTCTAATAAAATTTTAAATTAAAACTCAAAATGGAATTGCAGGACGATCTGTTCTATTTGCAATAATATTCAATTATTCTCGAATAAAACAATTAATATTCGTTTATGACAACGTTCTATATGAACAGAAGAAGAGAAAAGAGCTTTCGTTTTTTATCTCAGAGATTATTTAAAGAAAAAAAAAATAAAAGAAAAAAAGAAAATCGTCATTTTAAATTGTTAAATCTTTTATGTGTAATACCGATAATATCATTGAATCGACTACACGCATTTATCTAATACAACAGATCGTAGTTGGGGTAAAAATTGAGAGAACAAAAAAATGTGATATTACAATTTTTTATATCAGCTACTTTGCAATAATTCTAGTGCATTATCGCCATTGGAAGGAAAACGTCATGGCACGAGTCGTCGTCTCTTAATCCGAAAATTGCATAATATACACGTATAACTATACAATAGTGATAAGTGAGAAACATTTATAATCGAAATATAAGAACTACATTAAGTACAGTACAATCAATGAATTGATTCAATAATGCAAGAAAGTAAGAAACTTACACAATTTGCTACATGTGCAATTGCAACGTTAATATATTATCATTGTTTAGAGAAGAGAGAAGAAAAGTTTTGTTGAAATAATATATTTCGTATTCCACTTATTTAATTTCAGTAATGAAATGCTAGTCGATTCAGCCCACTGCACGTACATGCACCGCGTGTGTATCAAGTTCTTTATTTCGATTGAATTTTTAATAATAAAATTTAAATGTTTCTTGATTTATCACGAAAGATCTAACACACCAGAGTAAAAAACACACCGGGGTAAGAGCTCATGAATTGTAATAGAAGGGAATGTGTTACATAAAGCAAATCATTCTTTTTAAATGTTCTCAATGAATGAGTAGCGACTGAAAGTAATCTATAAATTCTAGTCTTGGTTATTTAATGGAGAAAAAAAGAGAAAATGGGGGAGGGGTGGAAAAAACGAATAATGGAGAGATAATTTTTGAATTAGTTGTACTTACCAGAGTCGATCTTTCAGGGGACACCTCTCGCATTTTAAGAGCTAACGTTTTGCAGTAGCACAACACTGGGAATACATAGAAGCGTGTATCTGCGGCCACATAATCTGTAAATAATAGTTTCTTATTAGAAAATGATGTGGAAGTGACTTTATCTCGCTTTTAACATTCCAAATACATATTTCCTTACAAAACATCGCTATACTTTCGCATATATTAATTTTTTCCTCACATATATTTTTAATAATTTGCTTTAAAAGCTATTAAAAATAATTTAGAAATGATCCAAATAAAGAGTCTGAACGTTCTTTTTCGTGTAATCATTGATAATACCGATACTTCAACAATAAACATTTCCAATAAACAATAAACGTCTATCCATATGTGTGTCCGCAAAGATAGGAAAACTATCGTAGCTTCGTTATTATCAATTTCTCTGCTTTTCTTCTTCTTTTTCTACATATTCAGTGAAACCGATAGAAAATTGTTTCAGGCACAGACCAATTAAAAGTATCAAGTAAAATGACAAGAGAGACACAGACGAAGACAAGAACTAAAATCAAAGCTAAAACAAAACTAAAGTAAAACATAGACGACGACATTGGCGATTAAAATTTGGAAGACAATTGTAAAAGTCCTACCGCGCTACATATTATAAAAACACTACTATAATAAATTTAATGAAGGAACAAGAAAAAGTAGCTACTAATCGGATTATCAATAATAAGAAAACACATTCAAAATAAAATAAGTGAAAATTCATTCACACGTACAGTACACGCAAAATATAAACGTATAAGAAAGAAATAAATATATAGTACTATTATTAATAGATGGAGGGAGGAGAAAGAAATTTTGCTATAACTAACACTTCGTCCATTTTTCTATATGGGCAATTCGTTGCACTGTAATCATTTTTCGGCCTTGTGAATCTTGTCATTTTTAAACAGGACCACCCAATTGTGGAGCGTCATGATAAAAGAATGCAAATACAAACAGACATACACAAACACTCAAATAAATACACTCACAGCGAAAGTTTGATTAAACTCAAAAAATAGTTTCTTTTAATTAGAATAAAAGTAACGAAAGAATCTGGAGTTTGGGCCATGGAAGAGAAGAAATGAAAGGCAAACGAATAAAGAAAGAAACAATGAGAAGAAGAGTGAGTGAAAGAGAGAGAAAGTCAGCTAATATTTTCTTTTCTGAAAAGGGTAAAATATGATGAAGAAAATGCCACGTACGTTGCATATAATAGAGAAAAGCATCACAATAAGACCAGAAGAAAGAGAAGTGGAGATTTTTTTAATAAAAAAGAAAGAAAGACTCTTTTCAGTGTTTTCAATATGAGTGTGGTGGTAATTAGCAGTAATTATAATTGCATGAATTTGCATTTAAAGAAAAACGAAACACACGAATAAACGAGCAAGCAAGCAAGCAAGCAAACAAACAAACAAACAAACAAACAAATTTCATCTGAGTAACCTTCGCGCCTGAGTGTAGTTTTTCATTGTGAGGGATCGTTGACGGCTCTATCACAATGCATCAATAACTTTATGCGAATATCGGATTCGTATTTTGTGCATATATGCGTTTTCTTCTGCTAAACTTACTTACACACGGCAGAACACGACTTGGATTCATAGAGAATATTATGAAATAATATAGTTTTCTTGCGTGCCTAATAAATATGAGGAAGAAACTTGACCATAACGTAAGGAACACAAAGACTGAAAGAAAAAAAGTCACATAGAAGTCTCTCTGTAGATACGTATATGTATATGTACATGTATATGTATATGTGTATGTACGAGCCGTCAATAATCACCCAAGTTATCTCGAATGATTATTAATAAAAAATTGTAGCATCGAAAAAGCCTGGCTAGAATACTCGAACAAAAGCTGCTTTCAAACTTATAATAAAAACAATTGAAACTAAACGAATCGTGTACTATTTCGAACTCAACGAAGACCATGCAATTTTCTCAAAAAGTCTCACAATATCTCCTTATTCTTATTTCAATTTTATTTTTTATCGAATCCCAAAATTTTCTACTACTTACCAAGTTTTTTCAGTCCCCTAAAGTCTCTTTGCGTCCTCTTTATCTGTGCAATTTGCTACAGCATCCTTGACATCCGCGACACTCTGCGAGCTTGCAACAAAATGGCGGAAAAAACTCGGCATTTCCCGCGCAAAAAACCTATGGACGCACATACGCCATCTTGTAATAATAATAATAATAATCACTTTTATTATATCATTAAATTCGTAATAAACATTTATTATACGAACTAATACGCTCGGTTTGGGAAAGAATAGCTTCAAAAATTTATACGTCATATTGCGCAATGATAATTTATTGGAAAAATTAGTACAAACGTTGCGACTGAACGTTTTTACATCATCTACCTTATATTTTTCCTCAACTTTTTTAGCATATAATTTATACTCGTATAAAAGATTCTGTGATTACCTTAAGTATATTTACCGCTAATCAATATTCTTCGATTCAAATAATCTCAAAAATAATTAATTTCATTGTCCCAGGAACACTTTCGCACTCGCGGAATAAATTAGTCGTTTTTCCAGGCTTCGAGAAGGTCGAAAGGAGAATGAATAAAGCGCCCTTGCTTCGAGCGCGGTGTTAAAACTAATTAACGATGAATAATCATATATCGATCGATCGATTAATCGATTAAAATAGATCGACGGATCTATCAACTGTCGTTACAATTATTATGTCAATTACGCGGGCACTTTTGCTTTCTCCCTCTTTAACCTCATAATTACTTGTTATTTTTTTTTTTCCTTTAAATAAATATTAGAACAAATTAAATTCACATTGGTTTTTCAATTACGTGAATATAAAAGCCAGGATCTTTGACATTTTCGAGAGGTTTGAAGTCACCGTAGATCGTGTGTTTTCCTTTGTAATTGAATGCTTCAGCCAACATCTCCTGGAAAACAGCTAATCTGTGTGGGTAATACGATAATCTAAATTCGCTGACACTCTCTGGATTATATACATCGTTATCGTAAAGACTGATCATATAATCTAGCGTTACAATTGCAGGTTTTCCACTGATGAACAATACGGAAGTCTTAATGTCGGTCATGTGTTGACTCTAAAAGAGAAACGGAGAAAAGCGGAAAAGTTTCAATTAAAAATTATCCGAATCCACAAATCCAGTGTGTATGTAATATAAGACGGTGGTGCATATTTACATTGTAGTATATACATTTCGAAGGTGTATTTCCCGTTTCTATGATGTAATCGTAATTTCGATGATCGATAAGCAACAAACCACCAGGCTTCACGCAACGTTCGAAATTAGCGAATGCTTGTCTAAAAATGACAATGGAAATAAGTAAAGAGGAGTTTTTGGAATCCTATTTCTCATTTATAAATGCGCGTAAGGCACACAATGCACACAATGTGAAAGAGATTTAGCTACCTTTGTTCCCTTTGGTCTCCAAAAGAATCAGGCATGTGAGCGAAACTGTTACCAAGGCAGATTACCGCATCGAAACCATCGCCAATTACGTGACTTATGTCCTCAGGTAAAGTTAACCAATTTGCTTCTTCAATCACTAAAATCGTACATAAATTAAAATTTCACAGAATATATTAAAAAATTCAATTATTAAATAATTGAAAAGTATTTGCATGTGCATATCAAGTGTGAAAAACATTCTGGGGAAATATTGAGAGTATTGCACAATCATTTGATATTCCGCAGGCAGAGAAACGAAAAAGACATGTTTGGAAAAATAATGATCAAACGAAATCGTGTTTTGCTTAATGAACAGATAGAAAATCATAAAAGCAGTAATGCTTGACCTTCGATGATAACGCAACGACCCTTCGGTACTTCCATACCACGTTTTCGCGTGCGCAGATAAGGATAAGAGACCAGTTTGTTTTTTCAGCTGGACTAACGCATCCTTATCGTAAACTATTTCATAATAATTTTATTGTTCCATAGAATCGCACTCTACGCAATCGTTACGAAGCAAATAATGTATGTAGAATGGTTGGATCGAGGGGTGGGGATCGACTTTTTCTTTTTTTCCCGGTTGCAAGTAGCAATCTTCTATTACATCATTACTGTACACAATTAATTAAGTTGGAAAAAAGGGGTTCGAGAGTATCATTATGTCGTGTGTGTGTGTGTGTGTGTGTGCGCGCGCGTCTACTGTACCTTGAAAGGTTTTCTTCTTTAAGATTTTGTTTTCGTAAGGGATTTTAGCATTAGGGAATCAGAAATGACTCACCCCAATTATCAAAAGCGTGTTCCTTGCGACGTTCCCATCGAGACTTCAGTGCGTACTTTAACATTTTGTCGGAAGCGTCAACGCTTACCACCTCGAATCCTTCCTCGAGGAGCATCACGGAATCGACACCGGTTCCACATGCTACGTCTAAAATTCTATGGCAACCCCTTTCTCGTAAGAGGCCGACAAGGAAATCTCGATAATTTTGCGTGCGTTGCTTCTTGTCGCCTATGAAGACTTCCCAGACCTTAGCAGCTCTACCGTCGGCATACTGATCTCTTACACCCTCCGCAGCGGTACCCAATGAACGTGTACGGAAAACCGAATCCACCATCCTTGATAGTTGTCTGTGGTTACTCTAATTGCAAGATAATTTATTTACTTTTTTTGTTTATACTATAACTTTATGTTTTATACTGTTTAAAGGATATTAAAGCTAAGGGCACACATTCTCTCTCTCTCTCTCTCTCTCTCTCTCTCTCTTTCTGAGCATCCTCAGTCGTTTCATTTTTCAAATTTCAAGAAATCGGCTAGCTAAATAAAGCAAACATAAATTTCTCTCTGCAAATAACTATTTTCTTATCCAATCTATTTTAATCTTTTAGCATACAGTACTACACAAACTAATACTTGTAAGATTGTATCAGGTAAATGAGAGAGTCAGATATATTGTGCTTTATCTCGCGTACTGTACCTTCTAATAAAAATTTTATGCTTTTCTTTAGTTTTTTTTTTTGTTTTTTGATAAAAGTGGAAGAAATATTAGCAAGAAGTCGATAAGTAATAAGTATACGTGTGTATGCAATAGAGTCGAGACGAGTAAGAAGAAAACTTATCGGGTACTAGATGAAAACTGACATGTTAGTGCAGTACCCAGCTCTTATATACAGACACCGTGTCAAATCGAAGATCTTATATGTTTGTCTGGTAACTGACATATATATTTACGTATCCGTCGCTAACGAATGGCCGATTTCTTCGCTAAATGATGTAACATTTTCCACGCAGGTCCCACTCAACTTTACCATGATAATACATACTTTAATCTGTTTACCAAATGTTGAGTATATTTAAATTATTGTTGCGTCTTCTTTAGGGAAGATTTCTTCTTTACTCATTTATCCTTTTAAGGGAAAACTTGGGGTAAATTCTCTTTACTTTATTTTGTTTTTCTATCACTTTAGTCTCTCTTAATACAAATCTACTGTCCAGAGATGTCCTCGCGTCTTTTCTTTTCTCATTTTTCGCTACATGGTACATGTAGGCAGAGCATTTCTTAAAAATAATAACTATTCATCAAAGAGCTAAAAATCATTCGGTTTGTTTCATTCGTGTCTCCTTTTCTTTTCTCAAGACCACGTGTGGAATTTCAATACTGTATTTTTTCCCACCTTTTTACAGTTTAATTCAAAAAGTCTTGTAGTAAATTTATTATACTACAAGTCATCCACGGGTAATACTACGATTGCATCAGAAATAGAATGAATGTAAAATTACACTTCGTTTAAAAAGAATTATAACACTGTTAATCTAAATTGCTCAGATAACACGTTTCGCATAGTCATATACGGGAAATCATAGATTGATAATGAATGACGATACGCCGATAGTAAATGTAATTCAATTTCATTGGATAGAAACATGAATCAAAGGTATTATTTAGAATATTGATAAAGTCCAAGAGAAAATGATAAGGTTTCGAGTGTCTTTCATTGAAAAATTTGATTTAAGTTAAAGATAGATTTTTTATATAGGGAAGAATTAAATAAAACTCAAAGGAATATATTTTTATCAGTATATATATATATATATATATATATATATATATATATATATTGGTAAGGCGATAACTAAACAACTAAAAATATTGATAACGAATAAACATGTTTTTTGCAGGCAGGTATCTTATACCTGTTGCTCATTATGCTTCAAAAAATTATCTATCTACAATTGAGATTCAATAACATAATATTTTAATACTTCAATACAATGTGTACAACGCATATACAATTTCTATATTATTTATTAAAAATATACATAATAATAATAATAAAAACATAAACAAGTTTTATGTGCATTTTAACATAAAGATCTGAACATAAATATCTGAGAATATTAGGATACTGGTTTACAAATTTGTTTGCTGCTGTACGAAAGTCATGTTAAGTAGAGGCAAATGTGAAGGGGGTAAAAAGTATACAATTTATTTCTATAAAGACTTAAGTAAAGAGAAACTTAAAAAAGGAAACAAAAAAAGAGATAATAAATGAATCAATTATCCTTGATTTGAGATATTTTAAGTACATTAAAGTGTGCATAATATAATTTCATAAAACTGAATAATTTAATTGTTTTTGATTATCAATTATTGATTAAGTCAGTTGATTGTGTGTTACTTGTGGAAATAATTGTATAAAAAAATTGCTTTTATTAAATCTTTATTCTTTCAAAGTACTTGGCAGATCCGTTGTGTGTTGGCAGTTTTTCTTAGATAAAGATTAATATACCCCTCTCACGATAATTGGAAATATGTCAAATTTGTTAAATGCTGTGATTCTCAGTTCATTATTCGTATAAATTTTAATATACTGAATAACATATGACCATTGATTACTTTTAGTGTTTCATAAATGAAACCTGAAAGACGTCCCTTTTCTATTTACATTTAATTATTAAATCGTTAGAATCAACTTTCATTAGAGTCATTAATTTCTAAAGTAATATATAAAATTGGTATTTTTAGTTTTATGTCACATTCATAATCGGAGGAAATCGAGAAGTAACAATTTTAAAAAATTATAATATTGATATTTTAAATGATTTTAAATTCAAACTAATAGTTTCCTTGAGTTTGTTAACAATTATGAATCTACTAATAATTATATGTTCAGTGAAAGCTATTAACTACACATCAGTGAAGAAGAGAGTGAAAGTATTAAATTTTATTATACATTGAATTTCTTCATAAGCACATTATCACTTGTACTTTTACACTTGGATTGTGCACAAGAATTCATTTCTTGACTATTCAAGCATTATTTCAAGACACTAAGAAGGTGTTTTTAAATTCTCAGCTTGAAATTCTTTTTTTAGTCATTGGATGCATTTAAAATTATGTATCACTTTAAATTTACAGGGTCTCGCAATCAAACCATGCTTTAAAAGTTACTCCACCACCTGTCCTCTGCTTATTATGAAAGATCCTGTTCTCATATATTCTTCAAATCATCTGGAAGTTCATTTTTGGGATGTTTGTTTTCAAAATGCTGCTTATAAGTCTTTAAGTCCGGCATCTGAGCCTATTAACACAAATAAATAAATAAGCTAGAGAAAGCTATTGGACATAAGGTTAGTGATATAAAACACTATACAAACAAACCTTGCAAACAGAGCATACGTGCACTAAAGCTTTTTGAGCTGCTTTCTTCTGATCATTGGCACTGTGTCCTTGTTGTTTTTTTACTTTTGCAGCTTTTTCAGCTGCCTTGGCTTGAGACTGAATTTTTTGTTGTCCACGGGCCATTTTTACTGAAAAGAAAATAAAGTTTTAGCAGATATTATGTTTAAATATGATTAAAGTAGAAATTTAAATTTAAAACGACTAATTTTTCAGTACTTGTCTAAAAGAATACACACAAAGATATTGAATTTCACAGTGATTCCTCGAAAAGGAAAACAATAACAAGTCAAACTACATTGGTTCATAATATTTTTCTCAGAGTTTTTATGGATTATGGTTGTAGCAGAATATCCAGATGTAAGGATATCAAGATAAAAATCATCACATAGAAAATAAAGTAGTGATCTTGGTAATAATAATGTTAAAGAAAGAAAAATATACAATATTTTTTAATGTACTTGAATCTTTTTTTACAGAGATACTAGAAAGTTATACCATGAAATAGTTGAAATTTCCCAGAATGAATGAAAATCAGGCACTTTCGTAAGGGGATCGTGCTACATTGTCGGGTGAACCTTCAAAATGCTTTTTGTATATTTTAAATATTTAAAAAATACCTTATAAAGAGAATTTCCTGGTTATGGAATTTTTGATTCTTTTATTGCAGGAATGAGATGTCAAAATTTGTTATTGAAAATTATGGCACCTGATTAAAACTGCAATAAGAAATTGAAGGAAAAACTTGGCAACAGACGGAAAGAATTCTTAGAGGCAACCACTAGTGAGCAGAGAGGTGCTAAACGTGTAGAATGGTTTCCTAGCATATTAGTTTTCATTCCTTATAGAGAAAAAGTCCCCATAACGAATAAGAAATCCCTATGAGAAAAATGTTTTGTATTTTATCACATATGGAGAGTAAGTAATTGATAAAATATAAAATTGCACCAGTATTAATGCGATTGTTAATATTGTATATATATACACATAGAGAGACAGGTAATAGTTATTTTTTCATTTTAGGCTATACTTGCACATATAGTCGATTTTTTCTTTATATTAATAGTTTGAATTTTCACAGTCATTTGTATTTTTTAGTTAATTTTGTCCAAATAGAGAGATATTCTTCACTATACGAAGACATTTTTTTGGTCTATTCTCTATATTATTGCACTATATTTCACGTATAATATAGTATAGATACATAATATAGTTTACATGAATGAGGATATCACTAGTCGACTGGTTGAATAATGATAAAGAGATTAGACCCGCTGATTGGACGACAGTGAAATAGACAGCGTGCAGTTACTCTAGATATAATTCATGATAATTCCGTGAGTGAATTGGCAGCCATTTTTAAACTGCTCTCACTCAACTATAATAGAAGCAGCAGAGAATAGAGATATGCACTGGAAATTGCATTGGGATAATGTGAAGGAATGAGTGTAAACGAAGCGTGATTGGCCGTGAAAATTAAAGAGGAGGCAGTGGAGGGTTTGTTTTGGTAAGCTAGAGCTTCATTAAGGAAAGACGGTGCTCTGCAAGCAAAGACAATCTGTTCTCGTGAAATAGATGAAACGATGAACTGTCAACATCTTCAACATCAGAGAAGAATGGAATATGATTGAATCGGGTGTTGTTGTTGTTGTTATGGTTGCTGATGTTGCTGCTGCTGCTTTAATCGATAGTAGAACGAACAACAGTCCCTCCTGAGTGAACTCGAACGACAAAGATCACGTTCGAGGGTAACGTCGAGATTAAAGATAATTGAGCCAGGTGTAAAAGAAGAAATGTCGGTTTTAATATGCGAAAGGACAACGGATGCAAAGATCGTGGCTCTCGAGTGCTAAGTTCCTATAATGATGGCAGATAATGCACACAGAAAATCGCATAAGTTGTCGGATGGTAGTAGGAAAATACCAAACACGGTTCATCGGACAACCACCGAAACAATTCGGTTAGGAGAACCAGATAAATCGCACCAGCCGGTTAGCCTGTCCACTCCCAATAACGTGACGGGCAATCAATGTCGAAAGAAGACCTCTTCCTTTCAAATTACCAGTGTTACCGTTGGTTGTCGCATGAGCAACGATGCTGGAGAGGATTCCAATGATGATCTCGACGAGTCTCACACCGAGGACAATTCCGTTGAACATTCGCGTATTACCGACGTCGATATTGAAACACCAAGTTATTCAGAGGACACATTCTCCAAAGAAGATGTCTTTTTCAATACGAGTAACGCGGCCCTCAGCACGGCCCCAGTTATTCCGACTAGTTCTCAATATGGATTAGCAATTGTACCCTCCGAGGGTAATAATGTTAACAATTCGGTTAATGATAGCAGTATCAATACTCTCGACATAACATCCGTTACTGACAACAATATCATTAATTTACTTTCGAGCAATGCCAAACAAGATGCTGACTTACGCGAGGTACATTCTCATGGTAGAAACGAAAGATTTAAAGTGGTTAAAATTGAGAGCACCGAGCCCTTCAAGAGGGGACGTTGGACTTGTATGGATTATTTGGACCATACGTCTGTTAATCAACCAACTGCGATTAGTACGCCAAAGGTATCTGATCCTAATGAGGTCTGCATATCCTATGGTGTGACGGATAGTGGCATTGTGATACCGGATGGAGCTAAGCAATCTATAGCTTCCGACGATAAGGGCATTAGTATTGATTCCAATGGACATGTATCATCTCATCCCGATGTGCATTCCTCTTTGGGTGTACAGAACAATCCTACGTCAGTTACCAGTGCAAATTACGCGGTTAAAAATTCAATACCTCAGAATGTACAGCATAATCCAGCACAGGTGCCGACCCAAACGCAAGTACAAGCACCTTCGCAAATTCCACAATACTTCCAGTCATCGGCTCAGCAATTGAACTCTCAGCAGCAACAGGGAGGACAACAAGGGTCCACATTGCCTACTAATCTGCAACCTTCCCACCCTAGCAATTTAGGCCAACCCCAAAGTATGCCTCAAGGCACTATTCCTATTATAGCACAGACTAGTAATAATAATGTGAACCCCCAACAAAGTATGCCTCATCCTTCTGAAGAGACGTATGTGACAGTGAATACGCAGAATCAGCCATTAGCAGGTCAAAATGTTTGTCAACCATCTGTACAGCAAGGTTCCTCTTCAGTGTCTCAGGCACCCAACCTCCTTGTTACGCAACATCAACAGCAGCAAACGCAGCAACCTCCACCCCCTCAGCATCAACCATCTCAACAGCAGCAGCAGCAGCAGCAACAGCAGCCTTTGCAAACGCAGAAACAAATGGCACCAATTTCTGAGACAATTACAGCTATGCAAAATATGCAAGGAATTCAAAACATTCATAAAGTTCCTCAGTCTAGTACGCAGCAAACTTCATCGAGTATTCATGCTTCTGGAGCACCGGTTCAATCACAAGTTTTGCCACAAGGCCAAATACAGCAACAGACATCTGGTAGTAACGCTCAAGTGCAAATCGCTCAAGTATCTGGAGGTTGTCAAAATGTTGTTAGTGGTATGCAATCAGGGAATATTTCATTTCATCAACCTGATGCAGAGCAGGACTCTATATCAGGGATTGTTCCTACTACTGTGTCACAGTCATCCGATGCTAATCTTTTGGAATCTCTCACAGAAGTTACTCAAGCTACTGACGAACCCCATGCTCTTGAAGATAATGAAAGGTTTCTTTTGCCTTTATTTTTACCACCTTACTTTTGCTCTTTCCTATTTTTTCTTTTTACACTTATTTCGACTCTTTAATGGTATCAAATTATCAGTATTTTGTAACACTTTTTTAGGTTACATCTTAATATTTTATTTTTATTCTTCCAGTATTTCAGGGGCAAATGCTGTAGCTATTGACAATAAGATTGAACAAGCTATGGTAAATATCAAAAGATAAACTTAAAGTAAACGCAAAAATAAGATAAAGTAATCTAACAATTCTGTGTTCGATTATTTTACAGGATTTAGTGAAAAGTCATTTAATGTTCGCTGTACGAGAAGAAGTAGAGGTGCTGAAAGAAAAAATAGCGGAACTTATGGATCGTATTAATCAACTGGAAGCTGAAAATTCAATCTTGAAAGCACATGCAACCCCAGAAACATTGGCTCAATTGAGCCAAACGATAGCAAAATTACCCCAAAACAATTCAGGAAATGGTCAATAGGTAACCATTGTACATAAGTTTCTATCAATACTTTGTCAAGTACATAACTGATAACATAATTGTATATAACTTTACGATTTTTAGAAATTTATAAATAATGAGATTTATTATATTATACATATTAGCGTTATAAAACTTTTTTTTAATTAAATTAAATATAATAGATTATTTTTTACTATTTCAGTTTATCGTTTAGGAAATATATTTAAATCTATAAATTTATTTTTTTTATTTCTTAATTTTTTTTTTTTTTTTTTCTATTTTTTCTCTTCAAAATGGTATTTCATTTTGGAAATGTATACTGTTGCAATACCCCTTAAAAAACAGATGCATGTGAGTGCATGACAAGAATGAACAGCACAAGTAACAGAATTGTCTATATTTTCAATGATTAGAGATTTTGCGTATGAAATTTAAAAAAGAAAGTATTTAATAATACGACGTAGGCAGCTAGAAATTCTTAGATTATTTTCCTCGTTAATCGCTAGTTTTCATAAACGCATTTGGTTATTTTACCAGAAAATCTATTAAGGTCCCCAATGATTAAAAAGATTTGAAATTGATGTTCTAAAAAGTTATATAAAAGCTTCTTTCGATCCTATATTATCTTCTTATTTTGATTATTCTCGGATGTTTACGCCGAATTCACTAACGTTCCATATTTTTGAATACCATGTCTCGTATTTTATTGTCCAATATTTGTATGTAATCTGGCTTTTAATCTGATGTACATTATAATTAACAAACAAAAAACCAGTACACAAAACGCGTTTAATTACTGGTGTGCATTGAAAAAACTACTGTGTCCTATTAAACACCTTATGTTACATCTAGAGGAACATGCCTAATAAAAAGAAAATTTTAATTGTACAATAATTTGTTAAAATTCCCGTCATTTTTCAATGGATTTCTCAAAATCCTATATACGAGTGTCTATAAATACGGGGACATGTGCATTTTTCTTTTTTATAAAACACAAATAAACAAAACAAAACAAAACAAAACAAAAAAAAAAAAAAGAGAAGACGATAGCATAATTTTTGAGAAAATTTTATTGGAGCACTATAAAGACTAAATATGACACTTTAACATAAAATCTTATCACGATGAAGACCACTTTTTTCAATAAGAGAGAAATCAATTTATAATTACATCTTATAAATTTATAAATGTTATAAATTTCTCTACGCAGCAAAGTAAAGTAACAACGTATAACTGTTTCCTTATATCGCCATAAATAATGAAATCTGTTCTTCCGAGTGATGCGCGTAATCTAGAGAATCATGTGATATATCCATTCATACAAATCCAAAGTGTTTTGTCTTAATAGCAAGCAGTAACTTGTGTCGTAAAACATGCCGAGAGCTGTACAGTGGAACGTATAGACGAGAAATACACGTATTTGCGGTTGGTAAATGAGCATCGTCAGCTGGCCGAATTGTCACACTTGGCATGGGTTGGAATCCATCCTCACTTGCTGGAAGCGCAGGAGATCCTGTCCAGAAGTATACCTGTAAAAGATTATGCATCCATTGACATCCTGTTTCTATTGTGAATTTTGTTTAAACTTGATGCGAAATGCGAAAATAGGCAAGAATAAATTTTGATTTACTCTTGTTCAAGAGGGAAGTGATCCTTACCAAATCCTGCCTTTCAACGTGAGACATCTTTTCAACGATCGACCATAACCATCGTTTGAATTTCACTAATCTTTCAGTCGATTCGCCTGATTCGTCATTGAAAGACGTGTAAGATATTAAAACAGAGACGTTGATATCTCCGACTCCATTTAGAAGAAGTCTCAAGTCTTCGGATGTTAAACCATCGAGTGCTCCATCAGGAAGTACATCAAATACTCCTTCTCGCATAGCATGAAGAGCTTTCTCTTGTACTTTAATCATACGAACTTCCGCATACTTGCGCACATAGTCGTAGACATTAATTGCTGTTACCTCAATATCACGACCATTTGGCACTAGTTCAATTGAACCGCCACCCTCTTCCGGACATAGATCAATACTACAAAACATACACATATATACATATATATTTATTTCTACATATATGTAGCGCGCGCGCGCACACACGTTTTTTTTTCAATATCCTTATATGTTTCTACAGAAATTATTTCTCTCTCTCTCTCTCTCTCTTTTTTTTTTTAATTTACCTGAATGTTAAGTCCAGCGCAGAAAATAAACTGTTGCTATCCTTAGTTTCTGCATCGATTACAAGCTGTCGTAAACTCTCGTAAATAACAGAATCAAAAAATGCCAAATCGTGAAATCTTATTGGTCGAGCTAAGATGTATTTTATTACATGACGATTTAAGAAAATTGGACACAGCTCGTTTTGCAAAAGACATAGTCCTATTAGTCTGTCGGATAAATGGTAAATAAATCATTTCTTATTTGTTTCTTCTTTTTCTCCATATAGAGAGGATAAAATCTGATTTTATAATAACAAAGCGCAATCTTACCTTCCTACATTTCTGAAAGCATTTAATCTTTCGTAACTGCCTCTTCCTTGCCTTGGCGTGTAAAATCCTCTTTTACCCGGAGAATAGAAGAGAGGAGCATTGTCTTCTGTATCATCTAAAATACTATTATCCATTTTTTTCTTATTTGCTGCACAGCGTTCTGTTAAGCTAAATACATCTAAGTCCAATAGAGCTTCACTCGCTAATTCTTGATTGTGACTGTGGATTAATTCAAATGCTTCTTCAACTTTCTGTCTCAAAGCATCTTCGGATGCAATTAACATCATTAGCTGAGCGGGAGATAGCTCCAAAAGCATGCCAGTAATTTTCTCAGCTAATGTAGGTCGTAGCGCTTTCACCTATTATCGTTGAAACATTTTATACAATATATATTTAATATTCAAGATGTGTACTTAAATAAATCTATCGATCGCGATATCAAGTGATATCAACCTTAGGGTACAATCTGTCTCCTAGCTGTTGTTGATGTAGTGACAAATGATCATTGTGTGGATGACTGCTCGGCATTGAATGAGCATTGGATGATGAACTTCCTGATCCAGATGCATTATTTCCATCGGAGGAAGCAGAGCGATGGAAAATGCGCGCTTCGATAGATAGAACTTTACGAGTTTCTCTCAATTTTCCGGATGATCTTGGATTCTAGAAATAAGTTGAAAATTGTTGAATTTTTATCGTACTTGCGCAAAGCTCGTAAGACTGAATTAATTGGTTTATTTAACGATTTCTCCTACCTGTCGTCTAAAGTCTCGATCGCGATCTCGACTTTTTAGTTTTTGAAGGACATTATATTGTGTATATTTAGATCCTACCTGTGCTGCTTCAAGGTTCGGCAACTTCTCATTTGCAAGTATGGCCTGCAAAAATTCACAAGTTGTTGAAGTTGTTTGAAAAACAGAATTTAAAGACATTAAAAAATAAACATTAACAACACAAAAATCCTATACAATATTAAAAACAAAGTTCCAAACAAAATAACGTCGTATTTCTATTGTTTTTTAGACTCGTGTGAGGTGTATAGACTGCTTCAAGAGCATACGCTTAAGCAGATGTATTTATTCATCTGGTGTTTAATACGTACCTCGGCAATCGCAGTGTAGAAGCTTCTAGCAACGCCAGTGCCTTCACCTGGCTCATCTTTAAAGGTAACTTTAACTTTATTTACTGCCAAAGGAGGAGTGTTAGAAGCTCTTCGGTTATACAAGTTATACTGTGTATTTAATTCTTTCATAGTTTGCACTAATAGTTGGGTTCTATCGCGTTCAACCTACATACATATACATTATATGTGTGTCTGTAAATATATATATATATATAGTATTACGTACTTTTAACAATGTAATGTCCTTTTGTTGTGCATTTCTGAGCTTTTCCATATCTCTGCGAAATTTAGCTTCTTTCACGGGGAATCCCCCAAGTTCGGATACGATGGAACCAGCTTCCAGTCCAACATCTTCCATAAAAACTCGCCCAAATAAATCCAAGGACAATCTCCATCGACCCAGTAAAATATTATGAGAAATATTAGTTCCGATTGAAGAAACAGTTCTTGTATTCTCAACTGGACTCGTTTCTACAGTTTCATGTGCAGATATTTCATGACTGCTTGCTGTTGGATCTACTTCTTCGGGTACACTTTGATTCTCGGTATTTGGAACCACCAGTACGTCCAATGCACTTGACTTGTTAATGTTGTTATCCTTCATCGTATTGAAAACAAGATATGAATATTTTTCTTCCTGGATTTTGTATTTAACAGAAAATTGCTCATAAAAATTATACTTACTGCTACCGAACCTGCTCGTACTATGACGCTTCTATTACTTTTACACGCATCCTTATTTTTTATATTTCCAGTATCAATTTGATTATTTGTAGAGACGATAATTGGTGCTCTATCTGTTTGCTCGTTTATAGGCGCTGTGTGATTTTCAGTAACATTATTAAAAGCCTTTGGTTTTTCCTAAAGAAGAAAAGATCATTTAATGCCATCTTCTTTCGAACACTTGCCCTTTGTATTATGATTGAAAAAAAAAACTTCAGAATAATATAAGAATATACCACATATTTGCTAGAGCTTGACTCTCCACCAGAAATAGAGTTACGTCTTGTTTCAGCCGATGAGGGTCCTTGCACAACTTGGCTAAATGTTGGCTGTGCCGAGTTATTATGACTATCTATATTGCGCGTTGACAAACTCAATCTTGTTGGTAAACCTTCCAAAGGGTTTTGATTAGCACCTGTACTAGATAAAGCCGGTTGTCTCGGAATACCAAAAAGATCTTCTCGCCGCGAATGTGGCTGTAATAAATGTGGCTGATCAGCTAATGGTAATGCTTCGCTCATGACAGTGTCAAATGGATCAAGAGGCGGGCAACCGAGGCATAAAGTTGAGTCCGATCTTTGCAGGAATGGATGTTTTCTTCCTTTTGGTGTAGTGCTCCCGCTATTATTAGATCCAAGGACTTGCAATAAATCTGGATAATCTACTGAATCCGTTTCCATAGGAGTAGGAGCCGGAGAATTTTCTTCCTCGCCCTCTTCATTATCATTTTCATCCTATTAATATACAAGTAGAAAAAAAATTAAAATAAAATATCCTTCGCAAAAGGATTGGATAAGCATCGATGAATAATGTATATACCTCGATCCATGTAGTATAATTAGTAGATTCTTTTTGCGTTTCACCTCTTGCAGTTAGTGGTTCAGAGAGAGAACGCATATAGTAGACAAGCGCATCGAAAACATAAGCAACGTGTCTTAAAGCAGAAACATCTAATACCGGTAAACTATCTCTGTGCTCCCCATTATGAGCGCGCATCAAAGATAAGCAATACGATAGAAATTCTCGTCTAGCTGAATTTGCATCGCCACCTGAAAGAAAAGTCACAGAATTATGAAATAAAAATTCAAGATTAAACTATAATTTGTGATACGAAGACAACGAAACAAATGGAGGAGAGAGAAAGTAAAATACCAACCCTCGCGTTCCCTACTGCTTCTGGGCTGTTCACCGACCCCTGCAAAACCGACGGTGAGCCGAGTCGAAGCTTGAGGAGTAGACATGTTTGAGCTAGTAGTTATGCCGCTACGTTGATTCCGATTGGTGTTCCCTTGCAAAGTCAAAGATAATGCCGCGGAATTTAATAATCCTGTGAAGTTACTTCCTGATAAAGAAGGTGCGTTGTTCAAAGGATGTTCCGGATGAGTGGGATCTGCGCTACGCGTCAAAGACACGCCGAATCTTAACTGAGCTTCCGTTGCATCCATTACCGTCAATAACCAATCCCACGTAGGTTTTAGGTGTGCTTCCAAATAAGCCTAAGTAACAAACGGCGAATGTATTGTCAGTAATCCTAATATCCCTTCTTTCCACGGATTTTCGTAATTTTCAATTTAATTTAATTAAAAATATTACTTGTAAATTAATGGCATCTTGAATGGTGATTTCCATCAGTCGTGGTAAAGTGGGTGCAAGCGTTTTATAGTCCTGCATTAGGACTAACAAGTCAGCTATCTGACGAATGACAATTCCAAATGCTCTAGCTAAGCAGCTAGCAGTTGTACCCATTGTGATGGGTTCTTGTGTAGCTGCAACTGCCGATGTAGCTGTTGTGCGTCTTAAGGATGCAGGGTCGATAAAGACTAAGTTACTTCCACCCGTTACTCTTAAACCAGCTGTACGCGTGTTGGATTCTCTATTTCGTATAGCCCATTGCATCGAAACTGGTGCGAGATTGTTCCGATGTAAGTGACCGGATGATCCGCTGCGCGTGTGCAAAATAAGTATTATAAAGGTTAAATTTTAAAAAGTAATTTGACACGCTCGTACAACTACTACAATTACCTTCTGCGCTCTAATTGTTCATCGCCGATTTGAAATTCTTCGTTGTCTTGCTCATCAGTTTCTCCAGCTTCGCTTTCGTCATCCTCCTGTTGACTCGAGTCTCCCGATTCATCTTCTGGGAAAAGAAGAATAGATCCCATGCCTCCATCAGAACCGGCGGTAGCTCCAGTTTGTACGCTACGTTGAGCAGATGCTGCATCTTGATTACTGTGGTTATCGTCAGAGTCGGATTCGGTTTCAGCCTCAGCTAAAAGATCCAATTCAGTATCGGACTCTCCATCTCCTTGTTGCTCCTCGCCGACACCACCGGCATTCCCGTCCACTTCGCCTAACGGTTGACCCGTCACTGTTCCGGATGCACCTGATTCTTCATGTTCGCTAATGTCTCCATCCATGTCCATTGGCACTTCTGCACAGATAACCGATTTATGACATTGCATTAGCATAATGTATGGAAAAGAATGTCACTTCAATGTTTATACCTTCACCTCCTTCTGCTTCATCCATAGCGGAAACATCCCTAGGAATTGCAATATTGTTGTTTCCCTGTTGAGTTTGCAAGGCTGCATCTAAACTTTGAGAATTTAAGCCGCTATGGGGTATCAGTGGTTCTATCGAAAACAGTTCTTCCGAGCCATTTATAACTTCCAAAGCCGAACTGGTTAAAGTGAATGGAGCCGTTGGTCGAGCAACTCCTAATCTAACCGGTGCTATAAGTGAATCGGCAGTCTCGCATAATTCCTCTACTGCCAATTTAATTAAGGATTGAAAAACTTTACGACATTTCATCAAAGGCTGAGAAGCTTGACTGGTGCTACTAACAAATCATAACAAATCAGAAATAGAATATCAAGAATCAAGAGTCTCGTGAAAAAAAGTTGTAGTTTCACTACAACATTGAGAGATACAGCAGTAGTCGTGTACGTACTTTCTTCTCTTAGCGGTATTAGGAGCCATCTCTATTGTGAATATTACGAATATACGTGCTACAGATCTAACGAAACGTCTCGCAACATTATTAGCTTCTTCTTGCCGGCCTGGTAATTCACTCTGCAATTCTCGTATTAGAGTTGTTAACAAAGTATCAAGCATCTAAAAAAAACGTCATGCAACGGACACAAAAAGATTATATATTAATATAATACTTGGAAACCCAAGAAGAAAAAAAAAAAAAAAAAAAAAAAAAAAAGAGAAAGAAAATAAAAAATCAATAAGTTTCCACAAGGTAAAAATATATTATCTCTTACTTCTGCGCTGCACTTTACTAGTAATGAGTGTGTAAATTTGTCGAGTAAAGCCGTTCCACTTTGACGACTTAATTGTCCTTGATCTCCAAAGAGCTGATCGCTGTTAGTCTCGGAAACCCCGGACATTATCATACATTGAACAGCTGACCAGTCGTTCAATAATCTTTCAAGAGCTTTCCGACTGAAACGAGGTGGCTCTAAATCGTGATCCGGCATGTCTGAATCGGCACTCAAACCTGTAAGAAACACTATATGGAGCATGTACTATTTTGCAAGTGCTTAATAATACTTGTGTGTGTGTGTGTAAATATAACAAAACAAAAAGGAAAAAAAAAAAAAAAAAAAAAAAAATAGAAAAGAAAAGAGCATTAGCTTGCTCTGCATTGTAATGCTCAACATAAACCAATGTACTTGATAAAACAAAGTGAATGACGTACCATCCGATGAAGGTGGTTTTCGACTTGCTGATGTTGAATGTCGCGGAACTGATCTAAATTGACGTTGTTCCACCAATTGTCTACCCACAGTTTGTACTAGAAACAATAAAATGCTTTCTCCGCGTGAATTAATTTTTGTGGCCAGATCTGTATTAGTTACGAGACGACATAACAAATCGTAACGCGCGCCTTGATGGCCTGCTATAAGAGCGCGACATTTACACTTTTCCCAGCAATCGCAATAAGCAGTTGGCGATGTAATCTTAAGTTTACAATCGTGTCCTCTGTGACAAACACGAGCACATTCCGTGCAACAGCATAAAGAACCAGTCAGTCCACATGTTCTGCATTCAAATATATCTTGATTGATATGTTTTTCTCCAGTCCACGTAAAACTGCAAGTGTCATTGCAACATGTGACGAACAACGGAGATAAGTCAGGACTAACATCAGGCGGTAAGATCATATTGGAGCAGTCCTTCGAATCTTTGCCGACTCGTTGAATCGTATCCAATACAATAAGTGCAGCATGATAAGCTCGAACGGAAACTGCCAGCATTAAAGGTGTCTGTCCTTGAGCATCCCTAAAAATGAAAATAAGTAGGATAAAATACGTATACGACAAATACAGCAGCCGCCGCCGCCGCCGCGAATTTCAGTAGTTTCAATTTTAATCGATGACGTGAGAACGTACTTTGCGACAAGAAGCTCCTTTAAATGCGGCGCTAATACTGGACTTTCGCATAAATATTTTAATATAAGCAATGCGTTGCTTCTTCTCTCAACAGAATCTATAATATACGTGTTGTTAGCTGTTACATTTGCATTTGCTTTATTCGTCATAGAGATGCCAGCTGCTCCGATGCTGAGTAGACTATCCTCTTCGCCCGATGTATTGTCAAAGGCTTCTGGCGGCCAACTTAAAGTGGGAATTGGTTCTTCTATAGGAGCCGATGTACCGTCAACAGCATTTGTCGTTAATTCGCGCTCGATACCCTGATCGCTTTCTTTATTAGAAGTCGGCGAGCACATGTTAACGCAAGCATGAAGTATATTACGATTTCCATCGCAGCGTTCTCCCAAAATCGATTGAATTTGCGATAAGCCACTTTTGGAATCTTGCTCAAGATTGGTAAATACTTGCTTAACGCTATCGTAGTCGCATCTTAATATACGAGGCATCAACAATAGATTGTCAAATGCGAGAGCAATGAGAGCCACTTTGTTCTTCAAATTCGTGGAACAAATCGGTATAGGAATGGTCGAAGCGCCGATACAAAGGACTGGAACCAAGTCCAGCCAATTTGGATCTCTGATAGCATCCGCGCAATCCTTTGCTATTGGATAAATCGTATTATTGCCATCTCGGAGAATCATCGAGCATTCGTTATTTTCGCCAGAGCTTGTGAGATTGATATTTTGAGGCTGAAGACCCAAAAACGACGAAATGTCGGATGGAATATAACAATCTTGAACGTATCTGCCTGTACTCAAGTTGTACACCACGTAGCTCAATTTATTTCCACTCTTCAGAATCGCGTGGATTCCTTGGCCATCGGTGGCAATAGTCAAAATATTATCGTTCGAACCTTCGACGATGTTAACTCTACGAGGTGTTCTTTGAAAGCAATCTGGTGCACGCGAGTTCATGGACGACTTGACTACTTGCAGCTCGTCCTTCCTTAAAAGTCTACAATCTGCAAATAACTTTATCAATTCTTCAGCGGTTAAATCTTTAAAGTCGGATGTGTTGAAGTCCTTTTCTTTGGTTTCCTTTTCCTTTTCTTTAGCGTCCTTAGAGAAGAATTTAACTGCGACGTAACAGCCATCAACTTTTATCACCTTTCCAATTGGAACAGTCTTAACGTCCTCAACAAAAACAACATCTTTCAATTGCCAATCTTCCTCATCCTTCTTATCCGCGTCTCCCTCGCTTCTTGGCGCAGCTCTCTTTTGCCGTTTGTGACTTGTCGTAATGCTGCCAGTGTCGCTGCATGTACTCGAAGCCGGTGATGGCGGTGGAGGCATGTCAAGACGATCAGCAGTTTCCTTATGATTGCTTTTATTGGATGCATTTGCATTACCATTTCCATTAGACTCTCGTTTATCCGGCGTATTGTTCGGTAGTAGAGTTCGAGCTGGTAGAATTTTAAATCGGCAAGTGGCATCCAAATTCCATGCCGCTAACAACAATTGGCCTACTTTCGGTACTCCGTTTGCTATAGTAAATCCAATAGCCCCTGGCTGGTATATAGGACTATTTTTCATGCAAACGTGCGTTCCATAACTAATGTCAGTTGACAATACGGTCGAAGTTCGATGTTTTCGTGATTTAGCTTTATACTTTTCCCACAGTTTCTTGCGTTGCGCAAATGGCAGTACTCCCCACCAATAAAGTGTGCCACTTTCCAGTTTAGCAACTGTATATAATGCACAGGTATGCAATGAAACAATTTTGTCTAATGTAAATTCTGTAAAAGCTTGAGCTGGATGTTCAAGACGAGATGCAACGTGTCCCAAAAGCTCATCCAGCCAAGTTGCAACTTTCCCACTTTCTGTGCTAACTGAACAACGAATTGCTGTTGCAGATATGTTGATTATTTTTTCCGACAATAATGCCAGGGAAATAGTTTTTGGATGATGTACACTCGAGTTCTAAACAGAAGGAATTTATTTATTCAATCAATTTCATTATTTTATTCATTAGTTTCAATCAATTTTTTATTGTATTCACCTCTGGATGTTTGTAAGGTTCGGTATCTGACCATCTCCACTGATACAATTGTCCTGAAGCTGAGACAGCAATCAATTCGCTATACAAAGCACCAATTTGCACAAATCGCGGTGATTGCTCGCTACTTCTCTCATGCCACCATTCCAATTCCTCGGATATCCATAATGGGCTTTGTGACGCCAATTCTTTTTTCTTGTTGTCTGAATAGTAAAATAAATAAATAATTACGTCCACAACAATTTGCGCGTATAATTGAACTATTATAATCACCTGGATCTTTTTCCCAAGAGTCTTTAAGAGCATTCTCCAACCAACGGCGTGGTCCGTAATATTGTCGATCTCTCCATCTACTAAAACTATCGCGATCTCTATCTCTCTCCGAAGAACGTTCGCCTTCTCGATGATCAGTACCCATTCTACGTGAAGAGCTTCCACGGCTAAAATGTTTAGTTAATGTGATTAAGCGAGTCAAATTTCATTGCACATTGATGTATACTGATATAGGATGGACAAAAAGTTATATTTCAAACAAATTTAAATCGCATACTTTCTCATTCCTGTATATCCAAACATTTCTTCTGAAAACATTGAGTCGGCATCTATTATGACGGAATGTTCGTTATTAAAGCCTCCGTCAAGTAGAGATATCAGATCTTCAGGAACATAGCTGTCTGCAGCATCTTCTGCATCGTCACCTTCTTCGTCATCTCGGGATAAAAGATTGTTCACTGCTAGGTTTACATCAAGATTTGTACGCTACAAAATATTAATAGAATATATATATATATATATATATATATATGTATATTATTTAATTAATTTTAATTATTAATTCAACTAAATATAAAAACAAACCTGTAATTCCCTAATAATTAAATTACGACTTTTTCCTTGTAAGACAACTTGAGCTTGTGAAATAAGATCTTCTGGCACAAATGGAGCTGGTACGGATACAATGGGACGCGAGTTGCCACCTGCTCCTCCACCCATAATAACGCCAGCTGGCCCTGCCAATCTTCCGCTACTACTACTATTACTGTTGTTACTGCCACCACGTATTGCTGAACTTCGCATAATTCTAGTACGCGATCTAGATATTCCTGCTCTGCTACCACTACTGCTATTGCCACTTCCACTTGGGGTAGAATTTGAATTACCAACATGATTTTTGTTTGTGCTGTATAAAAAATATTAATACACATTTATATTTGTATATATACATGGGATACGTTAATTGCTTCTTTTAAGAAAACAAAAAAAAAAACAAAAAAAAAAAAAAAAAAAAAAAATTAGAAAAAATAATACAAGTTAAATTTATTTTAAAGAAACTTACTTTCTATTTGGCTCAGTTTTACTTAAATCCAATCTATCTGATAGTACTGTAAATGCAACTCTACAAATTCTATTATCTTCCGTAAGTAGAGCAATATGTGTTGGTCCGACCACTATACGCTTCACAGTGATTTTTAAACCATTAAAAGCTGGTAAGGTGCAAAATCCATATCGATTTATTTTTTCTGCAACTTCCTTCAACCTATACAAATAATACATAAAAATCTGTATTTATCAAAATACACATGTGATAATAATTTTTAATTATATCTTATAACTGTCTATCTCTCCTCTCTCTCACTTCGATATTGATTCAAAACGATCTTTCTAACTAATTAATATTCATTGGCCTAATTTACAATATATCAAATATATAAACTTTTATAATTAAATAAATACAATAAAAGAATAACATTATGATTAACCATAAAATCTAATTAAACTCATTAGACCTTTAATATTTAGATATTTTGTGATAAATATTTATATATGTAGTTTACTTAATCTACCATAAACTAGTATATATTGGAACAATAGAATACTCTGGGCTATTATGAATCATTCAAAACTTTGTATTTTAGTCAAACTAAAATATCCTATTTGGCAAAAGGTTCATCAGTTTTTCTATAAGAAGAATTATATTGTCTTATAATTATGTTACAAAATGTGAAAAAAGTTTAATGAAAAGAATTAAAATAATGGAGAACTAAAAGTAAATAAGGGATCAAGCAAACAGCATAAAATGGGCTACTTTCAATAAACGAACAGACATATTAAATGATACTCTATTGTGGAAAGAATAGTGGTCGATATATTTTACCTGTCATTTAATTGATCATCCGTTCCAGGTAATGGATGAACAACAAAATGAATTGAAGTCATTTTGCCTTTATATTACGTACGTATTTTGATCCAAAAATCTCTTAAAATTTCTGTATACAATACTTTACTACATCAGCAGAACGATATTCGTCCATGTTTCTGAGGAAACATCTAGTTATGTGTTCTAAAAACAATTATGAGGAGACGTGTTTTCCTAAAGGCATTATTAAATGCACAGAGAGCTACAAACATTTTATTGAATTCTTCTCGCTGATTGATGAACAATATATTTTTCCAAATTTTATTATAATTTTTTAAGCAAACATTATGAATCAGATAAATAAAAAGTGATTTTTTAAATTTTAGATTAACAATAAGAATATTCTGCTTGTCATACATATCTGTTTTATTATGGACTTTTTTTATTAAAATTTCGTCATCTCCGGTTCATTGATCTTAATTGAAATATCATCTCTTGATCTTATATGGTTTCTGATCTGATTATTTGAAAATTAAACAGCATGTTAGACAGCATGTGAAAGTAGACTTTATTTAGCAACTATATATATACCCAAAAGATTTCTCACAAAAAAAAAGCAAAAAAAAGCTGTAATTATATATTATTAAAAGAATTTTTTAATTAAAGAAATCTCATTATAGTTATTAATGTATAAAGAGTAAACAGTTTCCTTCTATGCATTTTTACTCTTTAAATTTATATATTTTCAGATAGAAATGGAGCGAACCACAAGTGGGAATTCTTTAAATAGAACATTTACATCTCCAAAGAAACGATTTTCTATGATGCAGTCATTAAAAAAGAACAATTCGTAAGATGTTGCGTTTGTTAATAACTCTAAAGATGACAATCCTATATAAGTCTATTCTTTTTACAGAACCCTTAGTGTATCTGGACGCTCGAATCAATCTGTACAAATAATTTGTAGAACAGCGAGTCATGTTGTAGAAACTTTTGGATCTTCTCTGCCTGTTTTAGTAACAGAGGCATTGACATTTGCTGAAAGAAATCCAGCTGTAAGCGTTTGCATATCAGAAGATGGATGGGCATGGCTCGTATGTGGAAGGAGGCTACTTGTTTGGCAGTGTAAAACTGTTATTCATGATCCCAAACAAAGAAGAGTCTTTGCAAATCAATGTCGTGAATTACTCTTACCTCAAAGTGATTTAGCACATAAAGCTGAATGCGTAGCTGTATGGTTAGCTCCTGGTCAACAGGTCATTACAAAATAATTTGTTTGGAAATTGTAATTTATGATCAATATGATATGAATATGATGTTATGATGAAGTATTGTAATGTAACATATTTTAGGTGCCTAGTTGTATGGCAGTTTCACCTGAAGGAGTTGTTCGATTTTGGGCTAGTGTAGCACACGAAGGATCATCTGTAGAAACTTCAGCTGAATTAGCAGGACAAGAAGTTGATTGTTTAACATACATTCCAGGACATGGTTGTATTCTGGCCACCACTACTTGTACCGTAGCACTTTTACAACCACAATTTGTTAATGGTAAAAACAGTATTCTGGTTCGAGTGTTTAGAACTAGCCATGGCTGGCTAGGGTGTATTGGTAGAAGAATGTCATCTCTTATTTTTGGTGCTATACCGCAGTCACCCGTTACTGAAACGGTAACAGAATTTTCTCTAAAGATCTGTTTATTTTTTTTTTCTATCTACATTAATGTTACTACCCTCTTTCTACAGAAACTTGTTAAAGTTACATGTACAAGTCTTGGAGAACTGGGGTCAAGAGTTCTTATTCTTGCTGGCTCTTCATTACAGTATTGGTCATTTCCTAATAATGAGCAAGAAAAGATGGAATTTGAGCAAGATATCGGTCATATTGTACTGCAAGCTTTTCAAAGGAAAATATGGGTATGAATACAAAGCTATATAACATGTAGAATAGAAATTATAAAAAATGAATATTCTACAACGTATTTTATTTAGGAATCCAGTGTGTGTAATCCACAAAATATAAATACATGGCTAATTGATATGCAACCATATGAAAAAGGTGTCGTTATTTTAATGGCAGCGCATTGCGCTGATATTTCACCTCAAATTTATTTTGCAATAGGTAAGTAAAGTATATAATTTACTGTATAACAACTGATGCATTCTTATGCTCACACTTAGCTATGTATAGGTTTAATCCCATTGAATGGTACTACATTAACAACTGCATTTAAAATGTTCACACCTGTTAAAATTGGTCCTATGATATATCATGCTGATGCGGAATCCACTATACTTTCATATCGCTTTATTTTGTGTGATTGGGAAGTAATTATTTATAATCAGTACAATATAATAGTCTCCAATGGTGAGTAATAACGTTATGGTTTATGGTTTTGTAATCATTAAGAGACGAGAGGTTAAATTATATTTTAAAAATGATTTGCAAGGTACATCCGAATACGATGAAGATAAAATAGATTTAATAAAAGGAAGCGAGGATACTATTCTTGGTGGTGCATTGTGTTCAGGCACTCCAGTATTATTTACAAGAAATATAGGTTTAGTTTCCATCATGCCAACAGATTTTCCATTTCAAGATGTTAATAACTCGTAGGTTTAAATATGCATTAACATGTTTAGAAGAGATAGTATACATAATTTCATTTGGACACAAATAATCGTTAGATATTTTTTCTTAAAGAAGCTATACAGATATAAACGCAAGTATGGATTACAGTCAAAATATGACACTAACAGCGGATTTCTCCAGTCTTATAAGTAATGAAGAATTGCAATTAATGTATTGTAGTTCACAATCTGATGCGCAACTGCGTGCCGCTTTTCTAAACAGTTTACGTCAAAACAAGGCAATTTTACATTTTATTTCTTTACCCTTGTGCAGTGTATTTGCTTTACGTGCAAATTTGTAATATTTACTTTGTAGATTCAATGCGAGCAAATTCTGTCACAATTATTTCCATTGCAAGAAGATCCAGTAGTAGATATCGATGCCACATTAGACACGCTTATTTTAAAGGTTGCAAAAGATTTGATAGATGATTATCCAGCAAATGATCCACGTTGGACGAATCATCGAGATCTCTGTATGTATGCTCAAAATGATGATTTAACGTTAAAGAAGGCTGGTCCTGCGGCTCTACTTTTCTCTTTCTTTTAGCTATGACTATCAATGCCGTAACTTCAATGCAAATTCATTGTCAACTCGAAGGGAAGCACAAAGCCTTAAATTTGTATGTGTATTTTCTAAAAGAACACAACTTGTGGAATAGACTTTGTGCAGTTACGTATAGAGGAATCGTAATGTCCACGGTACACGTGCTTAGCGAATTCGCTGAGAAAATTACAGCGGCTTTAGCTATACGTTACATTCAAAACAAGTAAATGCCATACATCTTTTTTTCTCTTTCTTTCTACATTGCTTTATTTTATGATATTATTATGGAAATAAATTTTTATCGTATTTATCTTGCTGAAGTAAAGAAACTGATTTTGCGCAGATATTCCGATATAATAGATAAAGTAATGAAACAAACTTTAAAGCCGGAAGATTTCATTTCGGATGAATTAACCGTGTGCGACATATTTTATCGAGAGGTGAGCAAAATAGATAGTTTTATACCAACCTTGGTAAATGATACTGTCGAGGTAACACAATCGGAGAGACCTACCCAACAAATTGCACAATATATATTACAAGTGAATTCTATCATATTAGTGAGTATATATAAAATATTAGCGTCGTTATGTTCGTTAATGTGTGTGTTTAAAGAGTCGTCGTATCATGATATTCCCTCTTTCGTGTAGAGCATTTTAAGCGAAGTTCTTAAGTTCAGGCAATGCAATGCCGAACGTTTTATTCCCATGGAACATTTGAACGGGATAACAGAATATTTACCTTGGACAGCGGCAACTGGCAAAAACGGTATACGAACGTGTCTCAATACAATGGTAAGTATTTTGTTGTATCGTGGAAAATTTATTATGTCAAATATCAAAACATTTTTACTTTTTATCAGCAAAATATTACCCTGAAACATGGTATTACGGGCACGAATGATTCATCCGTAAGAAATGAATTGTACGAGCAGCTGGTCACCTTGATAGATTTGATATTGGATGGTAGAAAGTGCCACTTGGAAAGTATCCGTGGCACGGAAAAATTTGAAATTCTTTTGAAACAGTACGAGACTGAGCGAATGAATTTAATTCAACCATTAAGTTAGTCATAAATAATTGAATGTTTTGCTTGATCTCTCTCAGTGTTACAAGTTGTATGTTAGTATAATTTAAACATTGCTTACAGTAAGAGACGAGCAATATGAAAGTGCAGCTACACTGGCAGAGAAATATTATGATTTTGCATCTCTAGTGCAAATTTGCGAATTGACGAATAACAAAAATAGATTGGATAGTTACATCGAACGATTTTCAGATCAGAACTTTGTAAGTTTTCTATTTTCTTGGTAAGTATTAAAGGTTCGATTCTAGATATTTTACATGTTTGTGCGTGCGTACACGTATGTTTGCTTTAAAATTACTTTGCCAGGTATGTAAAAGATGGCAAACAAGGCCAGTTGGTAGAGAGGTGTCGTCATGGAGGAGCAAATGAATTAACAGAAAAACTGTCGGAACATCCGTCTCTTTCTTGGGTTCAAGCCGGCCTTACCGATGAATATAGATATGCCGCTAATACACTTCATATGTTAGCGACTCATGAAAAGGAACTTGTAACTCGAAAGAAAGTAAGTGCATTTTGAAATCGATTGTTACTCATCGTGGAATAAGAATTAAGATTGAAATAGAAACATACCAAAAAACATCTTATTGCAGACAATGCTGTCATTATCGAAATTAGCTCTTTTAGCTTCCGGTGACGCCGAGGAAGAAATAGTCGATTGTATAAACAAAATAAATAGCGAATTGACATTAATAGCTCATCAAGAAGATTTACCTGCGCAAGTTCTCACGTCGTATGGTTATGATATTGAAACATTAAAGGTGTTATCTGTAACGGAATTGATCACGGTAAATCCAGCAACCATGCCAACAAAATATATCTAAATTCAATTATATTATCGACAGAAATATAATTAAAACATTTATAATTAATGTTAATACAGTTGTATACTTGCGAGGATAATGTACTGGCGAATGAGTTTGAATTTAAAAAGGCCCTTGATTTATTGGATTACATTGAACAGGACGACGATAAGACAGCCCTGCGCCTTAAAATTTGGGCTAGAGCTGCCCTACGAAATAAATGGGATACGGTAGAAAAAAATCCAGAGGAACAAGTGCAGGAGACATTATTCTTTAAACTTATGGATCTTGTGCAACTGATGAGTAAGTTTCGTGTCGTGGAAATATTTGTCTAAAAATTGCATATTGTCTATACACGATTATTACATTTTTCTCAATATATCTCTGTTTTACAGATGGCAAAATAGAAGACTATCTACCACCCGTCGATGCCATTTTGGTAGAACCAGAATTGATAACTCTAGCCAAGTCAAGTAATTTTCAATTTTTAATAAAACTAATTTACGAATATGCTTATCGTAATTATTAATAATGGAAACGTAAAGATTGGCATACAAATTTGTATTTTTATACAGAATAAACTTAACGATAATTACGATTCTTATATAGTGTAATAATGAGTATTATGGAAAATACATAAAGCAAGAGTTATTTTAATTGCCCTTATGAAGGAATTAGCAAAATAAATAGTTTACATAATAATATGTTCGATAGTGTTTTTAAGTCGTACAAAACAATAATCATATATCTGTAATGCAGTGAGATTCGATTAAAGTAAGCAAATGAAAGTGATCATTTTTCTTTATATCATTGTATCATATTTGGACTCGTCGAATCGAAGTTTTTCTAGCCATTGCTGTCGACAATGCCATTCCAACAGACTCACCAGGGGTTTTTACGAGTAATTATAAAATATATTAAAAAACATTCATTGACACATTCTCTTACACACAAATTTATTACTTTTTACACAGAGTTTAATTTTATTTATAATTTCATAATAGATCTAATCTCAGAGTTTGTTGTAAATTAAAAATTTCTATTTTACAATTACATATTAATAATAATATTTACAATAATATTTGTTACAGAGCAGTTTTATGTTGTAAATAATATTATACATTGTCTTAAATATATAGTAACACTTTTACAATATGCGACTACAGTTTAGTTTAAAATCATTCGTTCTAAATTAGGGTATTAAGAAATTATTATAATCACATTATAATGGATTCTTTTAAAGTATTTAGACTAATCCTCGGCGTTCTACACATTTTGAGTACAGATTAAGGTGCGTGTGTCTCTACAGCAGAATCAACAAGAGTCATTAAAGGTTAAATAATTCTTAAGTAAAGATTTCCTAAAACTCAATGAAGATATTCAGTCTTTTTAAACAGATGCGATTTTTATGTGTTTCATTATACTGTCAACGACTTCTCTGCTAGTTGCAGTTCCACCAAGATCACGCGTATGAATACCTTCGTTAATTGTTTTATTGATAGCAGTTTGAATCAAAGCTGCATGATCCTTGTGCCCAAGATGACGTAGCATATCTACTGCAGCATTTAACATTGCTATAGGATTGGCAATATTTTTACCCGCAATCGCTGTTCCAGTATTACGAGTACCTGGTTCGAAAATTGTGTAATGATTTCCATAATTTTTACCAGCTAATAAGCCAGCACCTCCTAGAAGGCCACACACAACATTTGAAACAATAGCACCATACAAATTGGTTGTAACTATTACATCAAATTGATGAGGATTTGATACAAGCTGCATACAGGTGTTATCAATAATCATATCATTATGAATAATATCAGGAAATTCTCTAGCTACTCTTTTTGTCGTCTCCAAGAATAATCCATCTGAAAGTTTCATTATATTTGCTTTATGTACAGTTGTAACTTTCTTCCTTCCATTGCGCTTAGCATATTCAAATGCGTAACGAGCAACACGTTCTGAGTTGGAAGATGTTATAACTTTCATACTCTCTACTACACCATTTGCACTTTCATGCTCTAACATAGCATATTCACCTTCCGTATTCTGTCTTACAATTACAATGTCAATATTTTTCTGACGAGAATTAACACCTTTGTAAGAAACACAATGTAAAACATTTACATAAAGATCAAGTTGATTTCGTAGAGCAACATTTCGGGATATTACACAAGCTTCGGTACTATGTGTCTCAATATTTCCTTTTAATGCTACACCATTTCTACGAATAGAAGTGATTGCATAGTCTAAATCATCATTGTTATCTGCATTAGGATCGATATCAATATCCTCAAAATCAACTGGTACACCAGCATAACTAAAAACCTGAAATAATATGTCAGCATTACTTACTTATGTAACTTTGGATATGCGCCAAAAAATCAGAAATAAATAAATTTAAAATTATTGTAAAATGTACAAGAAAATATTACTTTCAATTTTAAGTGTTAAACATTAACATTAACATACTTCTTTTACATATCCCATTAATTCAGGACCAATGCCAGCACCAGGCAGTAGAGTAACAGTATGTCTTCCACCATAATGAGCTTTTGGAATTGGCATTACTTTTTTAATTGTTGGAGTCTTATGTTGGATTTCAAATGCTGATTGTGCACTGGCGCATCGATAAATTTGAGGTACTACACTTTTTGGTTTTAAAAATTTAAATACGGATCGAGTAGCCATTGCGACAAATGATCTAAATATAAATGGTTTAGGATTGTTTAAACATTATTTCATATACACATACACACATATATATATACAAAATCTTAAATGACTCCTAAAATTAATTATATATTACTTTATCTATATTGCGTACCTTATATATGTTTATAATATTTACTTAAAAATAATCTCAAATGACTGCTACTTGCTTTTTTACAAATATCAAATTTATAAAACAGTGTTTTAAAATCACTTGAATATCAGCTGAACAAAAGTTAAAGGAAGTACACATACTTTATAGAAGTCCAACCTCTCCAACTAATACAATTCACAGCCACTAGTGGCAGTAAGGTCAATGTTAAACCTATTTTAATGAAATCTGTTGGTATGCTTTTCATTGCTGCACTAGTTACACTAGTACAATTACGCACCAATCAGGAATGAAAAACATTACTTTCGATACTAAACTTGATTGATGGTATGAGAATTGTGTATTTAAAGACTTAATTTTAAGTTAATTGGATCATAGTTTTTATTGAGGCTTTAAATTATATTATCTCTACATTTGTTGTGTGTTTATAAATCTTATTAGAATACAAAAACTTGAATATTCGTATATATATTTGTATTTTGTAATGGATTTCATTTTAATTTTGCTTAACAAACACCTTAAAAAAATATAATGTAGTAATGGTCCTAAAAAATAAAATTTTATATACATTATACTTTATTTATTTATGCTCGAATCTTATCTTGTATTAATGATTCGAGCTTGCGAATGTCGACTGCGAATTTGCGAATTCCTTCGCTCAATTTATCTGTTGCCATTTGATCCTCGTTCAGTAACCACCTGAATTCTGCTTCATCTAGATTAATTTTTTGCAGATCTGAATTCTTAGCAGATTCTTTGCTAAGTACTCGCTGAACTGGCTCGTTAGATTTCTCCAATTCTTCCAAAAGTTTTGGACTTATTGTTAATAAATCACAACCGGCTAGTTCCCTGATTTCTCCTGATTAAGAATTGTAAATAAAAATAAGTTCTTTTATAGGCGCGAGTGTTTATTTTTAAAATGCAGAAAAAGTTTACCAGTATTTCTAAATGATGCACCCATAACAACAGTTTTGTAACCAAACTTTTTATAATAGTTATAAATTTTAGTCACAGATAAAACTCCAGGATCGTCTTTGGATTCAAAGGATTTCTTATCGGTATTTGCGACATGCCTGAAATATAAAAAATAATACAGATGTATGAGCTTAAAATTTATATTCATATAAAAAATAATATTTTATTGTTAGTTATTTACTACTATACTATAGTTATTTAATAAACATATTTATTAACATTTTAAAGGTTTAACTTTTATAATATTATATTAGTCATGTTTTTTCCAAGTTCCGTATATGTTAATTATCTCTAACATTGTATAAAAATTTATCTAAGTTGTGGTAACTTTTATCTTTGTCAAAGTATAATGGTAGAAAATATCAGCATGATTACCACAATTGTGATTAAGTTGCGTAATACACTTTTAAACAGATTAGAAAACGCGTGTTAGTACGTAAATTAAGTGATAGGAGTAAATCACTTACCAGTCAAGAATTCTTCCAACAAATGGTGAAATTAAGGTCACACCAGCTTCTGCACATGCCACAGCTTGAGCAAAAGAGAATAGAAGAGTTAAATTACAATGGATATCATATTTTTCTTCCAATTCTCTGCAATTTATGTTAATATTAATAATCAGCTTAACAAGATAAGGGTTTAAAGTTGTGCTTACTTTGCAGCTTGAATACCCTCCCATGTAGAAGCAAGTTTAATTAAAATGCGATCTTTATCAATTCCCATTTCTTCGTACAGGGAAATTAATCTCATGGCTTTCTCGATGCTCATTTCTTTATTGAATGAAAATCTTGCATCAATTTCTGTAGAAACCCTTCCAGGAATAACATTTAAGATTTCAATACCAAATAGAACACATGTCATGTCAAGAGCAGATTCAACTTGTTCCTCAAAAGTTCTTAAATAAAAGATTAAATAGAATAAGCAAAAATATATTTTAAACAAATATTTATCTTACACATTGAATAAATAACTTACGATCCAACTTTTTTCCCATACTCCACTGCTTTGTCAATTAAATGAGCATACTTCTTTTGATTAGCTGCAGCAAGTATGAGAGATGGATTGGTAGTTGCATCAGTGGGCTTAAACTGTTCTATGGCTAAAATAAAAGTTGACAAATTATTTTTTCATTATTACCATCGTTAAATGCATTATTAAAGAACAATTTGGAACAAGGTGTTTGTATCTCACTAAAGGAGCAAATAGAAATAATGTGCGTAAAGGAGTAAATTTTGCAAAAACAAAAGTCATTGCAATTGCCTTGAAAAGTTAATGTAATATTATTATTATTAAATTAAACGCAAGGCGCAACTAGTGGATAGTATATTCATCTAAAATAATTTTTATCTATATTCTAGAAATACGATTGGTCATCTTCACCTCTGACCCCCGCCTGATCTATTGGAATTAATAATGGATGGAAAATGATTGCAAGTTTACCTTCAAAATCTCCAGTATCAGCTACCACTACTGTTATTTCTTTCAATTGGCTCAAAGAACTTGCCATTTTTACCTTTTTCGTTCGAGATTCGCTCATGCTCTAAAGAAGTTTTAACACTATACCGAATTTATAAATTACCTCGTGTCCCATATGACTTATAGGACCAAAGTAAATTCTTATCATCATACAGCATGTTTGCCAACATTAAGAGGTTGTAAACCCCACAGAAAATATTCATTTTGGGGTTCGTGTGTTCGCCAAGTCCAGTACCTACCGCCATCACATTAAGTGGCAGAGACATAAATTAAATAATAAATGTACATACTTCCTGATCTCTAAAGAGACTAGGAAGCGCCATAAATGCATGACCCGTGACTCTACAAATATTAGGCTTAATGCCCGAGCTTTTAAAAAAGAAAATCCCCATAAATAGTCCCCATGTATATAATAGATTTTGTATAAGTTAAATAAATAACACACTTTTAAGTTACATATAGATAAATTATATATAAAAGCACAATAAATAACTTGCAATAAGCGTTTAACAATGTACAACAATACAATACAATCCGTAAGCATTACTATAGCTTTTGATGCATAACAGGCACAAAGTATGAAAATAGCATAAAAGCTTTTATATATTTGGCATTTAAATATGGCTGCTAAATACTTTTTGCTCAAGTTCATGACAATGTAGCAAGTTTACATTGTTCGTAATTAAAAGGTGATAGCTATTAAATTGACGTAAGATATTTTTAGTGAGGTATCGAAGAATTTGCATCATCTAATATCCTAATACCCTTATTGATTAGTCATTTTAATCTTGAGCTTGATTATCGTATTTGACATTTCTGGGGAGTGTCAATCTCAGTCGTATAAAAGTAATTGTTGATCACTTTTGTATCATTTTTATCAAGAATTATGGATCCAGCGGTCTTCCCCGAAGAAATTTGGATTAAAATTTTATTGTACTGCGATGTACCTGATATTATTGCTTTTGGTAGCACCTGTAAATACCTTCGAAAAAGGCTAGACACGGATTATTTATGGTAAGTTTGAGGTTAGGTTTGCATCAACCCATTCAAAGTTTAACCAATTTTATTAGTTTTCTAAGAAATACCGTTGCAGTGGCAAGTCTTTTCAATTAAATGTATTGATTTGAATTCATTTGCTGCCTTTCATTAAATATTTCTCTATTAGGGTTGTTGCTGTTTCAGGAAAATGAAGTGGCTTCAGTTAATTTCCAAAGTACAATTTACATTTCCTGACATAAAATGTTTGCAACTACTTAGTGTCAGTTTTAAAGCAATGTGCTACAGATTACACATGGTAATTACGTTGGGAGAGAATGGTCCTTTCCCACAATGTTGCCACTGCAGTGGCTATACTTGTCAGAGGAATTGTGTTGAAGGATCCAGTGCTAGAGTGGTGATTGAGATTGGAAATAAATATACTTGGGTGATTACTCCCAATTTTGGATTAAGAAGGCACTTTTCTATGTTTGGTATTCCAAGGTATAAAGATAAGATGCACAACACGAATGAAGTGCAAAATATTCCAAGTAGCAGTGCATTACCGCAGAAGGCAGAAAAGTCTTTGACTAAAATATTTAAATCATTGAAGTTTAATGAATTTACAACGACAAAGATTCCAAGGCCAAGTGGACCATTCTGTGTTTTCTGTAATCCTATGAAATTGTATAGAGAAAAAAAAAGAGTGATTGAATTTGAAGGAAATCCTGCTTCTTATACATGTCTGAATCCTGATTATCAAAAACTTGTCAATGGTTATTGCATTGACACGCACAAAGTTCTTGGTGTCCCAACTGTTGACATTATCAGTCCAGCTGAAGCATTATTAAGCGATGGAACATTTCCAGTTGTTAAAACTTTCGTTGATCACTTATTTCATCAAATGAATTTAACTGCAACATTAAGGAAACCAAACGCAGTGCTTATGTTTGCAGAGCCATTGTCCATGCACCCAATATTAAGAAAGCAGTTATTACATTATTTATTTCAAGAAGTTAAAGTAGCAAGGTATAAAAAAATTTCTCTCTTATATACTTATTATTATGTAGATGTTGAAGGGATATATCGATTATTGAGGGATTCATATTTTCAGAGTATGTTTAGTCCCAAAGCCATTGGCAACATGTGCTATGCTTGATGTTGAAACGTGTGTTGTTGTTGATAGTGGTGCTCTTAGTACAACAGTAGCAGTAGTGATTGGTGGTCGAGTTATACCAAATCGATGGAAAAATCTACCTGTAGGTGGCTGGCATGTATCTTATTATTTAAAACAAGCAATAAAAGAATATAATCATATTCCAATTACATACCTGGATACAATGGCTGTTAAAGAAAAGTGTAGGTTAAACTATAATAAGAATTATGTAAGGAAAGATAAATTAAAGGAACATATTCACTTTCGAGTAGACAGTTATGCAGATTACAAACAATTCTGGGTAATTATATGTCGAAGCTTATACACATTTACATTGTGTAAATCGAACAAAAATGAAATTAATTTATTTACTGTTTTTCTCAGAGGGTATCTTTAGGACCAGAGTTATATACAGCACCAGAAATGATGTACAGTAGTCTTAATTTATCAGAAGTGATAAGAGACGTAACATCAGGTTTACCAGAGGAAACTATGAAAGATTGCCTATCACACATTTTACTTACTGGTGGAAATACTGACTTAACAGGCTTCGAGTTAAGATTAACTAAGGATATGAAAGAACTATTACCAGAGTATAGTGATATTCTTGAAGTTAAAAGTTGCCCTGGAACGCACAGTTGGAATGTTGCCATGGGAACTACTTATGTGCCTTTAGTCATGCATCCTCGTAAGTATTTCAATTTTTCAAATAATTTTAATACATAATTGTATATACTGATTAAAATTATTATTTACCTTAAAGATAAGTCCCCTCCAGAATATATTGAAGGTAATCCATTTTGGTTATCGAGGGAGGAATATGTTTTATTTGGATGCGAATGTTTAGATTTGCAATGAAACTGCAATAATTAATAATTACTCAAAACAATATGATAAAATGGGTTTAACCTGCAAATTCAAAACTCAAGTTTATGGAATGCATAATATTGAGTGAGTTAATTTATTAAAGAATGTTCTATATTTGAAATTGCTATTAAAATTTTAATATAGAGACTGGCACATACGGACATTCCAAAATATTTAGTAATTATTGTAAGTTATTTTAAAAGTAAATCTTTATTCAGAGTTTTGATTGTGGCGTTTGCAATTTTTATTGCAATATTTAAGAAATTCAGTTGTGCCAAAACTCACCCCATTTTAAGTTGGAATAAAAATAAAACAGAAAAAATATTTAAAGTCTTCGAAAATATAATTTAAGTGTGCAAAGCTGCCTCTAGAATTTATTTTGCAAATCGTTAATTAAATTACGTAGTATATGTGTTTGCTTGCTAAGCACAATTATTTCATAAAGTGCAATAAGTACATTTATTTAAAGTTTTTAGAATTTAATAAGAAAAGTTTAGATTGGCATATAGAAAATATGTCGATTAAAAAAATAAATTTTAGTTAGCTCAAACAAGAATTGACTAGAGTGATTTTATTTAACAAATTATTAGATATAAAAGATCATTGAATGTACAGGCTATTTTTTGATATTAATTTATTATAAATTAAAGAAAGTTAAAATATAATTATTTTTCTATTTTACTATATGTTATTTGGTGTATATCTGTGATGTGTTATAAATAAATTCTCAAATATAATTAGAAAAGTTATAAACTATTAATGAGATAATCTGTTGTTATAAAAAAATGGTATAAGTCCATAATTTAAAAATTTTATTTTAGTTTAGAAAATTGAAATTAAAAGTACAATAAATATATTCTCATTTATCGGTTAATGATAAAATTATATACTCGGGAGAGTGAAAATCGATGTAAGAGAGTGCTCGCGGAAGAAATGCCGAAAATATCATTAATATTTATTAAAATATGAAGAAAGCTTTAACGAGTTATAATAAATCTGTTGCATTATTAAATTATTAAAGTCTTATTAAGTGACATGAATTTCTAATTAAGTAATTATTTAAAAAACTAATGTATAAAAAGCTAGAGTTTTCAATTAAAAACGAGAATTCTAAGAAATATATATATAATGATTTAGAAATTTATAAAAGAACAGAATAGCTCATGGATTCTATTGGAAAGATATTTAACTTTTTATGTGTAAACAGCACTTTCAATATTATACCAACGATTTGTACAAAGTTAATTCACTTAGCCATATATCACACTTATCTATCATTATTAAGATATTGGATATTCAATATTTGGAATATATAAAATATACTCAATATATATAGAAAGTGTAGACTAGTTATTCTATCTCAATTATATAAGAATTAAATGATCGTATATATATATATTACAATAATTGAGAAATTAAGCAGTCCTTATGTAAATAGTAAGTGCTGCGCGCACTATATTGTAAATATGATTATAAAGATTTAAGTTATTTCAATTGAAGCTATGAAGATCAGTGAATCTTTGCATGTCCTCAAATGCAAGTATTATATCATCTATAATAGTATTCTCAAAGTTGTCCACTATTTCGTACATTTATAACACAAGAATCTTGCCAAACAGAAAAATATGATTTAAATAGACGACTATTGTGTATTCGGTATTCCACAATCGAATTTAGGCCAAAACAATTTTCTTTCGCACTATATGTTTCTTATATAAAAATCATTTTATATATATATATAAATATTGAAATATTTAAAAATTTTATTACAAATGTAAGTCTTCTCTTTTTAATCATTATATGTGTGTGCGTGTGTGTGTTTGTGAACTTTTAATTTAATATTTATTATTAAATTTACAGAATATTTTAGATCTTACACTTGTAATATGTTGTATTACAATCTGTCTTAATATATCAATTTTTAATACTTTATGTATACAGTTGTATAATGTGTATTACATAATATAAAAATTATATATATTTATAAGTTGAGTTTTAAAGAATAAAATTGTTTTGGCATTACAGTAGTTTGTATAAATAATATATAGTAGGAAACATTCTAGTCATGTAAAACACATATATATAATTTAAATAAAAAAATTTTAGTCTTCTCTTCCAAGGTTGCATATTGGATAATAAGATAATAATAATAATAGTAATAATAGTGACTTATACAAATTAATTAAGAGCTGCAAATTTGTAGAAAAAATGGATAGTAAATATAATTAAATGTATGAAATATAAATATATATATATATATATATATATATATATGTATACATACATAAAAACATATATAGCTTTAGGAGATTATAAAAAGAAATTAAATTTTTATTACTTTGACTACACAATATAGTAACGAGGGAGATTTTTTTTGCTAAAATATTAGGATTGAAATATTCTAATGAAATAGCGATAAGAAAAGTTACTTGCAGTTTAATATTTATATAAAAATATCATATAGAATATATAAGTTCATATTGAAGAACGTTAATATCACATTTAATATTATATTAAGTATGAAATTTTTAAAAAGTCGACGATATATTATTATACGTTATACAATTTTCTATTATTAGCAATAAGAAATATGAAAAGCAAATAATTTAATGTTATAAAATATTCACACAATAAATTTATTGCAATACTGTGTAGACTATTTTTATGAATATATTTACCTGCTTAATATATTATTGCAAAAGTAACTGAAAACCATGAACAATTTACTTTCAAATTTTATTTAATAAAATTATCAACATTTTAATAAACAAAATCTATCTATTTATACACAAGATTGATTTAAAAAATATTACATAATTAAATGTCTTTTAAGATCAGTTTTTATTTTCAAAAATAATTAAATTTAAGCGCTGACAATTTTTATTTTTAACATAGATATAATGGATAATTTCATTAAAGTATGTGTGTTGTACATATATTTATATGAAGTAAAATACATTAGATATTTATCCGTGCAGTATTAATAATGTTGCTTCTTACTTTTTTCTCAGTTAATATAAAAGTGAAGTTTAAATAATCGTTACAATCTTAATTATGATATTTCAAAAACTGGTAAAAAAATAAAATCTTTAGCAAATGAATGCATTTCATTCAAAATTAGTTGAATAAGATATTTGGATAAAGTCGTACAATTAATATATATCAAATAATAAAAGAAACTTGTATTAATATATAAATAATATTTAAGCAATTCGTTGATTTAAAAGTTCATTCGCTTAATATAAAATAAATATAGCAATTTCCATACACAATGTAATTATATTTTTTTGGTCTACAGCTAGATAAAATATTGAGCAAGTCTCATTTGCTGCCATATATTGTATGGTTTTTGTTACTGTTTCTTAATGAGAATAAAGTGAAAAATTTTAAAGAATCTTAGATAACGAAAACTTTAATATATCCTTGCCTGTTTAAAGTGTTAGACGACTTTTTCTAATATTTCGTATATCTAAATTTGTATTTGTAGTACGATCTAATAGTGTCATAAATCCTTTACATATTGCACACCCACGCACATGTAACTACTTATAATTTAATTTTATATAAAAAAAATGAAAATCTATGAAAAAGCTAGAAAAGTTTTTTAAACAAGTTAATATTTTACACGTATAAATTTTTACTTTCGACAGAATTTGTCTCTTGAAAATATGTTAAATAGTATAATTGTTTTTACAATAAAATTAAATATCAAACACATATATGTTTGGCACTGTGTTTACGTTGGAAACATGACAGCAAATTTCGTCAATGATTAATTATTAAAATTATTTAGTAGAATTTATTGTTGAAAAATGTAGGAATGAAAAATATAATATACTTAAGGATCGTCAAAGTTTATATTAAATTTTACTGTGGAAACAATTATAATAATTCTTTTGATTTTTATTCAGTCACATCTTCCAAACTTCATGATTACTTATAATATGCATATAACGTATATTTTAACATGTTTTATAAAATAATGTAGTATAATAAGCTCTTATTTGCAAAGTTATAATAACTTATGCGTATAAAATATGATATACTCTTGCTGGTTTGTTTAGATTTGTATTACGATGATCCGATAGAAAATTAAATTCAGCGTAAATTTAAAACGTTACTATGAAAATGTTTTATATAATCGTATTCCTAGTTAATTTATTATTAATAAAAGATAGAAAACACTCCTAGCTCAATCTATATTTCTTTTTCACGGCATGTTATTTATACAAGCTATATACAAGAACGTCTACATCAGACAGACTTATACACAATTATCAAAGTATATATTAACTATTAGTTAGTCGTTATTTTTCTCTATAAACAGAATGCAGTAGGACTAATCAGAGCATAAAATGAACACCGTGTTAATTATATTCGTCATTTATTAAAATAACAGTAATTTTTTGGTAAAATAGAGTAATATATAAATAAAAATATGTTATGATTTCTTAGTATATAAATCCAGCACACCTTATAAAATAAAATGTCATATATATTAAATTTAAACTTTAATCATAATATATTATAATTTCCTGCTGCATTCTTGATAAGCGAAATATATTGACTTAGCAACACGAACTCTTTGCAGGTTCTGCCTCGACTAGATTAAAGTCCAAGCCACTAGGCCTAGCAAATCCAGTTTTAATACCATCCCATCCATCTTCTATTTTGTATTCTCCCGTTTGTATTCTATTATAAACTTCTTGCGTTACAGCACGAAATGCCTCCTCGACATTGACACCTGTCTTTGCACTTGTTTCAATATGATGTACACCATGCTTATCGGCAAATGCTCTTGCTTCTTCTTTAGAGACTTCTCTTCTACCACCATCTGTTACTAAATCTAGTTTACATCCTACTAATGCAAATACCGGTCTATGGGGTTCTATATGTCGGCGTGCTTCCATCATCCATTGAGGAATATGCTCGAAACTAGCTCTATTACAAACATCATAAACTAGAAGTGCTCCAACGGAATTTCTATAATATGACTTTGTAATTGATCTAAAAACAATGATTTATTTAATATTCTCAAAACAATATTTTTTCTATTTAAGTTATATACATATATGCTTGTGTGTATATACACATACACATTCATTTATATTATTATACCTGAATCTTTCTTGTCCGGCAGTGTCCCATAGCTGTAATTTTATTCTTGTACCATCTTTTACTTCGATTAAACGTGCAAAAAAGTCAACTCCAACCGTTGGATCAGATAGCTGCAATTTAATAAAGAATAATGTAATCTAGAGGAGGTATAAGTTTCAAACATGGCTCCATTGCAATAAGAATTTTAATTTACAAAGTGTTAAATAAAAAAAATCATTATTTGATCGCATATGTAAAAATTAAACGATTCCATAGAAAATTAGAAAAATAATTTAAAGGAATACAATCTATTATATATCTCAAAATTACTTCATATCATTATATTATTGTAATAATAGATTTATAATTTTTATTAAAGCCTATCAAATAACAGTTATGTAAATCTGAGAACGACGTAGAAGGCAAATTACTTTAAAAATAGAAAGGAAAATTGTCGATGTAATCAAGTTTGTTGACAAGATAGAAAAGACGCAAAACACGTACCTCGGCGAACTTGCCATCAGTAAAATATTTGAGTAGGGAACTTTTTCCAACTGTACTGTCGCCTATAAGTATTAAACGAAATTGATAGTCGAAAAGCGGGTCCACCATTTTGACAAAGTTCTCCACACAGACTTTTAAATAATCTAAGACTTTCTCTAAAAAAACAGCATTTTAACACGCACTTGTCAAGCACACAGAAACTCAGCTGACTGTAACATTAATCATCAACTTCGCATCCATCTCATTCGTTGATCACAATAGTGTTATTATTATTATTATTGTTATTATTATTATTCATTTACAGATGGTGGCAGAATTGTATCGCTGGATTTCATATGTTCTCGCACAAATTCATATCGGAGAGAAGATAATTTTAGTCCTCTTATTAAATTACTAAAAGTTCGTTCGAATACTCGACGTTGTACGGGTGATGCATCATCTCAGCTTTTCAGAACTCTGTAGGTAAGAAAGGAGAAAATCTGGTGAAAAGTCAACGTATGGAGAATCTACGAACACACCAGTTGAACATTTATTAGAAAAAGTCCCTAGGCATTCCTATGCGATCGCCATTAGACGGGAAATCTAGTGAAATATTGCAATTGGTCGGTGCATTATTAAAACAGATTGAATCATATTAAATTGATGATATTCCACTTTCTATACTCGAGAGGAAATTGATTTTTTCCATTTTATAAACAAATACAATATCCACATTGAAATATCTCTAATGAAATTTTCATTCTGTTCTCCATTCTTAAAATCTATGCAATATTCATGTATACACTCTCGTGTATTTATACGATAATAAAATACTGTAGATTTTAATTATTGTTTTTGGCAAAAGAATCAGTTTTTTAGATACTATAATACGAATTATAGATTGATAGAACTTTGAGGCTGCTTATTCTGTTTCCTAAACCAAAATGAATGAATGAACGAACGAATAAATAAAAAAAAACTTACATATTTCACGGGACATTATTAAACAGTTTCATTTTCCACTTCTTTTTTAAAATTGATTATCTGCAGAATCAACAAAAAGTTATCTGCGTGTATACTGTGGAGAAAGATAAGCAGGCACAATAAGAGAGATAAAGATTTGTGGTGCAGTACTCTTGATCAATATATTAAATTATTTAACTACTTTAAACGGTTCTGATGCCCCTTTAACTGGAAAATTATTGTCAGTTCAGCAGCTTTATTCGTCACACCAGGACCCATTCTTCATTCCGGTTTGAATATTCAAAGTTTCTTGTAAAATCTGTGCAAAGAGTGAATGATCTACAAACGAGAGAAAAGTGATCGATACTCGGTATCATTCAACAATATCTGATTAGAAATAAACTTAGAACTACAGAATTGATTTTCCTGTTTACCTAGTACAGTTCATCCTTGGTATTTCAAAAAAAAAAAAAAAAAAAAAGGCAAAGAAAAGTACCGTTGGCCTCAGCTGAATATTGATTAAAATTATTTCAATATTCGTCGTGTCTTTTATTGGAGAAACACCCTTGACGATGCAAGTTTCGATATAGATATAAAAGTTTTTGGAGTATCCTAACTTTAACAGGCGCCATTAATTGTGGTTGAGAGTTGAGAGTTGAGAGTTGAGAGATTGAAATAGAAATGGGTGAAAACGCACTTTTGACCCCAGGTCAAGTTATTCGACCGCCGGTAAAGGAGGAAACTCCCTCTCTATTGATAGAAAAGTTATACAAAATGAAAATAAAAAGCATCAAGGAACTGAATGCCTACGATGATAGGAATTATCACATTTTATGTCACGATGATCATTTGAACCCGCACATTTCCCACGTTGAAAAACATGGATATGTGTTGAAAATAATAAATTCCCTAGATTCCAGGAAAACGGATTACATCGAGGCTCAAAATGAAATTCTGACGTTCTTGAACGGTAAAGGAATTTGTTGTCCTCTGCCAGTAAAGAATGCTAGAGGAAAGTACTATTCCCTGGAAACGCTGCAGGAAAATAATGAAAATCGCAAGGAGCTTAGGAAGTAAGTTTTAAAAACGTGTATGTATGCGCGAACGAAGAACACACGCGTTAAACGCCTTTTTGAAAGAATTCGTGAGGGAGATCACGCGTAATCAATCATGGAAATTTCAATAAACTTTTTACAGATACGCCGTGAGACTTTTGGTTTATCGACCCGGTGAACTTTTGTGCAAAGTTCCAGCGACCGTAGACCTGATGCTTAGAGTTGGCCAATTTGTGTCAACATTGAGCAATACTTTGACAAAATTTCAGCACCCGGCTTACGAGAATCATCGATCCATCTGGATGTTGATATCCGTTCCACGTCTGCGTGAATTTCTTTACACCATCAAAAACGTGGAAGACAAGGGCATTGTGAACGATGTAATTTCGGTTTTCGAGAGGGATGTAATAGAGAAGTCCTTGGCAGATTTGGAAAAGGGTATAATTCACGGGGACCTGAATGAGCACAATATCATTGTAAATGCGGATAATGAAATTTCCGCCATTATCGACTTCGGGGATTCCCAGAAGACATGCGTAGTGTTCGAACTTGCGATTCTTCTGTGCTACATGATTCTTCACGCTGGTGATATCGATATGGGGAAATATGTTATAGAAGGCTACAAGAGCAAGAGGAAATTGCCCGAATCGAGTAAAAAAATCTTAAGGCTCTGCGTGTGTGCTAGATTATGTCAGACCGTAGTCCTCGGAGCTTATTCCTATATGCTGGATCCAAAAAATGAATATTTACTGATCACGCAAAAATCTGGTTGGACTATGTTGAGAAAACTCTGGAAAATGAGCGAGGATGAAGTTTTACGTGCTTGGGGATTGTTAAATATATAAGAAGGATGACGATCTTTTAATGATGATTATTGTTAAATAATATTCCTTAAACGCATATACGGTATTTCTGAAAATTCCTGTAATGGAATTTCTTAATCGGAGCAATTATTATAGTCAATTAAAGTTGATGAGTGAGCATATATATTAAGCAATATTAAGTATAATATGATACACAATTAAAAGAGATCTACTTTAAGGGGATTAAAGAGTGTGACCTTTGCTTCAATTGCACATTATATTAATTAGAATTGTAAGTCTTTCGTTAAAATGAGAGATATAATTTAGTATTTTTAGTAAAATCTTACGCTAATCTACATGTGTATGAAATTAAGCATAGAATCAAATACAAGTTTTTCTTAAAATACATGATTATTAAAGAGTTCTTGCTTATTATAAAACCAATATCAATCATAATTTTTTTTAATATTAATCTTTTTTTAACATGAAGCACTAGGTTTGTTCATTGTTGCTGTACTACCTGCACTGGGGCAATAACATACCAATCAGGAACCGATAATAGTATTTTTCTAGTTTCTGATTGGCATATAATTTCACCAGTGTAGCTAATGCAGCAACGAAGAACAGATCTACTTTACCATGAAGGATGCAAGAATTCCTACAAATCAATTGAACAACTGGCTCATAGATGTCATTGTATTTTTGAACTTACCTAACTAAGGTAAGTCGATGTCGATAAATTTATGGTATGGTAATTTTACACGGTCGATATAATAGATTTGTGAATTTAACGACAGGCAAAGATAAGGTAGAAATCTCTATGTAAACAGAAAGAATCATTTCGCGCCTTTAACTTTAGCGTTTGGCGATTGTATATATTTACCTTTTATTTATTTGTTATAAAATAAGATGCAGGCGTTTTTAAAAACTGGTAAACTAGGACCAAACGAGTTAAGAAAGCCTTCTGGATCTAAGAGTAAAGAAGTCAACAAAGTTGGCCCAACACCCCCATGGGTTGAAAAATAGCAAGTATTATTACAGTATAATGTTTGTAATGTAATAACTATCTGTCAAATAGATTGATAAGATTTTTTATTAATTTTTTATAGTCGACCAAGAACAGTGGAGGATGTTGTTGAACAAACTGAAGTTGTAGAAGTATTGAAACAGAGTTTAACTGGTGGAGATTTTCCAAATCTATTATTTTATGGACCGCCAGGTACTGGTAAAACTAGTACGATATTGGCAGCAGCTAGACAAATGTTTGGTAATATATTTAAGGAGAGAGTATTGGAGCTTAATGCATCCGATGAGAGGGGAATACAAGTTGTACGTGAAAAGATTAAGTCATTCGCTCAGTTAACGGTAGGAGATACCAGGCACGACGGACAAAAGTGTCCACCATTCAAAATAGTGATATTGGATGAAGCGGATAGTATGACTAGTGCGGCGCAATCTGCACTGAGACGTACAATGGAAAAAGAATCGCACAATACAAGATTCTGTTTAATTTGTAATTACGTGTCAAGAATTATAGAACCATTAACTTCTCGTTGCACTAAATTCAGATTTAAGCCACTTGGGGAAGAGAAGATAATTGAGAGATTGGAATACATTTGTCAAAAGGAAAATCTCAAAGTGGATAAACCAGTTCTCTTGAAAATAGTTGAAGCATCTAGTGGAGATTTGAGACGCGCTATCACATGTCTGCAATCTGTTACGAGACTAAAGGGAAAAGAAGCAGAAATTACAACTAATGACGTAATTGAAATTATTGGTTTAGTGCCAGATTTGTGGCTAGACAACTTAATAGAAGTGTGTAAAACGAAAGATTATAGTAAAGCGGAGACATTTATTGATAATTTTATGTTGGAAGCGTATGCTACATCACAAGTTATTGAGCAGTTAAATGAAAGAATCATCTATTCCAATGAATTCAATGATAAACAAAAAGCGATGATAGCAGAAAAACTTGGAGAATGCAATTACAGATTAATTGAAGGTGGCAGTGAATATATGCAACTTATAAATATCTGCTGTGCCATTATAAAAGCATTTAAGTCTGTATAAAATGTATTGTACGTTAAAAAATATTTCTACTTTTGTATTAAATTAAATAATAAAATATAACTGATATTTTCCTGTTTTATATATTACATCAACTGATTTATTTCAATTCATCAAACAAATATAATCCTATCTCAATTAATTATAAGATTTATTCAAGTTTCTGAATTTTACTAATTAATTAAATTTTATTAACCAGCTGCACAAAACGAATCAATGACAACAAACTTAATTTAATTGCTTATTAATGATTTAATTGATATAGAGTATAGTGTTTTGGAAAGAAAATTGGATTTAAGTGGAAAGTAAAACATTAAAATTGTTAAATTCCTAGGATCGCGCGATCAGAGGCACATAAGTAAATTCGAGGCATTCGATTAACAATAGAACATTATGTTAACGAATCTTCGCCAGAGGTTTTTAACAAAATATTATATTACATATTACTTATATGTATATCTTATTGCTCTTAGAATCTATTGGCTTACGTTCATCCCTTATGGCGTTTACAGGCGCACAAATATTATAATTATACGTATAATAATTTCTTCAATTCATATTAGAGGAATTCATTATGAAAATGTATAACTTAAAGACTCAATATAGGAAGTATTAATAGTAATTTTATACATACTTTAACGATGGAATAATTTATCTCTGAAATAGCACAAATATTTTATAATAATTATAAGAGACAATCAATGAAGAATGATTTAGTATCATTTTAGTATATATTTCGCATTTAATTGCATCCAGAATTTCATTTATATATACATATATACACGCATATGTACATGTATATATATATATATATATATATTTATTTTTATTTTTCTTAAGGTAAATGTTTCAATGCTTTCCATCAGTTTTGTTAAAGGTACATAAATATTTATCACTTCATATACAATGCATTTTATAAAATTATGCACGTTTCTGTACATTTCAAGAAAATGGTGCATTTAATGCACATCCAGAAGGTAAAATTTAGTATTTATCCACTCGGTACATGGGTTGAAAGTATTGAAATTAATTTATTCTTTTAGATGTACAATAAAAGATTAAAGAGATTGAAACATTTCCTTTAATAAAGGGTTTGTGATCTGATCCTCAGTCTTAAAAAATGATTACTTTTTCTTCTAAATATAATCTAAAGGAAAAACAATATATTATACGATAAATATATTAATTAATATATATATATATATATCTTTAAATATTTAAAAATAAAAATATATTAACATACTGAGCTTATAAAGCATCTTTGCATATTTAATTTATTATACATGTACCCCGACGTATTAAATCAACCAATTATATTATTTATCAATTAATTATATCAGCATATTAATGATGATGATAAAATTTTCAATATATTCAACCAATCTCATCTTAATAAATTCATTCTAATATATCAATGTTCATAATACATTTTATGCTTTTATATATCATATTTATCTGTGAATTAATATACTAATATAATTAAATAATAACTTTAATTGAACTAATTGTATATATTGCTTCATTAAATATAATCAATGCACTCTTTGATGCCTGTAATAATGGGGAAAAATACTATAAATCAGTGGTATAATGAAATTGTCTTATTTCGTGCGCTTAGTATATTTATGATTACGCTTAAATCTTCCAGTTTTATTAAAACCTGTTGAGTATTATTTTTCATAAAGCCACTTTTCTCTGTGCGACTGAAACACCAACATAGCCAAACTTTAATATTAACCATATTACCGCAAATATTTCTTCTTAGAAAGCTGAAGTAATGATTTTTTATCTTCAATATTTAACAATATACTCGTTCTTTGCTTTTGTTCTTTCTTGGACGAACACCATTCTTCGAATATTCAATTATTTAACTTCTTGTTAAGAGTCAATCGCGTCTAATGATTAAAACAATACCTCTCCACTTTTATACATGTAGTTTTAAAAATCAATGATTCTCTATTATTTTATTAATTTAATTAATAGGTTTTGATAGCTTCTAACTAATTAAATAGAAGTAACTTTTATTATTGTATTTTAACAGAGTTCTGATAATTTATCATAAATCATAAATAGAATAAGAGATGCAATTATGTTATTTGACATTCTCGTTATTCTTTTACCTTTTTGAATAATAATGTTTGTTATCCAATTCTGATAAACTCTGCTTCTCTTCCAGATCGTTTATAAACGACACAACAGTGCAATTTATAATGCATCATTATACGGTGTATACGTATATATGTGTATATACTTATTTAAATATTTATCATTAATCATTATTATCTGATATATAGCAATCTATACTTATCTTTAATTTTTTAACAGTTAAATATATTTTTGTTCTCTTCTTTATAATAGTCTACTGGTAAATTGTGAATTGTGTAATATTTTCAGATTTTTGAAAAAGTTTCTCATCCCTTACTCCTTTCCATTAAATCACATAGAAGTTGTGTAGTTTATATTTAATCATTTTCTGGAAGTTTCAGATTCCAGCCGTTTACAGTGAAAATACTAAAATAGGCTTATAAGGAGAACGGGACACGATGATTTTATTTATTTAATTTCTCCCTTGAAAACGACGCGACTTACATAAATTGCAAATTCTCATTAAAAATAGGCAAATGATGCAGAAAAATGTTGTGTTCTCGCACACGAATTTGTCATCCATTTACTTCCTTTAATTGTTCATTTAACTACGATTTACTCTTTTTTTTTTTTTTTTATTTAATTACTTAATATTTTCAATCTTTTAGCGACATGACTCGCAGCACTGATTTTGATAAAGTGGCACATTACACATGTCCAAGGCTTTTACTCTGCTACACAATTGTGATTGATCTTTACACTCACCTGTAATTTAATAAAACAATTCTCAACCCACATGTAGAAACGATTTACAATTATTTCCGTGCAAAGTATAGAAATCAAACGGCTGAAAGTTCAAAGGTCATTTTCAGTAATGACCTTGAAAGATATATAATTAAAGCACCCCAGCATCTTGATCGTATTTCTACGGAAGGAAACAAGAAAAGTATCTTACCAGGAGTTGGACAAGGTGGTCCTCTACAAGTTTTCATTACCGCTGGTCTAGGAATATCTCTGCAAGCGTTTCCTGCTGGTTTCTTTGTGCCAAACCACACACACTGCAAAATCCTATATTTCATACCGTCCTCTTCACAGGGTGCCGTGCACTGCGGTCATTCGAGAATTTTACAATTAGCAAAGTTCTCGACGTAACTTTAATTTAATTTAATTTAATTTAATTTAATTTAATTTCAACGAAATAAGCGAAAATAATAAAAAGAAAACAGTATCTTAAGCTGTCGTTAATAATGACGCAATTATGAGACTACGAGAATATCGATTTTTCTTCTGCTTCTTCTTCATTTACCTCCGACCATTCTCCAACCCTCCAAACACCCTTGCAGGCGTCGTTGTAGCACTCTTGCCTCTGCGTGGGTTTGATTCCGTCATCGCACTCGTTGCTGTCCAGAATTGTGACGTTTTGCTTAGCCTCGGGCAAGTCTACGATTAGTCTGCAACTGATATCTCGCCTTTGCATCGCAGTTTTCCAATTGAAACAGCGGGAACTCTCGCAGGGGGTCCAATCCGTCGTGTGCCATTGCGGACAACGACCGGAACCGCAAAGTTTCACCCTCTGCGGTACTTGGAGCCCGGCGTTTTCACACAAAGTCGCATCCACCAAGGATGTCTGAGTATTTCGCGATGTGTGATTCCATGAGTTTGCTGGGTAAACTGCGCATTGGGCTCCTCGCATCTGGGATTGAAAAAATTTAAATAAAACCATACGACTTAAAGTCTACCACGAGGGGGGAAAGACGAATAAAAAATAACGGAGAAACAAAGTAAATAATCTGTGGATAAATTGCTTTTTGTTTCTTTATATTTTTCCGATAAATTTTCTTAGCAAAATCTAGAGCAGAATTGCCCGCATGCGCAAATAAATAAATAAATTCAGTGAAGAAGTGATGAAGAGCAATGGGGGCTAAATCTTACTTGAAAACCGCTACCACCACAAGTTTGGGAGCATTTTGACCATTCTGTGGTCAACCATTCGAACACACGTCCATCGTCTGTAACTGAGAAAGAAATTTCTTGAATTTAAAAAGTTGATTTCATTCATAAAAAATGCACAAAGAGAAATAGCTTAATTTTTCTATTTCGTAGAGATTTGCTTGCAGAGCCTCAGTTTAATTTATTTTAATGAATTTGATTACCTGCTATCTTGGTCGTGATATCGTCTATATTTATAGAATCGACAATATCAGCAGTGTTCTTAAAAAAAGTAGTGAACGTAGCATTTCCCGCTTCCACGTATCTCCCGCTTTCAGTCGACGAGTCCTCGAGGGTTTCGGAATTAACTTCAAGCTCAACGACACTCTTTGTCCCCAAATCCTCGTCAGTCTTATTTGTAACGTCAAGCAAATTTTCATATCGCTTATCACCTAATTTTGTCAGGTTTGCTTTCTCAGTTGTCGCGGATTCCTCGTTTTCAAGATTCCTCAAGGAATCCTCGTAGGATTCGTCGTTCATCTTCAAGTCAAATTGACTTTTTTTATTTCTCGACGATTCGAAGGCATCCTGCCATTCTCTTTTAACGCTTCTCAAGGATTCCTCGATGTAATCGGTGGAAGAATGTACAGAGTCGCTCTTTGGTTTGTCAAAGAAATTTCTCAAATATTCGTTTTGCGATTCTGACTTGTTTGCAAGATTGATCTTTTCCTTATTCAGATTTTCTGGATAAGTGGTAATCCGATAGAAAGTTGCAAGATTATCATCGGAATTCTGCTCTTGCCAATTTCTGTCCGAGTCAAGATTCTCCTTTTTTAATTGCAAGTAATTCTGTACTCTTTCCTTGTGGAAGTCATTATTGTACGAAACAGGAACTACTGTTCTGGAACTGTCATCTTGAAATGGCCATAAAGCCTGACAAACATACATATCGTTATTATAATTTTGCTGAATTTACGCATCCCGCAAGGACTGTTCGTATTAAGAATCTACCGTTTAATTGAATAAGCTTAAAGAGAGAGAACAGGGACTTGCAAAAACAATCTAATCTAGTAAAAAAGTGAAATTATCATTTTACTTTCTCATAAAGATTGTAATGCAAGGGTGTAAAAATAACCATAAAGTATCATAAACACGAATAGAGCATGCACTTCCTTAAGAATGCAAAAGTCATAAAATTTGAACGATAAACTCTCAAAGATCAGATATAAACAATTTTTCCCATGACTAAGTATTGTTATTGTGAAAGAAACAAAATGGATGATGTTATAAAAAGCGCTTTTCCAAACAAAGAAAAGAGTTTCTACGATCGTTATTCCACATAGAAATATTAAAATTTCTCACCTTTATACTTGAAAAAATATAAGTTAAGTGTGGAACAAGCGTAGCAGCGCTAGACGCTGCTGTTGATTCCACAGATTCGTGGTGCCCTGGCTGTTAATCAGTGTTGAGAACAAAGAGTAGATTAAATAAGATTTAACGACAAATGTGCACATAAATCAATATGATTTACCTGATTGAGCGTGGTGACTTCTTTCTGTACAATAGTCGCTTCCGGTGGTGCAGAAGTAGTTTTCTGTTTCTTAGGAGGCCTCCTTGTTGGCTTACTGGGAACATTTCTCTCATGACTCAGATCTTCATTGTCGATTGGTGCGAAACGATTTCCATAGGCAGCTGGAAACATTTTAAAGATAATAATGCAGGAGAGATGCTTGTATTAATATGTTAGAGAATAGAGAAGTTGAGTATTGAAAGAATATATTCCAATGAGAAAGTACATAAATTTAATTCGCTATTTAAATGTTTAATGCGTGCAATACATATATATATATATATGATACCTGCATGGTCTGTGTAGAGACTTTCACCAGAATTTGCAGGGGCCGAGTCCAGATTTGCATTTCTTTGAAGATGCACCGAATTACCAAGTCGTAAATATTCTTCGCTGCTGAGTTGATCCTTGGACCTCATTTTTACGATAAGATAAGTTTCAGCGTGTGCCTGGCCAGCTGTAAATGAAATCGATCTCACGGTGTGTTCGAGTCATTTGGAGCTCGAAAAACCAGATAAGAGTCAAAGGTAACGGAAAAGGGAACAAATAACGTGTCAATGATAAGCGGGTTATCTGGAAGAAACTAGAAAAAAGAGAGAGAGAGAGAGAGAGAGAGAAACAAGAACATTCGAATGAACGATTTTCGTCTACTGATCCTTGCCATAAGCGTTCATTATCAATTCTTAAATCTCTCGACGGTCCCTACCCAACTAATCTGGATTAAATTTTACATAATTACTTCTCATCGCTGCGTGGAAAATATGGACTCTGCGCGAAATCTGGACAACCCATCCCTCTCTCGTTGATTCTAACCCTTTGAAACTTTGCGATAAGAAGCTCGAGGAAATACTGGGTAGTTTAAGCCAGTATGAAATATAATAATGCACTATGAGACAAATTGATCTCGTTTAAAGTACACGGGGATAATCTATTATTACGATGCTGGAAAATTATTCTATGACGTATATAACATATTCCACGAGGTAAATAATGCAAGAAAATTAAAGACACTCCCTTCGCGAGTGGAATAAAAACTCTTTACTACTGACCCAGACAAGCGTACACTCCAGAATCGGCTGGGACTATGTCCACTATCTTTAACGCTCCTTTTCTACTGATTTTGTATTTATTTGATTTTCGCAGTTCCTTGCGATCCTTCGTCCACGTTATTTGAGCTCTGAAAGCGAGAAATTGGAGTGACGGTACTTTCGCTTGAACGTTCAAAGCGGCTCGTTCGTTTATTAAGAAAATTATTTAAAAACAGCAATGGTAATGGACTGACTTGTCGAATTTCTTAACGGGACAGCGAATCTTGATGAAGGGAGTCCCTTGAAAGATTTTGGCCACCCCTCCGATCCTAAGGTCGACTTTGGCATTGAGGTCGGTTTGATTGTAGGTCGAATTTTGCCCGAGGATCAAGGGCTGCGCATTGGCGTCCATTTCGTGACAAGGTCGAGTGTTGCAGGGCTTTTCAGTCGATGGCCTTGGGGAGGAGCATTCGCGGTCCTCCCTGCTCTGTTTTCGTCCTTGAGCCATTATCTGCTCGCAGGTGACCTTGCGTTTCTTCACTCCACCGCCGCAAGACTTGGAGCACTGCGAAATAGAAATTCCCAAAAGAGTTCAACATCCCCAAGTAAGTCCGGAATCCAGGGTCTGCTGGTGGAATAGACTATCGCGATCCAATCACGGACATAAAACACTGGATTCGCTTGACTCTGTCAAGTTCCTCCCTGGGCGTTTCAATTCGCAACTCATTTGAGGCATCTTCTGGGATAGAGAGACCCATCGAAGAGCAATGGCTATTATTTTCAGCTCTTCCGCTACAGGAAGTAACACCATCGGTTCTCAAATCCCAAAGAAGTCGTAAAGTTAAAAGATGCAAGGGAGGAATAAAAATTGCACCCCGATGGTCGGAGTCTCCGACTCTCGAGGACGAGGGTTGGGGGTAAAATTATTGGGACGGGGGAAGAGAGAGAGGGAGAGAGCGTGGTGGTTTATTAAACGTTGCAGAGTGTAGATGCATAATTGAATTGGGGAGAACAACGTACCTTGCCCCATTCTCCGACGCTCCACTCAACCGGGCAATCCCAGACGTTGCAGTATTGCCTGTCGGCCGGTGGTGGTTGCGGGCACATATAATTCGGCACACTATTGCCGTTTCCACGTGTCACCTCGTGTATGCACGTGACGTCCCGTGTTTGAATTCCAATACCGCAGGGGCTCTTGCACGGCGAGAACTCGCTATAGTTCCACCTGCGCGCAGCAACGGGACAAAGCGGATCTGATTACTAAAATTGTCAACTACCATCCCATGGATTAATGTCCCCAGCGATTCGCCTGCTAATGTCACCAACCGGTCGTATCGACCCTTTAACCCCCTACTGCTTGACTCCCAGGCTTCCGCCGCTTGCCTCCCCCTCCCCCCATTAGTGTTTGTTTCAAATGAACTCGCGCGAGTGGACCTCGCAATTAATTTCATTAAAGGCAAGCCTTTCGTCCGGCTAAGCCCACAACAGGTGTCTTTGAAAAAGTTCCCGCTGATCGGCTTTGATTCTATTCGCGGTTTCGTTTGGTTCAGATTTGCTTTTGGTTCTCTGCGTTTTGGTTCTCTGTAGGGTCGTCGGATCGAACTACCCCCCTGATCGACCGATTCCGCGCGATCGACCTTTCTACTATTTTTCTAATTGACGCGTCGATGATTGTTCTGCGGGAATTTTGTGTTTTTTCTTTCATTTTGTACGACGAAGAAAAAGTATTTCGTTATCTTGGATTCTAATTTTTCCGTGCAATCCTCGTACGTGAATCGTTCTGACGATCGGGGTCGCGTGATTTCAGTAGTACAACGGCATTTTAGGGAGACCATCGATCCATCGATCGATGAAACGTTTTTTCTCACCTTGGCGGGCAAGGGTTGTCGTTGCAAGTTCTCACTCTGGATTCCGGCTTTGTTTCTGTATTACAGAGCAGCGGCATCACAGGTTTTCCAGTGTCATCGCGTACACAGGTGATTATTAAATCTTGGATACCTGAAAATGATTAAAAAATAAAATCTCTGTTCCGTCGATTCTAGCGTGACTTGAATTTTTCAATACAATTATCCTTTCGACTCTTTTCTATGCTGAAAAGCAAAACATTTTCCAAAGGGTATCGTCGTTCTTCCAAAGTAGCAGAAAGAGAGAGAGAGAGGAAATAGAATCACAGCTTATCAGAGTGGAATCCTAACTCTGAGAGTGGCAACGATGAAAATGAATGTTCCAGACCCAATCCTCCAGATCTTGAATCTCGTTAAAGAACTAAAGGGCCAAGAAGGGATGCTTACCCCCTAAGCAAGTAGCGCTACAAGGAGTGTAGCCATCCTCCTTCCAGGAGTAAGTGGTCTGCACGTCGCTTCCCGGAGCAACCTTGATAGGTCCTTCGAATCCACTAACAGCACTGGTGCCGGATGACGAACGATAAGAATCCATCAAATTCGACTCGGCGTAAGCGCTGTCTCCCACCGTGTCAATTCTGTAATTTAAACCGTTGCCACAGGGCTCCCTGGTGCATTTCTCAGTTTCCGGTGGCTTTGGACCCGAGCACTGTTTGTCCGGTAGCTTCGCTATAGTTCTACTGAATTCCAGGAATATTTTGCACTCCACCTTGCGCCGACGAATCCCTTCGCCACAGGTCACGCTGCAGGCTGACCATTCCTCGGCGATGAATCTGAAATTTTGTAGCGAACGACCTTTAAACTCACGGAATCGGCACCGGGGGCATGGGAGATTTTTCTTTGCGTTGATCTTGAGAATGGGAAATGCCTAGGAGTCGCTCCCTGGCATTCCAATTCACAAGTCGGAAATTTCCGGTTGCCAGTGGTAAGATTACTCATTGGTGGTAAGTTTCAATGGGAATTGAGCCGTGAATTGAAATTTAATGAATAGAGGACTCCACGCAGCTCCAAGCGGAAAGTGTTATACAGTCGAGATATTCCTTGAATTTAATCAATGGTTCCTAATATCGGGGATGATATTGTGCTCAAGCGTCTAAATCAAAGTGCAAACAATGCTACGGGCCAATGGTTCTCTTTGGCGACAATTGAAACGGTCGAAGAATTTGCTTGGCGGAAAGTCCAGAGAAATTGCAGTGAAAAAATCGGAGAGCGATCGATTCTTCCGTGTCGTTAATAATAATAATTAAACTTAATTGTGCTACTTGCGCGAGAGGTTGGGACAAATTGACTTTATTGAAAAACGTTATTTGGTTTTGCAGCAACGAGTTTATTATTTAAATTATTCGGTAATGTTAAAAGTTATACTTTTTAACGAGACATTACTTCAATAAACTGGAGAGAGTAATACTTACAGTGTATTACTTCATGTCATTAATTTGCATAAATTTTATAGTTAAAAAGGATTATATATGCCAGTTAAAACGCCAAATTAAAAATATCTCTGGTATGATAATCCAAATGGATAATTCCAGAAGTCTTGTTCCTCTAGACACATTATCTTATTATGTTAATTTCAAGTAAATTTGAGATTTTTATTACAATTGCTATGAGCGTGCAGGTATATTTGCGCTAAGGAGGCGAGGTGAAATATATTATATCTCAACTAATCTCCTGAACCGTTGGCTAGAATAAAAACCTCATCCTAAGCTTATTAATTTGTAAATGTAACGTTTAATATACAGTAAATGAAAATGATTATCCAGGAGCACCTCTGGCTTACAGGTATCATAGACCATACCAATAATAATAACAGTGCCAATAACAAAATTATCTGACAAATACTAAAACTATAATAATAATAATAATGATGAAACTTACGTTGATTCGGTGGGCATTGCTTGGTCAATTAATTTCTCTGGCATTGGGGGTGCTGGATAGGATTGAATATATTCATCATCATCTGCATTAAACAATAGGAATAAATAAATAACTATTGATTTATATCGATAAGCCTCTACAATCACAAAACAGGGAAATTAATTTATAATCGAATAATTCTGTGAATTAGAGAGTACAATAATAATGCTAATTGTGCCACTTGTCTCTATTGTACCAATAGAATGAAAAGGTTTATGTTTTTTGAATCAACGTACGTTGATTCGAGATATTCTATCGTGCAAATCAACTATTTTCCAATTTGATAGTTAAACTATTCAAATGATTTTTAATGTTATGAACTTACAGGTAGTACAGGGAATATTAGTTTTACATTCTTGTTCAGTTCGAGGCTGGTTCGAAGGATCACAGTCCGTTGAAATTCTTCCTTCGCTACCCCTGCATTCCACCAATCTTTTTCTCACCCCATTCCCACAGGAAACCGAGCACTGGAAAAGGCAAGGAGCGAGTGTCTTAACCTTTCGAATGCTTTCCAATAATATTAATAATGATAGTAAAAAGTTCTTGTTTCTTTGCTTCTGAAAAATTGTTAATTTTTAATCTTTGCTGAAATCATCCTGAAACAGAAGGATCGTTTATGAAGAGTTTATGAAGAAAATAATACGAAAGGAAAAAAAAAGGACTAACGGGCTTTCTAGTCACGAGGATAGCGAGAGGAATTTCGTGTCTGTTAACTTTTCGAGAATGGCGTCCCTGAGTCTCGAGGGCCAAAGAGAAGTGGAGAGTTCGACGTGTACCAAAAAATGGCCTGGACTGGCAAGGGAGTTATCGTTTAAGGCGTCGAAAATGGAAACGTGACGCGAAGTGAAAAACAGACCCCATTTCTCGCTCGGCATACACACTTGTTTTACTTTTCTCCCCATTTTCTACTTAGGGCACATACCTTTTCTACTTAATATCACATTTTTCATACCTCCTCCCCTCAGCTTTCTACTGAACGTTATTTCTAAATTTGCATCCCTTATAATCCATTTTCATTTTCGCCTTTTTTTCTTTCCCCTTCCACATCCAACAGTGAGTTTTTCATTAATTTCCAAAATCTCGTTATTTTTTTCACTTTTCCTTTTGACAGATGACACAAATCCTGGATTTTTGATAAAGTTCATTTTTGTGTCAGAAATAAAGTCAGATCTTTTGTGAGCTTTATATAATTTCACGTATTTGTGTTCAATTTCTCTTCTTAATTCTATCAGATTATTTCCTACTTTCTCTCACCCTCCTAATTAATTCCTACTTAGTAATCCTGTTCGCTTAACTTTCCTCCTTTTATTACGTCCTGGATGTTTCACTTCAAATTTCTGTTCTTGCCCATTTTAGGATTTTCCACTTGCTCTGCCACTTTCCAATAATAATTTCCAATAAACGCGTACATTACATGTAAATAGGCACAGATACGCGTATATTTATTAAAATGAGTATCGTTAAAAAAAGATAGAGAGAGAGAGAAGAGAAGGAAAAAGATTTTATACTTTTTTCTTATAATCCAAATTTTCCCACGAGGTATATGTTAAAATATTCAGTTTAGTATAAAAAAATTGAAGGGTGGGTTAGATATCTGTACGGATTCAGTCATGGATGTCAATCTGTTTTTCAGTATTTTATTTTTCATCCCCTTTGTCTATGTATTTCTTGTCATTGCCTCACCCCTAATCTCTTATTCGCTCCTCCATACTCGAGGCTCTTTCGCGCTGCGTCACTAAGGAGCTTTCAGCTCAATATTTGCATGGCTCCTGAGGGTACAAAAGGGAGAAATCTATCAATTCCTGTCTCCTCGGTTCGCTGGGCGGATGAAATCATTATGGCGGCTTTATGCGCCCCGTTAAAAGCTGCCTACTCTGCGAAAGAACCAACAGGAGTGGGCCGGCACTACTGAGCAAGTGATAAAAGTACATTTCTCCCTCTCCATCCTCTCTCACCCCTTCCACTTCTCAGGTCTTTACTCATTTCACAGCAACGTGAATATCTACGTGTGTTTACTGTAAGGGGGTGGGTGAGAGGAGAGGAAGGATATTTTAATGGCTACGTAAACATTAGTGCCGATAGCTTTTATGATTTTTTCCCTCGTTCGCAAGATGTACAGGATTTGACAGATGTACCATCGAGAACCAATGGAATCACCCCCATAAAAGATTTTTTTGGGGATATTTCCCGATCGAAAACCACGAACGAACAAAGTGAAACTCTTCTCCCTTTTGAGTAGAGAAAGATAGAGAGAGAGAGAGAGAGAGAGAGAGGCGAATAAAATAACATTAACGATGGTGATCATGGAGTTTTATGGTTTATTTGATGTGGGGTGGTTCTGAAACGATGGGAATTATTACGAGTGTCGGAGAAATGGACAGGTGACTAAATGTCTGCTTTCTATCCGTGGTTGGCTATGATACCTATGATGCATAGAGCGTACCACAAATTATACGCGTGGTAGTGCGAACTCTGGAATTGTCTCTGGTCTCGGAGCTTAATTTAAAATATACTACTTGGTAAATTCGCTTAACGACGCAAGGGAAAGTAATCGGGTTGGATAAGGGTTCCATGCGCGATGCTTAACCCTTTTAGTGTCAAGCAGCGATATATCATCGTTGATCGCAAAGATACCGCTAAAAGGGTTAATACAAAACAACCCTCTGCGCGTGTGTGTGGGTGTGTGTGGATATTTCAATGGAAATTCAAGTATTAAAGGCTCGCCTAATCAAATCCAATCCAAGCCATTACATGTAATACCTTTTACCCCTAACACTTGACCCATTTAACTAAAGTAACGCCCTTTTAGCCTAATATGTTTAATCCACCAGAAAATTACTTCCAGCGTTTGACTTTTTTCTATCTCCCCAACACGTTTCGGAATTCATCCCCTTTCCCGCTATCATTGACCGAGCTCCAACCATTCGAATGCCTGGTATTCCTGGTGTTCTACCACCAAACATTATCCAGAGTCTGGGCTAACGCATTGACGATCTGACAATCCGACGATTTCAATCGATTGAGAAACGAGTGCCTTGAAATTTGTCATTTTTCAATCAGCGGAAGAATCTCGCGACGTCGCTCATCGCCAAAGGGTAGTTTTCTATGGCAAAAGTTAATTTTCCCTCACGAGGGGGCGGCGCGACTGTTAAGAGGGACCCGGGACTAATTAGTTCCTCGCGGATTTATACTTAATCCTCGCGAATTGCATGGACGGTAATTGCATAATGACATAACAACGAGGTTTCGCGTTTCTCTGATCCTAACCGTCCATTAACCCTCTTGCGTATCGATCAGCTGCTAACCACGGTAAATTATCAAACAATTTGGGGATAGACACACGTTGCTGCTAAGTTTTGCTAATTTCGTTTGCAAAATCATAGAAATCGAAATTGAGTGATCGCGATATAATGTCCGCCCGTGGAATTGCATTAGCCTAACGATTTAACTGATATTAACCTTTGTCCCGTGACTTAATCGTTCAAATGTACCAGCGGCAGTGCCAAAGCTCCGGAGCTTTGTTCCACTTGTTTCATTTACCGATCGGAGATTCTCAAGCAGAGAGGGTAGTTTTCAAGGATCATCGATTGATCGCTCGGAAATTCCTGAGTTGACGCGATTGATTCATCAATACGATTCCTCGCTAATGGGCCACGTGGAGAGTGGCACGCGTTCGTTATCAGCCAATTTTTTATAGTCGCAATTATTGGGGGTTGTACTACTTACGGTATAATTTTATTTTGCAGGGAAATACACCGAATGATGAGTAGTCAGGGCTATCTCTTCTCTTTCCTCTCTCTCTCTCTCTCTCTCTCTCTCTCTCTCTTGCTGCGACTCATCTTCGTTAGAAACGAATGGCATCGCCTTGGTATTCGAAGGGGGTGGAGAACGGGCTGAGGGGTGAGTGGTGGTGTTGGCTCGTATTTAGCGACTTCATGAATAAAACTCGGCCCTATCGAGCAATACACTCGGGAATTCCCGTGACTCTTGGTCGTTTCGCGGAATGTCCGACTTCCGTTGCCGGTTGGTCTGACCTAGCATGGATTTTTCCACTTACCGGACCTGCGGCGAGTCTGCTCTGAAAATCGGCTGCTTTCGACGTGAATTACTTTTGGCCGCGGGGTTTATTGGGAAATATTGAGATTACCTCTCGTTTCACTTTTAACGAACCATTCCTCTGCACGGAAAACACTAGAATTAAAACTATTTAACTTTATTTAACAATTGTTTCACTCGAGAAGCATTATCGACACCGTTGATCGCTCTTTTCTACGATTGACCGATCGGAGCGCTTATTGGTGAAATTTGTCAATCTATCAGCTGACGTCGACTAATTTATATCGGCGTTCGATATAAATTTTCTACGAGCAAGATAGAATCATTCGCGTAATTTGCGAATATTGATAATATTGAAAGCTGAGAAAAAAGTGAAACTGCCCGGGGGGAAAATTAACAAAATATCCTAAAACGACTGCGAGGATTGCTCCGTTATTGGAAAAGAGGATGTATCGGAAGCCCACTTGTATAAAGTATTAAAAAGGAGGAGGAGGAGGAGGAACAGGAAGAGGAAGAGGAAGAGGAAGATGAACATACGTGCCATTTCCCAGTGTGGGAGAGTGGCAAGTTTATGTATTAGAAAAGAAGGACACGAATGTCCTGTCGCACACGTATATGGGGTTGCGACAGAATGTGAAGAGGGGCAAGGGGGAGAGAGAGGAGGGAAGCTCTTTCCCCCTTTCCTGCCAGCTTTTCCTGGCAACATGCCCCGAGAAGAAGCCACATCTCGATCGATGTACTCACTTCCGGTGCCACGAATGCAGATGCACTCGAGGCGTGCATGGTGCACTGCATTTTCTACGAGAATGCATTTTCCCCATCTCCATCCTTGCTTCTTCTCTATCCTTCCTGCATTTGCCACCATCCTATTCCTTACTTTTCTTTGTTTCTTCCTTTAGTTTGTTGTTTCAACCCCGCCCCACTGCGAATCTTCTTATTTAATAGTGAATAAATAAAAATTCTCTACCTAAATGTTCTTCGCGAAAGTAATTCGGTGGTTTTTTTTTTTTTTTTTTTTTCTTTCTTACAACATTCCATTTCCCTCTATTTTCACACACATGTACAGAGTTGGGGATTTGGGGGTTAATAAAGTTAAAATAAATTTTTAACTTTGCGCTAGACTATAGTTGCTTTTTGTTGAACAAGCGAAATTACACATTTGTACTGATAAATACTATTTGTTAAATAAATTAACATTATTTTTTCTTCTACGATGCATTTATTTTTTCGAAACACCCGGTATATAACGCGCCAAGTGATAATAAGGGAAATAAAGGAGGCGGAAAAAAGTAACGAAAGATTGTTATAAAAAGAATTGGATATAAAAAGAACGAAAGAAAGTTAATTATTTTTTTTTTTTTTTTTTGAAAATTAATCGATTCCATGAAAACTTGATAAAGCGAAAGTAAAGGAATAAAGTGGATGGATACGAGTGAGATTGAAGTTTTAAAGGTGAAAAAGAGAGTGAGGAAGGGATGGTGGAGTGGCATGAGGAGGATGTAACGAGTATGATAGGCGTATCGGGGTGCAAGTTATTAAAGGGGGCGAAATGTAGTGAACATTGGAGCTCGGTATGACGTTTCATCTTCATTCGTTGTCTCTGCGGGCCAATTCCAACCCTGTGAAACAAGCTGTCGTCGTCGATGGGAAAAGGGGTTCGTGCGTTAACCTCATTCCCTTTGACTTTGAGCAAAATCTCCAAACCTTCGAGAAATGACAGCTGCTAAGTTTCAGACGAATTATGAGAAAATTACTCCAGTTTACTTTTCCGAGTCTACTACCATCCATTCCCTTTCCACTTTCACCCCCTGCCCTTGCTTCCTCCCTCCCCTTTATGATTAATACATTCATGGAAATTATACGACTCCGTTGAGTAGTAAAGTTCTAAATTTTACCTCTCAAAATTATCATTTGTTCATATTTTAATGATTTACAATAATTTACAGAGGGATTACAGCACGTTCGTAACCTTGAGCAAGGGAAAGGGCTGCCCTCTTAGCTTATTCGAGCGTTATCTCCCTCATTTTTGTCGCGCCTTCACTTTTCGACGATATTATTGATCTCTTCTCCTTAATTACCTTTGGCGAATATCAAGGCTAGACTTTGTACAAGAAACAAAAGAATTCCTTGCATCCCCCGTCCGTTCCTTCCTTCGACCCCATCTTCGTTTCCTGTTTCAAAGACTTTCGTGCCATTTTACACTTTTGCATCTTCCAACATTTCACTCTCTCTCTCTCTCTCTCTCTCTCTCTCTCTCTCTCTCCCTTCGCTATAGCTTCTCATTCCTACCCACCACCCTTTACAACCCTCCTGTCATGCTTATCTTCACTTCCTGAAAGGAAATCCGATTTCTTCGCTGGAATCGAGCTGTAACCGCCCAGAAAAGACGCTTCGAGCAGCGTAAAGAGATTTTTACATCGTGTTACGTCGTAAACTTTGCACATTCTGACTGTAAGAGCGTCTGTGAAGACCTTTGAACTTTAATTCCTCGCCACGATGTTTCTCCAAAGTGATTACTCCGATCTTTTCGAGTCCGCGTAAAAATATTTTACCGAACTATCGTAATTGTTTTAATGAGATTTTTCCTCCTTTTTTTTTTCTTTTTTTCTACCACTGACGTCTCTCTTTCTCTCGGGTTTCTTCGCACGGCGCTTTCTTACAAATCTATCGATAAACCTTGTTTTTCTCACACTGCGAAAGGGAGAAGTTTAATGGAAATCACATCTAGTATTTCTGAGAGAAAGTTCTTCAGCGTCGAGACATCCCTTAATTATTAATTATTTCGTAGTTTTGTTCACCCTCTTTGGATAAAAATTACCGAATGCTAAGAATCTTGAAAAAGTGACAAACTGACACTCGAATTACTTTCACCTAATTATTAAAATCGGCTTACATATTTCTCCTGCTTTGCCTTTCCGCGACACTTCAGTTTTTAGAGTTTCTTTACTCGAGATTTTCTACTGATAAAGCTTCTTTTTAACGAGCATCCAGGCAAATAGCGAACTTCGTTCTGATAACTACGGAGAATCAAGATTTGCCGCTTGCTTCGAGAAATTGCGAGTGTCCTTGCCATGCTTTTCTGCTATTTTCCGAAATCTGCCGAATGTCAAAACTCTCTTTTACGCGATCATAATCTATACTGTTAATTTGACGCATAGGCATGCATCGAAGTGCCCGTGGACGAATGAAACTTCCAACGAAACATCAGTGGCAAAAGTAAAGGTAGAATTTTATTAAGCAAAGCCAAGTTTAGCTTCGCCACTTTTACGTTCGTTGGCCCAGAGTTCGCAGAGTGATCGATGCAACTCGTTTTATCAAGGTTATTTGCTTGGTTGGCCGACATTGATCATGAATGAAATGGCAGCTACACCGTGTAGAGGAGGTATATTGGTAAAATTACAAAATAGATGCGAATGTTTTGAGGAAAAACAGGGGGCTGGTGTTACCTGTTTAATTTGCTTTAGACCCTTCTTCCGCACCCTCGGTTACATCTGAAAATAAAAAAGAGATTCTCTCAACGTACCTCGCTCCACTTTTTTGTCTGCCACACTGGACACGGTGCGGTGTTACAATTCTCTTGGACCCTCGGCTTAAAAGTATTGCTACACTTGTGTTCTGATAACTGAAACATAGCAGTGACACGAAAATGCGCGTGATTCTCTCGATGCTGGCACTTGTGTGTCTCGCGAGTCTTTTCGTTGTGCTTTGCATAAGATATCTCTTACCTTGGTCGTTTCATTTCCATTTTCTTCGGTACAAAAAACAGATCTAGTTCTGATTCCACCCCCACAGGTCATACTGCACTTGGTCCAATCCCCCGCGACCCATCTGAAAGAAAATATGTTCGTATATGGTTGTACTAGCTCAAAATACTACTGACACGGTCTTTCAAAATATTGTTCGTTGATGCAAAGTGTATCGATTAACTTCGCAATGCGAAGGTTCTAATTAAAATTGGAAGCTTTTAAAGCCGAAAGGAATCTACGTGTATCGTAAAAAGTTACTTATGAGCTGCACCGATAGGGTTGGTAGATTTTCTATATTATTAGGGGAGAGGGGATGGGGGGGGGGGGGCGTCTCTGGCGGTCTCGCAATGGAAAATAATTTCTTCCGTCACAAATCGGAAGTTCTTAACTAAACCGTCGGAAAGTTGCCGCGCGGCTGACAATTGGACTTGAGCGTTCTTAGGTGGAGGAGAGAGAGAGAGAGCTTCGTTAGTAAATTAGCGTCCGTCAACTCAAAATGGCACTAATTGCCAGGCCGAATCGTATTTAGTTTAATTCGGTTCGTTTGTAGCCGGAGCTTGCAAGCGCACCCTTCGTCCGAGAAATGAGATTCTATGCTTTCCCTTGAATCAACTGTGTGTGTTTAACTAGCCGTTAGTCGCCAGTCGGTTCTGAGTACTTTCCCGAACCACTTGCTAAAGGTCACTGACCATCCATCAAGTAGCAGTGTAGCAGCGGTAGCTTTTAAGAAACGTTTAGTTAAATAAAATTGCATTGGTCACGGTTCAGCAGTGGCAGTGGCTTCCTCCACACGGTCTCTTTCTCCTGGTGCAAACTTTTTCTTGTCCCGTGAGATTTAACGAAACGAAGGGTGGAAGAGCGCCCTTGCTAATTGAATCTCTTTCTCCGGTGTATTATACTTTCGTCGATTCTCAGCGAAATTCAGCTTCAAAGATGATAGTTTGGCAATTGGTCCACCCTAGACTGATTTATTCTTGGGACGGACGTTTGTGCTTCGTTATATTAAATAAATATTAATTATCAGTGGCGATGATCGGTGAAATCCGGTGAAAGTTTTGGAGAATTTTTTATGATATTAATTTCAGAAGTTTAATCGATAAATCTTGTCTCTCCCCCTCTCTCTCTCTTTCCCTCTCTCCCTTGGATAAAGCCAGTATTACTGCTATTATATTGCAGCTCGAGAGGTGTACATATTGCGATACTGAATAAAAGGAATTTGGCAAGTTGAAGCTTTAGGGATGGATAGCTTGCGGGACACAAAATTACACTAAAATATTCATAGTTCATCAGAGCCTACGCATTTGTGACTTGGAAAGCAATTTCGATGATCCGATTTATTTTCACTCGTTTACTTTACATAAAGATGAGGAGATTTTCTTGAAAATCCTGATATCATATCACATAAATGTCTATCGCGTTCACAGTGAATCACAAATTGGATATTATGACGTCATCTTCTTTGATGTACTCAAAATTAATTTCCTAAGATCACTGAGATTGAGTGTATTGTTCTTAACCAAAAATATTCCGCAAAAAAAAAAACAAGTTTTAAAATATGCAACGTTACGTAATATCAAGAATATTGCAGTGACGAAGTAAATGAAAAAATAACGACACAATGCAATAAAGAAGTGCCATTTTAACTTGAAGATACTTTATTATATTAAAATGTTATTGGACGGAGAAACCAATAATAAAGGGCATGACTAGATTATGTTACAGTTATTCAAAACCAGTGGCGGCGCTTTTCAACTTGCTGTAATGGACTTTCCGAAGTAGAGGAAAATAGAGGAGAAAAGAATAGCTCTTGGTGTACAACTCGTATAATTTTTACTTCGACATAAAATAATTGGAAGAATTTATTTTGATCATTTTGTCGCAGTTTCTTTTTCCAAAGCCAAACTTTAATAAGAAACCACTTCTTCTAAGTTGAGAGAAACCCTCTTCCCATTTTAAAGTAATTAAAAGTTTGTTAAAAAAATGTCCCATGATTAATATTTTCATTTTCATGAAACTGTGCACTAAGAGACCCAGAAGTTGTAATGTCCAATATCTTGTCTGTTGATTTTTTAAGGAACGCTGTGTTCAAGCACCAAAGTACGAAAAATGTGATGCAATATAAATAATAAATGTACAGCTTTAACGAGGAACTAGGATACTCTCTGTGTGAACGGGTAATAAATCAAAATAAGAGAGAAAGGGAGAGAGAGAATAGTTTTTAGGTGCATAAACACTCACTTTGTCGTGCATGGATGCCCATTGCAGGGCATCAGACTCTTTTCTGGCTTATCGTCCAGATCGCAATAGCTGTCATCCACTACGCCAGGGTCAGGTCCTTCCGCTTTACACACGGGCATTGCTATCTTGAATCCTGTTGACCAGTGAGAAATTTCCTATTAAATTGCTAGGGCGTTACGATAAAACTTCAATCAATTCGCGTAGATGCATAAAAATTTCCACTACAAATATCCCCTGGCGCAAATAGCGCGAGAAACAAAAACAACAGATTTCTCGTAAACCGAAAAGATAGACGGACAAAAATACTGTGATTTAGACGAATAATGATAATGCGCGCATAAACAATAACGTTTCTATGGAAATATTAAAATTCGCAACAAGTACCGTAAGTTCCAGTAAAACGTACGGAGAGACAAAAGTTAATTTGAAAATGGAAAAAGAGAAAATTGTATGAAAAATTTGAATGGGATATATTGTGGAGAGGTGGGGAGGGGGAGTGTGGTTATTGTAGCAAATATATAAAGTATGAAAAATACTTTAGAAAGGAGTATCGGGTATTACACGAATGCTGACACAAGGACAAAGGATAATTCTTCCAGGGAGAGCTTAAACACAAAAGGAAGAAGGAGGAGGAGGGTGAGGTCCAATGAGATTTTGAGGAAGAAAGCAAGAAAGCAGGGAAGCAAGTAGAAATCGAGGACATTGGAGCATTGGGAAACGATAGGAAATGGTTTGAAGGCAGTAACAGAAACAAATTACGCGGTGCCCACCTCCGCCACAGGACTTGGAGCAGGCAGATATCGATTCCAAGCTCCAGGAGTACCTCGACTGGCATGTCGATCCGTTTCCGCCACACACACCGCAAGCGTCTGTGTTTTTGTTGCTGCCCACCCTCATGTCGCAGCCCACTTTCTGCAACAGAAACATCCCGAATGTATGATTTTTACCGCTAACAAACGGATGATCCTCCGGTGGAAAAAGTCGAGTAACTTCTTACATCGTGCGAGAGTCCGTATCGGCGACGAGACAGTCGCTGCGAAGTTTATGCGCTATTTTCTCGCATCATTGCGATTTTCGCTTAAAATTGAAATTTGAATCCGAAGCTCGAAACTTCGGAAAATGAAGGAGAAGGGGGGGGGGGGGGGTTGGATTGGGTGAACACATCGATTTTGCCGTAGAGAAAATTTGAAATTAAATGTTTGAAATTTAGCTTAGGAAGCTCACGAGTTAAGAAGGTTGAGAGTCGAGATTAAGAATTGAAGATGTTAGTTTTGTAATTCGGGAGGCTGAGAATCAATAATTTCAGAGTGTACTACTTAATCTTTGGTATCTCGAGCCTTAATCGCAAAATACCTGATCTCCGCGTATCTGCAATCTTAATTCGATACATGAAATTTAAAGTCTGACACTCGATACCCGAAAGTTTCAGCGAGAAGTTTGACAATCTGCAATTCGATATTGCACGGAACAGAAGGAAAGCGAGTTAAAAAAATCTGACGGGCCGAAGAAGCAAAGCCGGTGGGATTCGATATTTAAAATCTTATCACTGTAATCCGATACCTGAGAATTCAAATTAACTAATTTTGTGCTCGAGAGCTATTCGCCGAAACGAGATACCTTTTAGAATTTAAGCTCTAAAATTTCATAGCTGAGATACCCGAGACCTAAAAGCTCTGCGCAGCCTAAACTTTAAAATTCGCGGAAGTCTGCGATTGAAATCCGAAACCCTGAAACACAGCGGAGCTCGGAGATCCCCATTGATTTCACTTCCAGGCTGTAACAGTCGCGATTAATTGTACGAGCTTTTCGGTTGAATCGCGAGCTTAGCAAGCTCCAAATGAAATGTGCGCTGAAAATTTGAGAATTTTGGCCGCAAGTTGACTCGGCGACTCGTGACCGAGCTTAGGCCCGGGGTTGATTTGTGATTCAAGTGGCATACAAGTTTACTCGAGGGTCCAAGGCTATATTATTCATCCCTTATACAGTAGCGAGTCGAGAAGAGTGATCCCGAGCAAGAAGCTCGGGACAAGTCGCGTAAGCTCGACTTGATATTTTATTCATGAATTCAATTAATCGCTATTGTCATTTGATTAACGCTTTAGGCTGACTTTAGGGTGTAAAAAGTAAAGAGCGAAGAAACGGTTTTGGGATATAGGGCGTTCTCCATGTTACGAGGATACGATATATCAATATGGGGTGTATTGGCCTTATGGTGGTGCTGGTACATCAATATTCATGAACTTACCATACATTCGCCCGCAATGCAGACATCGGGTCCGTCAGGGTAGCACCTAGTGCCGTCCTCGACCCTGTCTGCAAGCTGTACGACAATGTGCTCGTCGCTCTCGCTGTTGCTGTTGCTGTTGGCCTCGGTAGCTTCACCCCGGCAGGTCAGAGCGCAAGGTCTCATTGGTTCGTGATGCGGATACCATTTCAGTAGTTGGCCACTGTAAGGAACGTCGTCGAAGGCCGCGCACTGCTCGGCGCGAAAATCAACCCCTTGCTGGCAGGCCTGCAACAATGGCGATGCGCGCTTGCGTTATTTTTATTAATTTTTACCCCTCGCGACCCTCTTTTCCCTCGTATTCCCATGAAAGACCGAAAAAAATGAGTCAAAATGCAAAAAAACCAACAAAAAAAAAAAAAAAAATGCTTGACAATAAATCACATTGCCCGGGGTATTCGAGGAAAATGACGTTTCTCTGGAATTTCCCGGTTTTTCAATATTTTCCAGTTTCTCTTATTTTCCGACTGCACCCGCGTGTATTTTTCACAGGGTGGAGGAAAACCAGGGCAAATCTCGGTTTCAGGTTCTTCGGCCAATAAAAGCCGTAGGGGGACGATGACTAATAAAATCTTAAGGTCATTAAGAGGGGTTGGAGGGGGTGACGTGGGACAGTTCGGTCAATAACTCGGTGACACGAATGACGTCACAAAGTTCATCATCCGCGTCGACCACGCTATAACTGAAGAGCCCCTGAAAGACTCTTGTGTCTCCCGACGCCATCTTTATTTTACGTTCTCGAGAAAGATCTGTGAAATTTTTGGTTTTTTCTTCGGCAGCAGATTTTTGCATCAGTGGCTTTTCTCTCTTTCTTCTGAATCGGAAAACAATGGGGGAGAAGCTTCTTTCCTAATTTTCCCCTTAAAACCGGATCTTTCCTCTCTCCGGCAGTTGAGAGAAGAGCCTTTGATTGTAATTCTGCGAAATCGGCCAGGTACACGGTCTGTCACAGTTTAACGGGTGTCCCGCGAATCGTTACTTGCGGGACACCTGTTACGGTTGCAGCTTGCGGTAGCGGCCACTAGTCACGAGCTTGCAAAAAGCCCCGGCTCAAAAAAGTTCCTGCTACTCGACATTGATGCAAAGCCCTCTTGGTGCTCGACCTACTTTTAGACACTCGCCAAATTCAAGCCATTAAATAGTGATTCCGAACTTTCTTATTTGTCGTGGAAAATACGTTGAGGGACACTGGTCGGAAAATATGGAAAAATGGGGCACAGGCAGGAAACGCGAGCCAAATTGCTCCAAGCAAATTGGCCAAAACAAAACATAATGCATTTCTGCCAAGATGCTTGGTGGGGGTAAGACTCTATGCGTTATCGTAACAGGGAAAATGCGGTTTTTTAATCGCTCCTCTATCACACTTTCTTCCTATCTATCTTTTCACGGGATGCGATATGGAGAAAATCATCCCCTATCCCCCGTGATTCTTGTTCTTTTAATCTCCTTTCGGTGATTCTCATTCTCCTTTATAGACTCTAATCAGTTTTAGAGGGAAGAGAATCTTCTCAGCAGTTTTTCTCCACACTACAATTCTATTATCCACTTATCGCTTCCGCGAGACTGAAGTATTCTCAGTGGTGCTCATTCCCGCTCGTAAAACACCAAAGTTTCCCCAGTGGCCCTCAACTTTAGTCCCGGTGGCTGAAGCTTCTCAATGATCATCGTCCTCCTGACTTCCGGTGCTGAAAGCTCTTCAGCCTTTCTTATCCTCCCTTGTTGAGCTTATCGGCTCGGACAGTGGATCTCAACCGGGAGGGTGTTTTGGCCCTCTGGAGTTGCGGATAAAATTCGCGCTTACTTCAAGGATCCCTGTACTCGGCTCGATTAGCGTGAGAACAGAAACTTAAGTACCTCGTTAGGTACTCCCCGCCGGGGAGGGGGTGGGAACTACGAGACGCCGAAATCCGTTAAGAGCCGCGGAAACCGCAATGCAGAGTTTGGCCGTGCCTCAATAGGGAATCTCGTCTGTTCATTACGCAAGAGCGCTTCTCTATAATTGCACTTGGACATTTTGGCCGATTACGAAAGCCAAAATGATGCGTTGCTAAGTTACGCCGATCGTAAACCATTCCAGCGAGTGATAGCGATTGGCATAAACGAATTATCGACCGAATCTCGCGAAATAATCTCATTCCGTCGAACCCTGTTTCACCTTCGTCCTCTTCCTTGGTCAAAAGCTTTTGAAATTTTTCTGGAAATTTTTGAAAAACTCGCCTTCCGTGAAATTTCACCTCGTTACCTTCCAACCCTCTTGATACAAAGTGGAACGAGAAAGGGAATGGGGAGGACGAACGTACAGTTAAGCTAAAATTCCGAAATCAAAAATACTCCCTGCTACCCTTATTCTGAGAAAATCTTTTCCAGGCGACTGCATCGCCTGAAACTACTCTGAGAATAAATTTCTCCCTCACAGAGAGAGGGTTAATAAAATACGCAATTAAAAATAAAAGGGTCACGCCCGGATATCATTACTGGCGATCGATGGGCTTGGGGTGCGGAGGGGGTGGAAATGGACAAATTGTAAAAACATGTTAATTCACTGCTTAAAAGGAGGGGGGGGGAGTGGAGAGAGGGTGAAAAATCACCGAGTATCGTGGTAGGGTGGATATTCGTCGCCAATAAAGCCGTTACGAGGTGAAATAAAGTGACAGGGGTGCATTCAACGCTTGGTCCGGCGTGGCAATAAAAATATGTAGCGTCGCGACGCCAGAGCCAGGCCGAACGACGATGCTACTACCAGCACCAAGTAGTAACTGATATGGCGAGGCGCTTGCCAAATATGTTCCACTTTTAACGTGCACCCCGCACGTTGATTGGTTGTTGCAACTGTGGTCGTGGTTGTATTTGTAGTTGCCATTTCCGCTGCCTTCATCCCCCTTCCCTCGTGAAATATACCGGATCGTTCAACTCCCGAGAAATATGGACTCACATTCTTATGCCAGATTTTATCATCCTTCTCCACCCAAACGTCCACCATTACGCTGGATCTTCAACGAAACGTTTCGTTCAAATGATCCATCGGTTGATCAACGATGCGTTTCTTCGCGAGATAAAGTAGATCCAACTTGGATTTCCTTGGTTTCGCTCATTTGTATCGCACCATACAATTTTTTTGGGCCTCTGATAAAATATCGTTATTCCTGTACTCCGATAAATAGCATAATTGCAATGTAATAGTGATGTATAATGGAAAGCGTAGGGTTACGTAGTTATAACAGTTAATATTCCAATTATTTGCGAATATATGATTATCTAACATTTTATGTAATACAATTTTCCCAAAATTATTTATAGGAGGTTCAACGATAATTTCAAAACGAATGTTAAGTATCATTTTACAAACACAGTTCTTTATGCTAATATAATTAATTGTAGAATAATAATTACAGTGTGTGTGTGTGTGTGCGCGCATCGCTGTTGAAGTATTCTCTGAAAAATAATTATGCCTACCACGAGTGCGTACATACACATGTACATACGAGTATATACCTCATTCCATTAAGTTTATTAATTTTTATCAGTGAATATTAGCTACGATACACACACAGAGACACGCGCGTATCCATATACGCTGCTAATGGGTTTCCTTCTATCAGCTTTTTCACGTTCATTGAAAAAAATGCAGTCGCTATAGATTTCGTTTGTTTTTAAATTGTGCGCTGGATTTCGCATATTTTAAATTGGCCTCTACATGGCAGAGGAATAACGCACAATTTTTTAATTAATTTAATAGGACTAAAATTCAAATGTTTCATATTTGCATATTCAAGCTCTTTTACGCGTATGTACCAGATATTTTGCATTGCAAACAAACGTCGAAAATTCGTAAACTTAATATTTGCTTCTGATCGCTGGCCATCGCCGAGAACAGTGTACCGAGAACCAAATGAAAAAAGGTTATTAACTCCCGAGATTAAGCGATTAAACAATTAATTCTCTAGTCAAGATTTAGCGACAATGACAGATCGTATTGTGCATAAAAGACTAAACAATTTCTATGCAGGATGTTAATCAATAGTTGTATTGAGAAAATACATAAACGCGGACAAGCGTCAATAAGGGATGTAAAACAAGAGAGAGAGAGAGATAAAGGAATATTTACCACTAGATTTAAATTTCCAGAGATTAAAATAGAGTTCCCTTTATAGACAGACCAATCGCAGCCAGGAAAAATTCATTAAAGTAAATTTATTTTGAAGTGGGGGTAGTAGGGGGTTGGAAATTGAGGGATGCGCACTGACATATTTCCAATACTTTAATATATCGGTTACGATATCCTCTTTCTAATCCGGATGATGCGGCTCGACTGTCTTTGATGGAACCGCAACCTTCCCCAGCCAGCCACCCCTTTAACCCGCACCCCTTCTCGGCCAGTTGCCGACGCTTCGCAGTGGATAAGCTGCGCGTCCGAGTCAGCCAAACTATTTCAGGCGGTCAGGACGAGTCCGGTCACTACTGACAGTGACTACTGGCTCGCTGTGCATTTTTACACGTACATATTCCATTTTGACGAGAGCCCATTTGATTTCAATTGGATTTCATTGAGCTTTTCCACTCGAATCAGAATTGTACCGGCAATGAGGGTAGTTTTTTTGTTTCAACCCCCGACGTGTGATTACGTCGCATCATCGAAGGAGCATGACTCCGGGTAGGATTTTACAAAATTCTCACCCTCCCATCCGCTTCGCGACTGGCAGAATCCGTTTATCCTTCCCACGTGTCTGCCCTTACATTTACCCGTTTCACTAGATTCTCAGTTTGTCTCAGCGGGTATGCGCCGTTATACTCATCGATATTCCCCTATGTCCATCTTTACTCTCTTCTCGTCCATATTCTTTCGATGGCGCTTAAATATTTTGTCACCAACCCCTAAAATGGAGTCGAGGGTTAAGCTTCTCACCCCCTATCTCCATGTATGATCCAATTTAATGAATTTAAGCTAATTTGCGAGAGAATGAAAAAATCGTCTTAATTTCGATTGGATAACTAACAAGAGGAGATGCGATAGGGAGGGAGAATATCAGCGATACTCGATCAAACAAGGGATGACGGAGTAAATGCTTAAGGAAATAAGTTTAAAAAATGGTCTGACGTATTTAAGGAAAGTTCGCCAAAGTAGATAGAATATAAGGGAGGAGGCATAAAGCATAAAGCCTTTGCAATGGACACGTTTCAGCGCGATATTTTTACAACCATTTCGACCCTATTATCCACCCCCTTCCTTCTATCGCTTCGAGTCCTTTCTCCACTTGATCCACCATTATTCTCTCACTCTCCGAGTCTTCACGGGGACCTGGGAAAAGCAACGTGTGTTATTGTAGCGCGGCGAAAAGCTGCCTGATGTGTTTTTACGTGACACACATTCACTTGGCGCGCGCGTGCGCGCGTATGTGTGTTTGCGCAAGTTCCAGCGTTAGGCAGGGGGTGGAAGTTTGTGTATACTTACACTTTGCGCGCGCACTACACGCCCTCTCTTCCGGTGGGGAATCATATTTTCTCGCGAGACACTTGCTCACGGCCCAATGAAACTCGCAAAAATTTCAACCCTCGGATAAACCATGGGGTGATGGATGCTTGGTAATGCCGACGAATAGCAACAAGTGTCCTGCTGACACTGACGATTTTACAAATTTTCCCAATTTTTTCTTCGCGCTCTTAACGCTCGAAAAATCATCGATCGATCACCGATCGACGATCGCTTTTCCAAAAGAAGAAAAGGAATATTCAATTTTGAAGCGAAGAGCGTGAAAAACCAAATGGCAAAAATGGAAAAACTTTTATGTACGCGAAGAAATAAGAGCGGGCGAGGGAAGATTGTTAAAATGAGAAATCTTGGCGAAAGAAAAATATTAGCGAGAAATTTGCTATTTTCCCGCGAGAAAGAAACAATTTCGCGAGATATGGAATGAAAACTACCTGTGTGAAGAGTGGAAGAATATTTAGAGACAGATGGAGTATGGAAGAGTTAAATTGTTCGTGTATGAGATAAGGTAATAGGAATGGAGTAATAAGATAAAGAGAATATTAACTGGCTGAAAGAAACGAAGTCGAGCGATTGATTTGCCAACGTTACACCAACGGACACTTAGCGATACAACGCGTGTCCAGTGGAAAACTTTAAATAGAGAGCGCCGCCGCCGGAGTTAAATGAAAAATGCTCCTCCTAACAAACAGTAATGCGGTTCGGAATGAAATGAGGGTATACATCGCGCTAAGAGAATTATCTTAATAAAGTCAATCTACGTAGAATCGTCCAGTTTAATCCTCTAATTTTACTTCGAGCCAAAAGAAAGGCGTACAGCGTAAACTTGGATAAATACAATGGAAAAGCGTTGACACGCTTAAAAGCAAAATGGAGTCCGATAAATGTAACTCCCTATCCCTGAAAATCGCTCGATAACCACCATCGTCTACCAGAGTCGTACCCTAATCGTCGGTCCTCAAATTTTTTCGACGAAATCATCGGAAAATAGGCTCTCCTTCTTGATTCCTCCTCCCTCCGCCGACGGCCCGGCCAGCACCAGCAGGGTGATAAAATCATGGGGAAAAAGGGGGTTGGCGATAAAATGGAATTATTACCCATGTAAGTGGCGATAAAGAAATGGGATGAAATGGCTAATACATAATCGGCCTTCCCCGTAATGGCACTCGAGCTTTTGCCGGGACCAGTGGAGGGGGTGGCGATTCGCCGCGGGGTCAGAGGTCACCGGGTCTCGAGTGACAAACGCCCTAGTAATTAACCCGATATAACGGTTAGCGAGACATAAATCGCAGGGATGCTGGCTAGCCAGGCAGCATGCGTTTCCGTTTGTTCCAGCCACCCCGGTAAATCGATATCTCGATTTATCGAAGCATCGACGTGCCCTTTGACACGTCCTGACGGTCCTGTAATTCGGCCACGATCCACCTATTAATAATGGAATTAATTTCACAATGCCTCGTTTCACGAGGAACTTCCGGTGCCTGCGAATCTTCCACTCGACCCGATCCTAGTTTCACCCCCTTGACATACACACACACACACACACACACTACGGATAATTGCCAAATACGTTTCGCTCTAATGGAGTTTTACGATAAAATTCTCTGATACACGCGCGCGCGCACATAAAACACGTGGTGTGTTCTAGAAGGGTCTAAGAAGAAGTGAATTCGCGAAAGAAATTTCATTAAAATCGTGTGAGAACACATTGCGTCGCGCGTTTAAAATTTACTCGTGTTTTAAGTTGAATTTATTTACACCGGCTTTTCCTTGATTTTCACACTGAAGGAAACGGGGCTGCCAACCCTTGTAACACGGAATATATCCTGGAAGGACTAAATAGGAGTTAACTTGCGAAAGAAATTTTATTAGAATCGCGCGCGCGCGTGTATGTGTGCGTCGTGCCTTTGAAGTCTACTCGCGTTTTAAGCTTGCTTGACTTTCAATTGTTTCTTTTAGCAGCGGGAGATGAAAAGTAGCGAATAAGTAGTGCGAACCTAAAATGAAGCTGCCAATCGATAGGAAAACGTGCGTCAAGATCAAACTAACGAGAATGGATTAAGTGTGATGGATCGTGCGTGAAATATTTTTTCTTCGAGCTTCGTTATGGCGTCGAAAACGTGTATTCCAGTTTCAAGACCTACCCTTATAATGGAATCACGCGAATAAACAATTAATTAATGACACGCTTAATGCCTGGAATAGAGGACCCACGATTAAACTATTAATAATAGGTTGAATATAATGATGCGCGTGACTGTACTTAACTATGAGAGACCAAATTTGATATAAATAGCCTCAAATGACGAATTGACAAGAGGAATGAACAAAATTGCCGAATATCCACCCCACTATTGAGCGTGGTTCTTTAAATTCTTTTCATTTTTACATAAATCATTGACGATGCATTTTACAATGATAAGGGAACAAAGCAAGCATTCGTCAAAATTAAAACTGAAACACCCATGTATAAGAGATATTGTGATAAAGCGAGGAAAAATACAGAATTTCTTTCTACCCCAGGCATATCCAGGTATGCTACGGAATAGATATCTGTGGTTAAATTGATATGTCAACTATCGTCTGTGTGCGCACTATAAATTATTAATATTATATACGAAGATATCTCCTTTGATCTATTCGGATAATGCAAAGCTGGACCACAATCGAGCAGTTAATAGCAGAATTAACGTGATAATATTTGAGTCTCATAGAAATTTAATACGATATGGATATTCGGTTAATTAAATTTCTTGAGATTTTAGCCAAACGATAAACAGTCGAATCGCCTATTACGATGCGTAAAATGAAATATTTATCTATTTCCGGAGACACGATCGTTCGACGATATTGCCCTACCTGACATACGGGAAACCCCATGGCAGACAATTTTTCCAGCAATTTTGGAGACAACCATTCATCGAGGTAATCGCAAAAACTGACCACAGGGTTCGGTTATAGGACTCGATCACCATTGGTCACCAGTCATCGAATTCGGTCGATCGGTCAGACTTCGATGTATTTCGGTTTTTCTCTTTACAGGCGAGAAGGGAGGCGCTAAATGATTTAATCGAAACTCGGAATAAAGAGGAATCGATGAATTTTATGCGACTAACAGTGGGCCAGGAGAAATGATAAAAGTTTTATACAGTGGATTCGCAAGTTGCCTCGAAATATTTTAGATTCAACTGCGATAAAAGCTTGTGCAGGGGCAATAAAAGTCAAGCTCCGCAGCTTCGCTGCTCTTCCTCGAGTTGTTTTTCGCCCCGTTCGGTATTATATCCATTATCGTTATTGCAGCTGTACTACTCGACGCGAATGAACGCTGATAAACGTGCAATAAAATCTACCGTAAAGAAAATAGCGCCTTGGACTATTCATGTATTTACGCCCACGTAGTAAAATCGCAATCAACGTCTTGAAAAAAAAAAGGATCGCGATCGAATTTTATAACAATTTCGACGAGTGCGACTCGTCGTTGACTAAAACACGATCCCCGCGACGAATTTTTTGAAATTTCTTTAGTGAAAGCCTTGGCCCCTTCTCTCACTAAAATTTAGAGCAAATGCGGACGGTAATCGAATTTGGTTTCTTGAGTGAATTTGACAGATTTCATCCATTTTTGAATATCAGAGGAAGGAGGAGTGGAGGAGAGAGGAAAAATTTGGATCAGGCTTGAGAGCTGAATGGGTATGAGATAAATTAAAGTCCATAAGGAAAGTGTGAGAAGACTAATGGCGAGATAAAAAAAGGGGTAATGAGAAAAATATCAGGTTGAACTGGGAAAGAAGAGAGAGAGAGAGAGAGAGAAAGGAAGGAAAAGGCGAAGCGTGAATAAATTTGAAAGAAAATTGAATTTTTCGAAGAGGCCAATATAGCGAAAAAGAGGAAAACTTCGACGAAAACAATAAAAACTTTAATTTCTACGATAAAAGGAAAAATTTAAGAGAAAATTATAGTTCAGTGAAGTTTTCAAAATACTATGTTACGAAGAAAAAAGGGAGGAATTATAAAAAATGCACAGGTACGAAAACAAATTAATGAAAGAGATATAAAAATCAAAGAGAAAGGGAAGTAGAAAAGGAATGAAATATAATAGAGGATGACAATGAGAATTAAGGACGAAATTAAAATAAGAAAGAGGGGAGTAGAATAAAATATAGAGGGTAAATTAACTTATAGAATATAGAACAACGGATTGAGAGAGAAGAGAGAGAGAGAGAGAGAGAGAGATTAGAGATAAATAACAGCAGGAGAGAGAAAAAGGAAAGAAATGATGGGAGAATGAATTAAAGAGAAAGATGTAAAGTTCAGGGGAAAAGAATGGAACGGAAGAGAAGAGGAGGAGAATAAAGTGCGAAACGGTGAAAACGGGCAAGTAAAAAACATTCCTGGGAATAAAAAAGTGAATAAAAAATAGACTAGCTACAGATAAATGGGAGAGGGAGTTAAAAATTGGAGTGTTGGATGCCAAAGGATGCTATAAAAATGGAATAGAAAAAACGAGAATGGGAAAGGATTAAAAGCCCTAGAGAAAAACATTGGAGAATAACACAAATTGAGGGTAATTTAAGAGTGGAATATCGAAATGAGATAAAAAAAAAAGTACAAGGGAAAGAGGAGAATAGAGGAGAGTTAAAGGAATGGAAGAAGAAAGTTGAAAGCCGTTGATGAAGGTTGATGGGGGTGGAGAGAAAGGGTTTGGTGGGGGGTAAAAGGGAAAGAAAGGGTTGGCAAGCACAACTCATTGCTCGATGCAGCGTTTCGTTTTGTTAATGGCGTTGTGTTCCCTTTCAGACTGGTCTCGTTTCATGAGATTCCTCCCAGCCGGTGCTTGCGAGGAATCCTCAATATGCGTTGAGTTTTATTCCTGTGAAAGCATCTCGCACGCTTGGAAAGATGAGAAAAACCACGAAAACCTCCCTCGCACGCGTTAAGCCCATGGCAATAATGGGGAGAAGCCAGAAAATGGATTTTCAAGTCGTCTTCTCCTAACGCACCATCCTCCGCCTCCATTAATTAAGACCTGTACTACTGGCAAACTCGACTCTGGAGATGTTTCTACAAATTTTCGACGAAAACTCCTTTATTCCCGTGGGAGGCTGAACAATTTTTTTCTATTGGGAAAGAGTTAGAGAGGGTTAACGTTGACCCGAGCAACGACCAGTACAGGGAATTTAACTGAGAGCTTGAAAATCACAATAATGCAATAAAAAATGTATTAAATAAATTAAGCTTTCCGTTTTTACCCCAGTGATATTACCTCTTTTCCATGGGAAAACTTTTGGAATTCATTTTGTTGGCAAGTTTCACTTTGTTAGAAGGTAAAGTCCAAGAGAACGAGGAAATAAGGACAATGGGGGTTGGGGGGTGGGAGGTAAGAAAAAGGAGAGTGGGAGCGACGCGGCCGGAAGTGCAGGCAAACGCTGAGCCATGGAAGTAAATCCTTTCCGGTTGGATTTTAAGTTGGAATTTATCGTCTCCCCGCTATATTATTGTCACCCCTCGTCCACTCTCTCCCTCTCCATCCTCAGGAGACGCCAATTAAGTGTTCTGCACGATTAATATTTTGTGAAGTTAACCTTCCTTCGATTACTTTCTAAATAGTTGGTGGCGATCGACCGAACCGTAACGAAGCTACCCCTTAAATCCTCACCCCTCCCTTAAAACCCCCTGACCTCTGGAATAGCGTGGAGTGCTTCGGTTTCTTTTTTTATCTTTTTAATTCCCTCCCTCCCCGTTTCTTCGGATACCATTATAAAAAATTCACAAACAGTTTTACTGGATCGATTTTCAGGATGGGTTCAAAATGTTCGTTCAATTTTACTACTTATTTTTTTTGAGTCTTTTTTATATTTTATTTGATTTTCTTGGCAAAGGGGGAAAATGCTAATTGCTGCGTTTTTCCTCCAAGCAGAATAATACGAATGAAAAAAAGAACATTCGTCCAAAAACAATGTGCAATATTAATTTACATACTCGTATTTCGCAGACTTTACAGTCCTGCTTTTCAGCGATCGAACAATAAAAATGGGAGCTACAACGTCGTATCGAGTAAAATTGACCATGTTAATTTGAGTTTGCGTGCCTTGAAAAGGGACTAGCTCCACTTGTCTATTTTATCTTTTCTTTTTTTGTCAGGCGCAACACGATAAGAAAACAGACGACGTTCATTGTGATATAATTTCGCGAAACAATGCTGTACAAAATTTCAATGTTATAATACGCACAGTAATAAAGCGTCAATGGTGTGTAATAACGCGAATGTTAATGAGTGGATACAGCTCAACAATAACGTCGAATAATAAAAGTTATCGTAAGGAGGGAGAAGAGGATAAGAAAGCAAATAGATAAAAAAAAAAAAGAAAAAAGCCACGTCTGTCTCGTAGAATCGAATTAATTAAGTTAATCGAAGCTTTCGCAGTTTAGCCAAAAAGACGGCCGCTTTCCCCCAATTACAAGAACGGTGGGGGAATACAAAGCAACGCAATCAGAAGGTGTGTGTGTGTGTGTGTGTGGTAACGTATCGCCAGTTTTTCAGTTCCTCTATCGGTTTTCAGCCGGAGAACTTGACGCGATTGTGCCACAACACAACAAGCGAATTCGAGAACCGTGTGCGATACTTGCACCCCCACCCCCGCATCACCGCCGGAAACCAACTCTGATTTCGTTCGGGCAGATTGGTTTTTTCAACGGCCACGCGATTACTCTCGACAGTTTTTCTCGCTAACCCAGATAAAACACTTTGTACCAAGGCAAAGTTAAGGTCCCAGCGATTTTCTTCCTTACCAGCCGATACTCTTGTTGAGTTATCGACCGATGCATTCCAGGGTATTCCCCATGGAACTTGTTTTTATTCAAGGCTCCCCCTTCTTTCCACTGGTAATGAGAGAGAGAGAGAGAGAGAGAGAGAGAGAGAGAGAGAGAGAGGGAGATATGGCGTTTTCATGGTTGGTTTATTTATTTGGATTAACGAGGCTCAACGCTATCCCTAAAAGCTTTCGTATCGGTTTCCTTCCAATTTTGAAAACTGCGCTGAAGTATGATAAACCGCCTAACGCGATCGAAGCTCTAATATTTGCCTATAGAATGGTGCGAGATGTTAAAATGGGCCAAATGTGGTGCCGAATAAATATTTATTCGCCTGGACATGATTGCATAATTTTGTCAAGCTCCCCGCGTGTAATAAAGCCCTGTCTGACCAATGGGTTATCTTTCCACTGAATTTTTCGATCCCGCGACGCCGCTCGCGTAATCTCGTCTCCGACAGGGTTTTCATCGAGACTCCTAGAGAAACGACGCGTTTGCGATCGAGAAGAATGTCAAAAAAAAAAAAAAATTATAACGCACTCGCTTCCATTTAGCGAAGCGAAACTGCGTTACCCCGTCCGTATCCGACTTTTGCCGGAGAACAGTCGATCGATCGATCGATCGTCGAGAGCTTTCACTCTCCGTGTTCCACTTGTCTCGGCTCCTGTAATTTTTTCGCTTTCTTTCGCGCGCGTGATTCGTGATCGTACAGACTGGTTCGAAAAAGCGATTAACGCGGCATTAAAAATGTCGCATTATCAAAGGCAATCCCACGATTCTGCGGGAGATCCCGTTTAAATGACAGAGCGCGATCGGAAAGAAGATATCCGAGGGAGAAAAAGAAATGAAAATACCAGCAGTTTAATTAGCAAATATTGAGCGGTCGTTGAATAAAGCTCGTTAAAGAGGGATGAGCTTTCCTCCCCCGGCCGTAGCATGTAAATCGCGAAAAATGACGTAGTAAAGCCATGATCGACGCGCGGTTCCCAGCACGAAACGCTCCAGATAGGAAAGTGGGTCGGGTCACCTGCGCGTTCCAGGGTCCCCCGGGACGCTCCGTTGGAAATCTGCAGCAACCGCCTACACGGGGTGCGCGAGAAATAGTAATGAATCGCGCACTGCTGCTGCTGCTGCTGCTGCTGTTGCTGCTCTGCATCGAGAAATTACGCGAAAACTCTCTCGACGATTATTCATCGTTTCCCCGCCTGTAAGAAATTCGATCGTATTTCGAATTTCGACGAGGTATCGAATGAGAGAGTTCTTTTGCCATATCTTCGTTTTTGCGATAGTGTGTGGGTGTGGTCAAAAATTCGCCTCGTAACGTTCGTCAACTTTCAAAGTTGATACAAAATTTTCAAAATTGAAAGGGGACACTTCGTCTTATCTCGGAATTTCCCATAGAATTAGTTTTGATCGTGTCACGCGCGCACACACACACGCGCGCGCGCGCGCAGAGGATAAATATTTCCTGCACACCGAGTGTGCATGTTCACGAATGGGCTGTGGAATACTCATGCTCATTCGCTGCTATGAGCGTCCTGTTTGAATTCGAACTAGCTGGTATCGATGTGTATAGATATGTATACTCACTACTGCTCCGGGAATATGTAAACCAACTTGGGAATTATAACCTATTCGTTGAATGCATTAGGTTACTAAAATGTTTATTAATAATATAATTTTAATTAAATTCCCCTATAGTAAACGGGCAATGTTTAATTTCGTTCAATTTCGCTGGAATCGTCTCTCCCACCGAAAGGAGAGAGTATCTCTCGCGATGCTAAAAATCATGACGTATAATAATAAAGTGCGAATGGACCGTTCCACGCATAAATTAGCATTTAGTTTTTCAACGCGAGAAGTTAATTTCGAGGGAAAGGAAGCGAAAAACAGTGTATCGCGGTCGATGGGAACGTTCCATTTGGTTTTGCAAAGTATCAGAATTACTCCTCCGCCCGAAAGATTCATAATTCAGGATAAAATTATTTGACAAAGGATTGACGTTTCCTACCTGGTTGTTGCAGACTTTGTATTTGTTCCAGGATTTGCCCTTGCAGGGTTTTCGCCTGCAGCGACGTTGTTGCCGTGAAATTCCACCGCCGCAGCTTCTGTAAAATGCGATCGTAAAAAACTCATATTATAAAAGTAATGACACGTTGAACTCTTGCTTGCTGCATAAGAGGATGAGGAAAAAATAAGCTGACGGTAGCATTTTTCAGTAGAAACTGTTACTCGTCATTCTCGCATTGATGACAGTTACGTAATATGATGCATAATCGAAGAATGTTGGCATGCATTAACATTCTTCCTTGCTTTGACCACTGAGACGCTTTAAAGTGCACGCATCGCTCGTGCTTTCATAATTGTCACGTGGATTATTTAATGATCATCGGAGAGAGAGAGAGAGAGAGAGAGAGAGAGAGCTGTGTGTTGAGTTTAAAAAATAACACGGAAAGCTCTTTTTTCGCCGGATCTATCGATGTAAATGTAAAATGGAGATTGGTACGGGATACGCTTAATATAGGAAGAATGAGAGATGAGAAACAGCGGTGAATTGAAAGTCGAAGGAAAATCCAGTTATTAAAATTTGAAAGCTCATTGAGGAAGCGGCTGATTTAAAAATTTCAACAAAAGGCAAAAAGCCTGAAAAAAATATCAATATTGACCCATAAACGATAATTATGCAAGCGGAAAGCTCGAGCTTGCGGAATCTGCATTTTAATTAGAAATTTGCGTTGTAAAAGTCGAAGCACCGAGAGAATGGGGAAAAGGTGAGACCGGTCACCAATGAAAGCTGCGCTCTTGGATATGTATGCGCGATATTGAAAGCTTTTGGAGCTGGAAAAGTTTCCTTGGCATAATACAAAGCACTGGCCAACAAATGAAAAGCTCGAGTGGCCCGCAAACACCTAAGATTTACGGTTTATAGACGTGAAGGCAAACGATGTGTATGATCGATAGTCGCGGGGGTTGAAAATATTAAGAAATTTTTAACTTTAAGTGCCGTTTGATCGATTTTCAAATCAACCCCGATCGCTTTGTATTTCGCACAATAAAACTGATAGGGGATCGAATAAAAGGTAATAAACTTCACAATGGGAACTTTATTAACGCGTTGTCACAGCTAGGAAAATCAACTTGCCGTATTCATTGGTTTTTCCTTTATTTATTTAAAATTCTTTCGATGGAAATTGATTTTATGTACAAAACGGATTAATAACCAATAACACGATAAAATCGAATCCGAATTACCCACCGCCGATCAGGAAAGCCGTCGAAGTATCCATATTTTTAAGTTTTGTCGATGGCTGAGAAAACTCGACTATTACTACTTGAAAAAAGATGTAATATTCGCTGTTTGGCTCACGCACGAGAGTGGCCAAACAATTATCTCCTTATCAAAGAGCATAAGCTCTACTGAAACCTTTAAATCTACCGAGTCGATTAAAAATCACAGGGAAAAGAACAAATAATTATCAAATAAGGGGTAAGCGAGAGAGGAGGAGGAAAGCAATGATTATATTAGGAGAAATTAAATGCATCGGAAATCTCGAGACTCCGCAAAACAATCAAGCTTCTTCGGGTCACGTGCGCACGGAAAATCGATAAAACTGGTAAAATAGGTAAAATCGATCAGGGGGTGAGTTTGCATGTCTTTAAGGGTAGCTCGTCGTCCTAGGAACAGGTAGGTATCGAAAACCACTCGCAAGCTCCACTGGCTTGCCCAGGACTGGTGATGGAGAAGAGGAGAGGGGATGATGGAAAGGAGTGGGACAGAATCGAGGGGGTGGTTCTGTTCGCGTGCTCGTGTGAGCTTGCGAAGCTTGCCGTTCCCCTTGATTGCATCCGGTATGTCGTCGAGGTGCGAAGATTACCATCCGACAGCGACTGAATTCAACGTCTGACGCGAGAATCGGGCCGGATTCGATTTTGACGCGTGACTTCCGGTGGCTGTCAATGCACGCGTCATCTCCCCCCGTCCCTCTCACCCCGTAACGTTCACCGAGAAGAATCGGGACCCGCGCGTAATACTTGAGGATATTTCCATGGAATTCACCTTTTCGTGTGAATCTACCCAGGGAAACTGTTTCGCTACTCCCTCCGGCGACTGGCCCCTTTTTCTTACTAGATTCAAGTGGAAAAGACCGATTATAGTCAGACGACGCATAAGGCGGTCTCCGGGATCCCTGGATAGCTGGATGAAAATAAATTGCCATTCGAGGGGAGAGGAAAACGAATAAGAGAACGCCGCTGAACGTACGAATCGTCTACTGGATAATAATTTTTTTCAAATTTCTGCGAGCGAAAAATTCGCGAGTCTCTTTGGAATGATTATTTTGAACTACGACCATTGGAGGATTAACGACGATACTTTTTAGCGAATAGCAATTCAATGGTTTTCCGCGAAGCGAAAACTGCAAGGAGCTCGAATGAATTCATTGAAAAGTATTTCTTGCGTCTGTTCTCTCCCGACGGCTTTCCCCGCTTCTGTTGCTTTTAAGTAGATAAGGACCATTGTGTACAGACACGTGTACGGGGAAACAAATGAACTTTACTTTGAGCTTTAACGCTCGTTAGTTGATCTGGCAAGGGGCGTTACGCAATCAACAAACAGCTACATGGAGGAAAGTGTTCTGAATACGAGATACCCACCTTGTGCACGCTGACCATTTGGACCATGGCGACCATTCGCCCCACGTAATTCCCTGAAACAGAAAAGCAACGACTGCTATAAAAGCTGGCTGTAATGAACCCTAACATTTTTCGAATTAACCGTCCTCCGAAGTCTCTGACGTATAATTGAAACCTCTCGAGTCTCTTCTTCTTTAGGAATCTTCGCTCTTTTTTCTCCGAAAAAATTGATTCTTCGAATTTCCTTGCATCCGAGATCAAGGGGAATTCTAAGTGAAACGATCGTTCGAAATGACATGAAAATGAGATAATCACAAAAAACTTGACCTACGCAGGAGGCTCTACTGGTAAACGTCGTTCTTTATTCAAAATAAAATTGGTTTTGTTTTGTAATATTATTTTACACATCCCGAGTTCGGGTGGGTGGTCGTCGATGGCCCTTCTTCTCTCGTGGAAACCGCATTGCGGCTTCTCTGCGGGTCCGTTCAAATTTTTATCGACCCTCTGGAAATTACACACGTTATTTACCGAACAACCACCATTGGTCAGAATTCAATAAGCGATGATGTGGAATTACTGTTTACTCTGTAAAATGTATGTTTCATTCGCGCAAGCAAACAGTTTTTATCAACTAATCGAGCCACGAACGAAGAAGCTTAAATGCGCGTGATGCGAAATAATAGGAAAAAAGAAAAAAAAAAAAAATCTCTCTTGCAGGCCTGACGATGACGAAGCTCCATAATTAATTACAAGTTCAATAATGAGCTTTTAATATTGAACTGCAAACGGTGAAAGTAGTTAATAAAGTATTTCGTTTCGTTCGACACTTTTCCATCTTAATCCTGTGCTTTTAATTAGTTCTCTCAAGATTACTCGATAATTAACGAGCAATCGACGAGAAAATTAATAGAGTAATGATGTATAAGCGTAAACGAGGATTCCCCTTAAAATAATTTAGGAATCATCGTGGTGTCTGCTCGATTAATTAAACTGACGCGCGTCCATCTAAATAAAGCTCGTTGTAAATCGTTGTAAATCGTTTTTATCCTCTTCCAAGAATAACCGACCCGTCGAAAGGAGAATACACTGACCCAAAAACTTTGAAATAATTGTAAAACAACGTATGAATAATTGAGAAAAAAAAATTCCAGATTCCCGTGTATAAGAGACTGCGTCTCTCCATGGAAGGTCCAGATCATTCGGGAAGATTTAACAGGAGGTAAAGATCGAGTAATAAAATCACCTTAAAAGCTCCGAGCTTTTCAGTGGCTACCGCCCGTGAGTGTACGCCGAGAAACGTTTCTGGTCAAGAAGAATGGTGGGCGGAAATAAATTTCGGTGAAGAGTCCATCGAGGGAACTCTGGCGAGAGTAGCTGCGCGAGTTGTGCTCCTAGCGCAGTAGTGGTAATGCCCCTCCACCACCTCACCCCTCTAAAAATGGAGCGATAAGAAGAATTAAGCTTCTCGGAGCGTTGTCGGAGGTAACCCGAGCGATAAAAAGTTCCAAGAGAATTCCCGAAGCTCGCCGGTACAAAGAAATCACTGACAAGCATCGTTGCCTCGTCATTGTCCTTCTTTGGCGGCTAATTTCAAGGTCGAGTCAAGGTCACCTCCGTGAAAATTGGAACTATCGCTCGAACGGTTCGCCACCCACCCGCGGGCGAAGTTTTGTTGTTTCTTCCTATAGAGACGAGAGAAGATCGTGGCGCAAAGTATACGACGCAAAGTATCCGGGGCACGTGCCCCATAGAAAATGTTGAGCGCGATACGAGGGAGCTTGCGAGGGAGAAGCCAAATTTTTTAGATAAAAATAGCAGCGGGTACGACGACGCGAAGCATAGCCAGGGCACGCGTTCCCGCGGAGATATTGAGTTCAATATGGGGGAGCTTTTGCGAACAGCACGGCGCGGTAGGGGTGTTAACAGCAACATAGGGGTTGTAACGATTCAGCGATGGTTGCACCCCCATAAATTCGCGAAGGCGAGGTAAAAAGTAGGGCGATAATATTCGACGATCGTTCTCCCCGTTTTAGGCACGAACGCGAATCCAACGCGCACTGGCTAAAATATGACAGGATGTGGCGCCATTACGAGGGCGGGTGGTTGACCCATGGTCCGGACCACCATACCGTTTCCAATGGTGCGAGTCGATTGGTTCAGGCTTGCCAAAGCACTCGTGGCTTTGTTACTGCTCGCCAAACGCAAAATATAAACGCGCGTATACGTGGAAACGGCGCATGGCGGAGATTTGTCGGAAAAATACGAGTTTAATCCACTGAAATCCGAAGTTCCCCCGATGTCGAGTATCTTCGCTCCGAGTTCGACGGAAGTCTCGCGACGTCAATTATCGTTTACGATGCGATGAAAATGCGCGTGATGCACGGTAGATTTAGATCGCCATAAAACATATCGCGTGGTATCGAGAGTCCGAAAATCACGGATCTCTTCCACTGAAATTCACGAGTCGCTCGGAGTGTCGAGCATTTCGGCTGAAGTTTAGAAGTGGAAGGTCTCTCCGTGGCCTCGGGGCTATTGTCAACCGGCATAATGCCCAGTGTACCTCTCTGGCTAGTGCGATAGAAACGAGACGCGATAATTTTTGGAGGAAGCCGCGCGCCGGTGAGTGTCTGAAAAATACGAGCGTTTTCTACTGAAATCCGAGAGCCGTTGGCGTCTGATAAGTTTCTGGATATTTCAGGGCGACTCCATGATTACTCGAGTTCTCCCCATCCATGACAATGGCGAATTCGCAAGCTTGTTTTTTCTAGACATCATCCCCGTCGCCACCAGCGCGCGTTGTATTTTCCGACTTTGAAAAATCATTGGACGTTGAATGGCGTTCGTACCGGTGGGTGGCGCGCGCGGGGTTTCTGTCCAAGGGAAGAAGATTGGATTGTTTGTGCGATGTCAAAATTCGAAATCGGACGTCTGGCGAATCAATTGGACGAAGGCACTCGAGCTGATATGCATTGCTACAGGCTGCTGAAAAATGAAGTGGGAAGGAAATGGGGATGAGCACTGGAAGAGGGAGATAAGAGCGGGGTAGAGGGTGGATCGCAATATCGGAACGCGACACTGAGATGCCAACCAGCTAGTTGAGTTCAGTCGAGCCAGTCAGCGAATGGAAAGGCCCGAGATACGCATTCCAAGTGATTCCGGCGTCTCCATTAGCAATGAGAGAGCTTCCGGCGCTGTTGCTTTCAATAATTTGGGAGTCTAATGCTCCCTCCTCCACCACCTTCCCCTCCTTCCAATGTCAGAAAGGGAAAGAGGGAGAAAGGGGGACAAGGAGCTCCTGAAAGGAACTGGAGACAGGGAAAAGGGAATGGGAGGGATGAGGGTGTGGAGAAAAAGATGGGTGTAAGTGGGGAGTAGGAGGGGGAGGATCTCACGTCTGTCTGAAATACGCGTTGCTGTGACGAGTCGAAAGGGATATCGAAGATGGTGGAGGACGGAGAAAATGGATGAGAAGAGAATACCTCGAGCCAAATCGAGTGAGAAAAACTGAAGAGTCGCCGAGAATCCGAGTGGGCGAGCGAATCATTTCGGGCGCGAGTCAGAAATTCAGATAAGGGGAAGAAAAGCTCTGATTGTTGGAATTGTCGGGGAGGAATTTGACAAGCGGTGGGGAAAGAGTTGATGAAACTATCGTCGGGGATGATGCGAGGAAACACCCGCGCACGAATAAATAAGCAAATGACCACTGAGAATTTGAAGGGCCCGAATTGAGAAAAAATCAGGGAAAAGAGTCGGGGGCCAGAAAAAAAAAAAAAAAAAAACAGAATTAAGTGAAAAAGGTGTGCACTAGGCAGACTGCTGCCTGCGAATAAGATGAAGAACTCGGAGAAAATTGAAAGGGCCAGGGGGAATAGTTTGATGGGGAACGAATATAAAAGGGCTGGAACAAGTGAAGAAAGATAACATTGTACGCGGCCGGGTATTTTGTTGGTAAAAGCTCGGGATCCTCGATGGAAACCATATAAAAGAGGGGATGAGAATTTCATGAGAAATGAAAAAGATGGGAGAGTCAAATATTAATGTCAAACATTATAAAAGCTTAAAGGAAATGGCTACAAGTAAAAACAAAGAGGAAATGAAACAGTTGAAGAAAAGTGGTGCTGGGGTGCCGGTGTGGGGGGGGGGGAGGGGGTGGTGAAGAATAAAGACATACAAAGAGAGACACAGGATGTTTCAAAACTCCTGCACTTCCTTCAAGGGGGTTGACAGAGTCGAAAGGTCTTCGCCCTTTTTTCTTCGCGATCCGAGCGATTGCTATGCTTAAAAATTATGAAAGGGATTTTCTTCAGCCAATGTCCTTGAATTTGGGAATACCTCGATCCAATCGAGTTGTAGGTCAAAGAGGGGTTGCGATCTGTTTGGTGAAAATGATAAAAAACGTTTAATTCGCGTTTGTCTTCTTGACGCGTCGATAAACTTTTAAGGGGTGCGCGACGATGAAAGAAGGGTGGTATAATGAAGAAATGATATAATAATAATAATGACAATAATGCAGGTTCGACGGTGGATTTAAGCGAATAGAAGCAAAAATCAGAGAAAATCTGAGGGAGATTGAAGAGCTTTAAAAAAGTCGAATAAGAAGGGGGTGGGGAGACGCGTGACGAGCCAAGAAGAGAACAGTAAATTGGCAGCTACAGGAGGGTGGAATCTCGGTGACGTGGACGGAAGGACGAGAGAGTGCCGAGGAAAGAGACGCTTGAATAATGCAACCGTCACGAGTGTCCTGCTTAAAAGTCCGATCATCCATTCAGCTATTTCCCTTACAAAAAAGCCAGTACACGGAATAGACTGAAAAAACTCGTGATCGTGGATCGCGAAGCGCCTCGCCTTATGCGAAAAGCTTCGAGGAAAGTCCTGTGACCTTTCGAGTATACGCAAGGATGCCATAAAAAATACGTAGGACCCTAATCGTCTAATAACCATCCGGATAATACCAAGACGATTGCGGACGCCTTTCGCCAGATTCTTCGAGGTGTCTGGTGGAACATTTTTTTTTTTTTTTTTTTAATACTCTCAATATTCGCCTCATTTTATCCCGGATAAACCGATTTAACCTTGAAACTCGCCCCAACATCCTGACAATTGGAATATCATTGAAAATCACGAATTCTGCGCGTTTTTTTCCGACGAATAAACTTTGACCCTTGACAACCACGAAGGGATGAAACGTATTTTTGAAGATACGAAAATTTCCCCCCTTTGCAGGTTAGAAACCCTTCGACTGTCCAGTCGTAGTTTTTACTCCTTTTTCTGCGGCCTTCTCAAAATTTCATGAAATCAACAGCTTCGTGACAATTGTCGAGAAACGATTTTTCCTCTTAAGCTCCCGACGATTCATATTCATGAAAAATCTATGAATACTCATTGATCGTCGTATCATTTACCCTTTAAAGATTTTGCATTCTCAAATGGAGATGAAAATACTGGACTGAAGCGAAAAGCCCCGCAGAAATCAATCGGATGGAATTGGAGGAAGCGTCTGATCAATATCGTTTTTCTTCACTGGGAAGATAAATGAAATTTATTAGAATTGCTTTCCCCTTCTTTTTTTTTATTTTCGGTTCTTACTACCTTACCATCGGATCACTCATTAAATACCATTGTTATTATTACGAGAGTATCGTAAAACTGTTACTTAATTATTTCAGTCGTGAATGAACGCAGACACTTCTGCGGAGTGTTCGCAAATTGGCGGACCTTTTTTTGAGGGTCACTCCTGAGGGCGCTCCAAGAACTTTTTTTCCCTTATTTTACAAGGTGGTACTAATTAGAAATTTAATGTGTACTCTGTCGATCGGATTTAATGATTTGAAATAGAAGAGAAGGAGAATATCCGAGTTGTTTAGTAAAATATTCTCAGACTCTTCCTTCAAGTAGTATAACCCTATAATAAAAATCGGTCCCTCTGTTACCATAAGTTCTGTAATGTACGTGCTACGTAAGTGTTCTAGAATACTTGTTTCTTGTAAAACTTCCGCAATTCCAACGAAGATGTGACTGACGTGTAATAAAAGCCGGTCGCTACAATCTAGGCCCTTACTATTCAACTCCTACCACCACCACCACCACCACCACCACTACTGCCACTACTACTACTACTACCACCACTTTCCACCCCTGTCATAATCCTCTGAATACTTTCTGCTATTTTGGTCTGCTGCTTTGGTATTGATCCGATTTATTATTCATGAAAAACTATTTCATAACGAATTAACAATTGAGACGCTTCTTAAAGTTATTTCCCTTTAAATAATAATAAGTTTTTAATTTCAGCAGTAGGACTGAAAAGAATGAGTGAGTTACGGTGAAACTTTGCACGATAATGATGCGCGAGTGCTTCGTCAACGATTTGCGCCTCTAACGAGAGGGTTCGATGGGTGTGGGGGTTGAAGAGTCCAAGTAAACCTCATCGCGAATAAAAAGAAGACACGGGGTTGCTCTTTGTGGTGGCACGAGCGCGAGTTTCTCACGTGAAATGGAACTTCGTGCCATTGTTTCTCATTTAAAAAGCAATTTTTGTCCTTTGCTTGCACCGCACGATCCTTTCCAAGAAAAATATTTCATTCTTGCCCCGGCGGGCTTCGCGCGTTATCAATATTTATCGACTGGTTTTCTTATGATAAATATTAATCCCCCCCTCCCCCACGACCTCTCTCCTCGTCCAAAAATGCAGAAAAATCCTAAAAGAATTTCTACAAACGTCGTTTTCTCCATCATTTTTAACGACGCGCCTCGAGAAAGTTTTTAGAATCTTTCACCCAATGGTGTTCGATCGAGAGAACAGCTGAGAAACTACAAGTTTTGCACGCACGTAGACACGCACGCGAGAGCAGGGGGTGATGTTCGGGGACAGCACTGATATTTCAGGGATGCTCGTTATAAAAAAAAAAGTTCGGAAGGACGGGGCGAGGGAATATAACGAGAACGAGAGTTATTTTTTATCGCAAAGTGCTCGTGATTTATATAATCCATGGAGAGTGATACAAGTACGTAGGGAAGCTGGTAGGGGGCTGGTTTGGGATGAACGATTACGATCGGGGCGAGGGGACGGGGGGACAGGGAGAATAATGTAGGAAGTTTACCGGTCGATGAATATTTGATCAGCGGACGAAAATTAGCTGCTCGTTTGCATTAGTTTTTCTCGCTCGCATTAACGTTTCACTCTTCGACCCGTCGTTCAATTGCAGGCTTATTGCCCGCTGCAAAATTTATAAACTTCCAATCGCAGATACGGGGAGGGGTGGAGGGCCGGGAGCTTCCCTGCTCTTCGTTCCATTGAATTATTAAACGTACGAACATTCCCTTTGCTCTTCCGATTTTTTATTCTTTGTCGTTTCTTCTTTTCCCACTCGTTGGCCTCGAATCGTATTGTTAAACAAAAATTCACTCCAAACGTGTGTCGGTCGCTTAAAGCGTGCTTGTAAAAATGGTACTCGTTCGCAGTCAGTAAGTAGTATTATCAATGTACGTTCGTACGTACGTAGGTGTCGGACGGTAGAATTTCCAGCTTTTAAATTTTTTCCCCGAAAAATTTGAGCAGCTGGTCGAGAAAAAAGGAGACTTTGATAGAAAGGGGGTAGTTTCTTGAAAGCTTCCCACGTGCCAGTGTCGTTTGAAAAGGCAAGCCTATATTTGGAGGACGTGGCTTTATTATACGCTCGTGGGGTTATCCCAGGACGAGTATCCTGATGGCGGAATCGCCTTTTTATCCCTTGGGCAACACCCGTCCCCTCGTTCCACCCCCTCTCGCGACATTTTCCCAACTGTGGAAAATCGCATCATCTTCCGTAAAATCTCGTCTGACCTTGGTCGGTGCTTATCTACTTAAGTTTTCGCCTCTCCAATTATTTTTATCAGTAAAGTTAGAATTGACTTTGTTGAATAAGTTTATATTTCGTTGGGAAACACGTGCTAATTTCTCGAGTTCTTCGCAAAATACACCGACACCACCGGTCAAACTTGTCTCGTACGTTTTGCCGAGTTTAATCAACGGGACTTTCTTTCTCCCCCCTTCCCGTTTTTCAAATGGACAACTGGTATCACCGGCAATGATTGGAATTATTAAAATTAATTTAGACTTTCGAGAAATCTCCTGCTCCAGTCTTTCGTGCATTCGAGAACTTTCGATCAAACGCCTTTATCGTCGATAAAGCGTTTATCGTAAATCTACGCAAGATTTATCCATACTCGTAAAATGAATTATTCGATAAATAATTGAAATATGTTCATATCGATTAAGCGAAATCTAATTTATTAATTTATAAACGATAAGTATGTGTGTGGTATGTGGTACGTGTAACGATCAAACTAAGATGAAACAATCAAGAAAAAACAAAAAAATGTGAGAACAGGGGTGAGAAAACTGAATTAAGGGGATGTTTCAAGAAATGTTTACTTCGATTTCAGTTTCTGCCAGGAAAATCTGCCAGGAATTTTCGCTGGCCCGTAAAATAATCGAACGAGTATCATCATCCGAGAGAAGCGCGCGAAGAGGGGAGGTTGGGGGGTGTAAAGCAGGGGAATGTGTGAGAAAGGGCGTCGGGAGTTGCGATAACAAGAAGTGGCTGGCACTTTGGTGAATTTTACGTTCCCGCCGAGGTTCCGGTCGGCCGCAGAAAAATGGCGGCCGAAATAAAACGACAAGTCGCGCTATTTCTACTCCACTACCACTGCCGGTATGACTATTGCTACTGCGCTACTACTGGCATCGGCATCCCCGCTGCTACCGCTACCACCACCACTACTACTGTTTACTATTACTGCGAGGCCCTTCCAGCCCTGGAATCTCCGCGGAGAAGCTGCTCTTTCGCGTGAAAGCTTCTTCGCACGCAACAGCCCTTTCGCGCAACCCTCCAATTTATCGCTAAAATTATATATCGGCTTTTCCGCCCTCTCCTTCCCCAACCTCCACTTCCGTAAAAGATTTTATTAACAAGCTCTCAGTCACTTTTCCTCACTGATCTTCTTATTATTGCCATTATCGTTAAAAACGAAACCCATTTATTTCAAAGAATTCTTCACTTTTACGTCTATATTCCACTTACTACACGATTCTTTGAGATATCACCAATAATAATAAATAATAAATCCGTCATCCACGCGAGAGTTTCTCAACCGGAAGGGCCCGGAAGTGAAGTTGTTCCCATTTACGTTATACGCGTGCGTGGAATGGAAAGCTGTAAAACTCTGCCGAGGGTGGAAAAGGATAAGAAGGAGAGAGAGAGAGAGAGAGAGAGGAAGACAACAAAAGTAGAATAGAAAAAATAGAAAATAAAGAGAAGCGTGTGTGTGTGTGAATAATTGACGAAGAGCAAGTTGAGATGCACTGACGGAAGGGGAAATCTCTAGGGAATATCAGGAATATTGGTGGGGGTGGGGGAGAGTGTTCGATGCTAAAATCTGGCCCGTAAAATGCGTGAGATTTATACGAGAGCACTCCGGCAGGCTGGCCGTTACATTTTGGAGTGCGTCGCGCGCCTCTTTTATCACTTTCCTTCGATGTAGCGTTAACGGCCACGTTCGATTTTATGTCGATTACGAAATGGCACTTTTTTCACAACTCAATGACGACCTGCGTATCGTTACTCACCCTTTTCCTCTTACTCTCTCTCTCTCTCTCTTCTCTCTTCTTCATCGTCCTTCTTTATTTTCTCATCCATGCTTCAAACATATACTCGTGAGTATCAATGTAATTATTTTTTTGTATATCGGCACAATTTTCTTTTTATTTTATATATTAAAGAACGTGAAGGGGGAAGCAAAATGTAGAAGGAAAATATAAAAAAACGAGAAAGTGAAGATAATGGGAAATGAATGAAACAGAAATGGGTTAAAAAGAAATACAGGGACAGAGTGAAGGAAAAGAAGAGAGTGGAGATAGTGAGAAAGAGAAAAATCTACAACAAAACTCCATTTGTTTCCGCACTATAAAATGGCCTATATTTCGACATTTCGTATATTCGTGAAAAATGAACTATTAGCAACTTTTTATCATTATATTGAAATGTTATTGGTATTTATTGTCATTTGCATGAAATTCATTGAAAATAATTCTTGAGAAATGAAATAAAATTTGTTGAAAAAAATTTACCTGTTCCTCGTCGACTTCCAGGCTGTTATCAGCCACGGTCATTTCGGAGACATCTTCTATGGCGGAACGGTCGCCAATGGTGCTGTTGTCGCCAATGGCGAGGCCTAGTAAACACATCTGGAAAAGAGACAAAAAAAATCTTATTAAATGATGTTTTTTCAAGTAACTTTTCAATTTAAAAAATTAAATTTTTCTCGTTTTTTCTTTACTTCATTATATTATCTATGCCGTAAGATATCGAATGAAAGATTAGTGCGCGATAAAAGGTGCAATATAAGTGTAATTTGATATGCAAATAATAAAATTCCTCGAGAAGGAATGCTCCTTTTATTAACAAATATTTTTGGGGAATAATTATACACGTATTTTTTCATTAGTGGTAATTTCACATTACTTTTTCCCGTAACAGCATGCTTTGTTGCAAAACTGTTTTCGCACTGGCGCGTGGGAGATTTAAAGTGACGTGTGCATGTCACTCTTTTTCACCTTTATTATTATATTTTACATCACAATGCACTTGGGAAATAGTGAAACATGGTATTTTTTAAAAATCTCCCTTTAATTCTTCCAAGAACAATGAAGCTTGCTTCATTAAAAACTAAAAATTATCATCGTTAGCTCCAATTAACAATTAATCCTCTTTACTGAAAACTTTGATTACCGCAAACATTGAAAAGCAAACAATAATAATAATAATAGCAAATTTTTACATTTGCATTTGTTTGTATAGAGATTTTCATGAAAAATAATATCGAAGCAATTGAATTCTCTGAAAAGAACTTTTAAAGATATAGTTGATTTTTTAAAAATTGAACTTAACTACATGTTATATTTTATTTTCATAATGAAAACGAAAAGAAAATTACTGGCTTACAGCATTGAATGCATAGAAATTAAATTTCTCGATAATGCAAAAGGGAAATGAAATTAATTAATGAATTAAAAATTCTTGTTCTTCCGCTGCTGTATCATAATAATTCCGATAAAAGAGAATTTCAGAAGATAATTAATAGAAGTTATCGAATCGGGTTCAATTACTTGAGGGGTATCTTAAAGGGGAGCTTGATTCCAGAAAATGGCTTAAAGGGAGATAGAGAGAGAGAGTAAGGGGAAGAGGGAAGATTTCAGCAAAAATCATCTGATTTCGATTTATTTCAAGCAAAGAGAATTTAATCATCGAGTGCATAAATTATATCATCGATTTCTCGGTGCATCGATTAAAATGAATTACATTTTTTTGTAATTTTCAAGTTTTTAAATAAATAAATTAAATAAATAAATCAACTGTCTAGTTTCCCAGGATAAATTAAAAATGTTCACGGTGTACTCAGTTTATTCTAACGGGGGTGGGTTCTCGAGAGAATTAGTTCGGGGTTAATGAAATGGATTTAATTATTCGGAAGTGATCTAAAAAAGAAAATGGCTTCTAATAATAGTTCTGATGAAAGGATTAGCCGAATAGTCCTGAGACTATCGCGCGTTCGAATCGGAAACCAATTTGAAAGCAATGCCGCCCTCGCCGCCTTCCCTTGTCTGATCTTCAATCCGAGCAAACCCTTTTCCGCCGGTGGATCCATCCACCCCCAATTTACAATTTCAACTCTACCCTTTGAAAACTTTCCTTTTTAACCAACGCTTCATTTGGATAGCCAATTCAGATTTACCGAGATTTTTCCCTCTCCCAAAAAGGGGCAAAAGAGTTTATTGCGTCAACTAAAGGCGAAATCTTTTTTCAGCCTTATTTCAGGGAGAAAGTATAATACGCATATTAGGAGGAGCGAAAGAGTGAGAAACCACCAAAAAATTTGTTTTCTCAGACACAAAAATAGGTTGGATAGTCGAAAATAAGGGTTGATTCTCAAGAGTACTGTATGGTGAGTGGTTAACCAAGGGATTTAACGTGAATTTATAATTGACGCGAGGAAACTAACGAGGTGTTGGTCAAGGGTTGCATTTAATTCTTATCTAACCACGTGATTGGCTCGCGTGCCACCCTCGGATTACACTTAACAACCACCAACGTTAATTCTCTGTAATTAGCTAGGATCCAACCTTTCACCTACCTCTAAACTACGTGAAAAATTAATCTGCGCCAAATAGTTTTTTCACACACCGCCCATTAGTTTCCAATTACTATAATTTGCACTATGCTAATATGTACGTAACAAAGTATGCGTGAGCGTAAACCCTTTTGACGTAGGCGCGGGAAAAATCATATTTTTACTCACTTCCATTAGCCGCCCTCAATTATTATTATTATTTGCATCATGAAACGTGTGGGAGCTACGTGCGAGTGTGGGTCCAGTGGTAAAAGAGTAAAAATAGGCGGACAGATCTTAGTGTCCGCTGGAAATGAGGAAAGGCATAAAAATGGGAGAAAAAAAATGCGCTACACCCATGCACCCATTTCCCTAGAAAGACTGAGGAACGATCATATTTATTCTCGGTGAATTTTTCTTAATCAACATACGCATCTGTCGATAAATAATACAATCTCTTCTTTTTATCATCGTAACGCTGATTATACAAATTTTGATCAGTTTTACTTCATATTAATAATGTATATCATAAAAGTTTCTTTATTTACTCCATAATTAGAAATTGAAAATTAAATTCTATCCCACGATACGTTATCTCGAACTCTGCAGTGTACCTGTTTTTCGTACGTGTGCGTGTGTATGTCTGACGTGCGTGTGACCTGAAATTAGATGGAAATCCTAGAGAAAGGTATGGCTGTATCAGTACTAACTGGCACATGTAGAAAACACGTGAAACACCTCGGATACTTTTTCGCCTCTCTCTATTAGATAAAGCGTGGAAGTTTGATGCGAACAAAATTTTACTAATTATAGGAGAAAGTGAGAAAATGCTCAGTCTGCATTATGGGTCAAAAGAGGGTAGAAATTAAATTTCAATTGTGATCTTAATAATAGAGCTATCCACTGTTCGCACTCGGATATCGGAGGTTTCGTAGAGACGGTGAATAATTTTGTAAGAAATTTTGTAATAGAGGATGGGGATGAGAGGAGAACGAGCGAAGAGAAAGAGAGGGAGTCCGAGGAAAAATATTAAAAGACAGAAGGAGAGAGAGAGAGAGAGAGAGAGAGAAATAATAAAATATTCAGCGAAATACCGGTATCTCCTTTTATTGCTTCGAGGGAATGAAGTTATTTCCGAACAAATTGGGAGGGAAGCCACTAATTAGCCACGCAATGAAGTTACGTGGCGAATACATCCCCACGCGTTGCATACGAGATTCTCCATTCTACGCGAAAATAGATTACACTTTCTATTATAATGGGTCCTAGAATTCCAATTCCAGCATAAAAACCTGATCCTATTTAAACAGGAATATTTATGAGTGTGTGTATTCTTAAACCACCCTCGGAGAATTCGCGGTAAATTTTGTATTTTTTTTCCCCCGGCTATTTTATCAAGGGGTGTATCTCCGGGGTTGGAAAAGTCAAGAGGGGCTGGCGTCAAATGAATTTCTAAATCTCTAAACTTCTTCTTTGCGCGATGTTCCCGTTGCCTCGAGATTCTTCTGTGGATCAAAACAGTTTATTCTCCACTGTGTTCCTCTCGCTTGTTTCGTAATTTGGACTTGTTCCGTAATTTGTGGTTGTTCTCTCCTCCTTTTTGTTGTCTGCAAGAACTTCGAGTTTCACGCGTAGGACTAGCGCAAGATGGCGAGAAGAATCGTTAGCGGGGCAAAAGTCTTTCGATTTTAAAACTAAAGTGAAATAGGACGAAAATATCTCCTACCCCGAGTTCCCTTCGAGTTTCAGACGCAAAGGGTAATTTTAAGGGAACGTTCCAAAGAATATTGTCAGCGCATGGGGCAGGGGTGTTGAATGGGGTTGGTCTTGTGTCGCAATCTGAACCTCGCAGATTTCCAGGACGCGGCAAGTGTTTTTCCCCTGATTAATGTAAGCGAGGTTAAACGTGTCCTGCTGCTACCCCTGACATGTGCAAACTTGAGTTCCCTGGACTACCCCACCCCTCCTCTCCACTCACCCTTCCGCTAATCGTCCCGAGCTTGCATCGTACGAATGCCCATGCTCTCTCCGGCAAAATGGGAGTATCGCGTCGCCACCACCCTTTTGGGGGGTGAGTGCCAACCCCATCGGGCTTTTCGCTTCTTATCCGTAAAAATGAGAACACACTCGGCCTTGAGTCGATAAGCCCAACGGAAGCCCGAAGATCGCTTGCGACCCTCTTTCGTGAAAAACGTGAAAATGAAGCGGGAAAGTATAAAATTGCCGAAATGATCTTCCGCCGACTCCTCCCCCGCTTACTGGGAGGGTAAATGAAGTAAACGAGTATGAGAGGAGGGACTTGGGGGAGGAGGGAGGGGGTGGAGATTAATCGTGCAAGATTCCCCGAAAAACATCCGGTCGCTGGTTTATTATTCGATGGAAAAATGGAAAGCTGAATCCACAAAAAGATGGAAAAAGGTTATCCTCAAATCGAAACTTCTTGTTCGAACGTTCCTGCGAGGCGGACAATTCAATTTAGCCGTGAGCGTGTGATTAAACGATCCAAGCGGAAATAACTGGCTGACAGCTCGTTGCATTGAAAAATTCAGTGGGGTGAGTGGTAAAACGCATGAATATAACTACGGGAAATTCATGTTACCTAGAAAAAGATCTACGTGTGTGCGCGACGGATGTGTGTGTGTGTGTGTGACTGGGGAGAGAGGGAAAATGTGCGTCTGTGGAAACTGAAAAGGAAACCGCAAGATTAAGTAAATTAAATGAATTTTTCCCAGCTAATGGGAATGGTAGCAACTGCTCTTCGCTCATACTTCCGGTCCATCTCTCCCTCCCTCTCTCTCTCTCTTCCTCCCTTTAAAACAATACGACTAATTTATAAGTATAATCAAGCCAAGTGTGACGAAGCAAATCTCTTCGACTCGTTAATAAAGAAAGGGGGCAAGGAAATTCGTCCAATGAAATAATTTTACGAAATCGCATAGATTCTTCCCGGATTTAACCACAACTGCCTCCTAATCCATCTCCGTCGCATTATTCATCGACCAATCCAGTCGATAAAAATACTTTTATAGAATTACTCCCACTCCCCTTTAGTCTGTTCGTGAGGAAAATTGCGTTTTTCCCTCAACCGGACAATTTGGTTGGTCGAAAACATTCGTCGAAATTACAATTTTTCCGTATCTCTCTGTCTTAGTCGGACTAAAAATAATAATGTCGAATAAAGGAGCTTCCGGTTCGCCGCAAAAAGTCGAGTGCGATAAATTTCACTAAGGGTGTAGCGGCAGCAACCCCTTCTTGGGGGTAGTTGAGCCTTTCAGCCTTCTCAGTGGCACGCGGTTAAATGGAAAGTAAAAGTAGAAACAAGGAGAGGGGGAGAGGATGGAAAATGGCGAGGAAGCAGCGCGCGAAGAGTACAGTGGAGTCCGCCGGTTGAAATTTAAGTGGAAATCGTCAATGCTCAAAAATGTGGGGATGAACGCGGCGCGTATAAAACGCAGTGAAATCGTTCCAGATTTACGACGTCCGGATAACGGATAGGTCTGGTCGATTGAAAACTAACAAGATTCGACGTGGATAGGAAAAGTGCGAGGCGACGTTTCAATTTCGTAAGCTTCGACATTCGAATATCTGATGTAGCATTTTCCTCGTTTCCCTGATACAATTTTCCACCCCCACCGCCGGACTTAAGTCAGAATCAAGTTCGCCCCTCAGGAGGGTTGTGATTATTTCCCATAAAACTAACCCCCGTGTAAATACCACGAGGATCAGGAAAATTTGCCTTCGCTTTGGGGGCAGGGAATCCCCCGACCTTATAAATAATTCGATACGTGCGTATAATTGTATCGAGTCTAGGGGTTGTAATACTTGCCGTGCTATTCCCCCCCCCCCCCCAATCACCTCCCCGATGCAAAGTTTCGTTTCCTCTGGAGGGATCGAATTCGCTCCATTATCACTGCAGTCTCTTACATAATCTTACCCCGGGGGTGTGTGTACAACCGGATAATAAATCGGAATTACAGCGAGGGATGAAAGATTTTCAGATTTTCCCGAATGTTCGGAAAGCTGCGACTGTCGATCGGGGGTTGTTAGGGTGTTTGCGTCGAGATGTCGAAGAGAAATTCTTGCGCTGTCGAATATTTTCCCCTCGTTTTCCCCTCTCCGGGGCTCCTTCAATGAAGAAAAGAGACGAGTTTCCATTTTGGGCTTGGATTAAACGGCATTGCGTTGTTCCCTCGCGTGGATCAGTGATTCTGTCTATAACAGAGCCGACAAACAGTGTGTTTATCAGTTTATCAGTCAGCTAGCTGCGAGGTGTTCAACGCGGTACGCGAACTGCATATTTGCAACTAATCCGGTCGATATGGTTGGTTTATTCAATTTCAACCCTCTACCACCACCCCCACCCCCTCCCCCCGCACATCCGCAAGCCCCCTTTTCCAAATCCCACCCAATTCCTGTTGTCACAGTACCCTCTCCCATTCGCCTTTTGCCTCTGCCGCCTTGTTCCATCCCCCTTTTGCAACCCCCACCCTCTTGAGGATGACCTAGCAGAAAATTCAATCAAGTCGAATTTCTATATACTTTGCAAACAATCATTGTTCCTTAATTGATTCTCCTCTTTCGTTTTCTATTTATTCGTGCAATTAATCGAGAAACCACTGTCCCACACGTGCAAACTGAAAGCTCGATTTAAGTACAACGCGACTGTTTCAAATGGGGCTTCGTTACAATATTGAAGTTTATTGTGCTTTCTCCATGTTTGGCTTAATGGATTTATGCTCGGCACTGTTTCTGCGGCGCTTTCTGCGCGCGCGCGCGCGCGTGTGTATGCAAATGTTGCATTTGTTATTTTATTTATTTCCTTAATTAAACCTTCATTCACCCCATTCGCCATTTATCTACGCGAACACTTACATGCATATATGCATTCCTGTTATTTAAGCGAACCATGGTGATTCGCGATTAAACAGCACAAATAATCTACGGTGAAACAATGGCCGTGACCTATTACTTTTTGTCATTTCAAAGGTATTTTAAAACACTCGATGTTTTGCACGTAGACGTCTATGGTAAAGACACGCGTACACGCATGGATATAATTTATGATATAAAGTGTATAAAAAAAAAAATCACTGGTCGACGTAAATAAACGATTCGAAACACTTGGATAGTTTCAAAATTTCTTTCCGGTGGGTTTTGGTCGATTAACTTCATGGGGATCTGTTATATTATTTATAATACCACTAATTATGTGATTAAAGATCAAAAACATTATTACCGCAGTTAGTTTTCGTCTCATTAATCGACCTCCGCGTCAGACTTGTTTCGCAGACGTCGAATTTCTGATTTATTGCATTGAATGCGACCCAATGCTAAATTTCAGGCAAAACATACGGGCATTTGTAGAAAGCCATGAATAAATCACGACTGAATTACTATCGTACAATTAATTAGCTTTTCCCTGACGGGGATTCAATAATTTTGGAGTGATTTAACACTAAAGTGTAACCAATGTAATAGTTATTTGTTCCCTAGAAAATAATACTTTTTTGTTTTTTCAGACAGAAAGAGAAAGAGAAAGAGAAAGAGAGAAAATAGGAAATGATGATAGTGCATGCGCAAGCACACGTACTTACTGCAAAGTGACGTTTTAAGTGAAAAAGTCAATGATTTAGTACAGCAGGCAATAAAATATCGACGATCATTAAGTTTCGATAATTATAAACTCTTTCGATAATTTATAGGCACTCTAGAAGGCAGCTCCTAGACAAGATAGTGTTTTTGCCAGGAAATAATCATTCAAAATTTCAATAGCTATGAATTATAAGCATGAAACTATTAATCGGCTCTTATAAAATGCGACTAATTATTAAATGTAATGCAAATATTTAAATGGTGCGCAATTACATCATAGAAGCATAATAGTATTTATTTATACATCATATTGTCACGTTTGCAGATGAAATAAAATATTCGAAAACGCATTATTCTACAATATATCTTATTGCCAACTAATAATGTCTATCTCGTAATGCAAATCGATATTTGTTCGCAAACAAAATAACTCATTATCACTTGTGATATCGTTATCGAATTTGACCTGGATTTAATTCAATCGTATCTGAGGCACAAAAAAATATTTAACGAACTGATTAAAATGGAAACTTTCGTTCGTTAATTATGTAGACCTGTCATATGTTTTTCACTCATTAGTGAAATAACGACAAGTTCGCTTCGTCTCACATTGGAAATATTTTAAGCACGAGCGTTATGATTCCACTAACTAGATGGGTGCCAACTCAAGTTTTGTATAAACTTCAATCCCCAAGTTTTTTTTTTCCTTTTTTTCAAGCGAATTTGTTTCACGGTACGCGCGCGGAAAATCATTTCTGTGTACTCTCGACAAATTCAGTCCGCTCTGTGAAATCCATTTTTATCGCAGTGTCAACTTTTCCGCTTAGAAAAATTCCTGGTGAGCTTTAAATGCATGCCTGGCTATTACGGGTTGTTACCACTGAATTCTTTTTCAACCCATCCGCCGCCTATATTTTCAGTGCAAACTACGAGCATTATGAATAACTTAATATGTCGGAATTTAAGTTTGCAACACTGCACACTCTATATAATTTGGAAATAAAACCCCGACGAGTTTCAAACACGTGTCTGAATATTGTGATTTATTACTACTGAATTCTATATGTAACGCGCATTCCCCGCTTATATTTTTAAGACGCACACACTCGACGAACGCTATAAACAATTTATTGTGCGCATAGCGAAGTTTAATGTGCGACGCTTAACATAATTTTTAGGGGTGGTTTGAGCGGACTAAAAATTAATCGAACTATAAATTGCGCATTGCGAGCGAAACAAATTTGTTCTCTGGCGAAGGATATGACGTAACGCAGCCAACCACCCTTACCAGCCAATTCTTTTAGGCGCCAGGGTGACTAGCCCTCCGCAACCCCAGCTACTCTTCTTTTTCTCCAGTCACCCCTTTACCCTCGTATCGTCTATCCTCTTCCACTCACCCCCTATCATTCCTCATCTTGCACCCCAATTCCTTCATCCCCCTCTACTACCTGTACCCAAGCTTCTTTTGCTTCAATATCCACCCGTCTTGTCTGAAAACACACTGGATATTTTCTATTCCAACATTCGCGCGTGATTTCTCAACTGACTTGTAAAAAATGTACCGACTAATATTTATTGCATGCTTCTCCGCGCGGAGTGGATTTTGGATATTTATGTAATAAGCTATGAATTACAGCGGTGGGATTAGAGGGGTAGTGGCCTCTAACGTAGAGCGTTAGTCTACGTATTTTGTGGAATACATATAAATTGTCGGTGCACGCGTGTTCGCAACTTAACAGATTTATACTTCTCTTTTTATTATTTGCACACATTGCGACATTTTAATCTGATTGATGCACACGCACGCGCAGGGTAGTTCGTTGAAAATGATAATTATACCAATTGATTGAATGACAAACAAAACGAGGCAAAGAGAACTTTGATTTCATTCCCTTCGGCCTTTTCTTATAAGCGATTCGCTCTGATTAACGCTATAATTAATAATAATGGAAGCAGCTTGGGGAAATGCCGGAGAATCAATTGAATAAACGAAGTGGGGGGAAACTCGAGTAAATAGCAATAAATGGACCAAACAAAACACGTGCTGGTAGTAGAATGAAAATGGCAAACGGGGAATTCCAATAGACGAGGTAAAGCAGCAGGTATCGTGCGCCCGGCTAGCCAGGGGTTCTCATTTGAATAAGTCGAACGTCACTGTGTTCCTGCGTGCCTACGTGCATGTGTGCGTCGATTCCTCGCTTGCTTGTATTTACGTGTACGTACGTGGACTGACAAACGATTACAAATTGTTTCGGAGTGACAAATCACCGGGGGAGATCGTAGGTCGGTTGTTTCTGCACTTTTCCCGCCAGCAGCCAATTACAATGACATTCCTGTATTCTGATATCGAGAGCGGAAGTCTTCCAGATATTTCCTTCCGGCACGCTTCTATCGCTAATTCGACAAATCATTTTTCTCCCAAACACTAGCGGTGCCTTCGGTGGACTCGCGACGTTCTCCACCCCCGCATAGGCACTGCTACCCCTTTGCCAATAACAATGCTCAACGTCAATTATTTATTATCGACGAGTCTTTTTTTCATTATTCTTACAATTATGCTTCTTCCCATGATTCGCCGATGCAATGTACCTCGGTCCACGATTATTTACCACTCGCTTTTTTTTTATTTATTCGTGCGTTGCTTCGTGTATTGTCCATGTCCATCAAACCACACGGATATGCATATTCATGCGAACGCGTATACAAATGTACAAGTTTTTATCAAAATAAATAAATATTAATAAAGAATTGTACTGGTATAAGGGGACAGACGTATGCTTGTGCTAGTATGTGTGTGTGTGTGTGTGTGTGTGATTGAAGGAGGCTCGAGGAACCGCACGTCGTAGGATTACCTTCCGTGAAATAAACCAAGCGAAAAGCAACCCTCGAGTGCTTCCACAAACCACGTCCCCTAAAAGTACGTTCCTTAGTAGATTAAAACGCTTCGTTGTGTGCCTACAGTGCCATTGCCTCGTTAAAAAATTACTCCCCCATAAATAAGAGGGAGAAAAAAGAAAAACACGCGCGCCATTAATTTATTCTCCTAAAACGAGTCTCGCGATAGCATATAAAAATTACGAATAATAAAGTTAGATAATACACAGAGGGGAAAGATGGGGGTTTGTAGGGGAAGCGGGCCTGGAGTTTTAATCGGCAACTACACCCTAGTCTCTCTCTCTCTCAAATTGAAATGATGTAAAAAATTACTTTTATCTATTTTCGTTATTATCTTCGTTACATCGTGACGGGATATCAAAGATTGACAGCCACTGTGCGTTTAATGACCGATAAGCAACATCGAAGGAAATCTCTTCTGGACGTATGCCTGTACCAGAAGACATCTTCCGATGGGAAGTTATCGGTGAGGCCCCCCAATGATTTGGGTAAACGTGGAGAATATGGCAATGACGTGTCGATTATAACGCATCGTTAAGTCGAGTGTATTGCACCTGAAGACCCGAAGACGTCCGGCCAATTGCATAATATCTCGTTGAATCGGTGCAAGTCTCTGAACTTGATGGATAAAGGAGTTCGGGACCAAAGGAGGTGAAAAGTCAGATGCGAAGATACCGAGGTTAGGAAGAGCGAGAGAAGAGGAGAGAAGAGAAGAGAAGAGAAGAGAAGAGGAAAGTCGAGCTAACATAACGCGCGCCCTAATATAGTCCGAAAATAGAGAGGTCAGCCCTTCGGCAAACCGGAGAAAATTCCCTCCGATAATTCTAATGATAAAGTTGAGAATGAAGGTGGAATAGTCAAACGCGTGGGAAGAGGGGAGGGGGAGAGAGCGAGCTAACAAAGTAAAGCTGTATTTAGAAGTTGGATCGAGTAGAACCCTTTATACGTATAGGCCCTTCGATAAGGTCGAGCAAATAACCCGCTGGAAACTCTTAAGGGAATAATAACGCTGCCACGAATGGATTTGCCAGTTTCTTTTTCTATGTATGAGACCTTTACCATGGAAATGGTCCGGGTCCAATTTTGTTTCCGACAGTTTTAGGGAATTTATATGAGGCACCGCGTGAAAATATTGATAGGAAGCGATTCGCCACTTTCTCCGGGAGACGAGTTTGCCTCGAATCAAACGAGAGCCGAAGCATCGCGAACCTCTCGATTGATTCCTGATTAACGACCGGCGTGAAGTTTTGGGCATTGCCCCGACCGGAGAACCACGCTGCTCCCTTCTCAGCTTCCAAAGCCAGCATCCAAAAAACTACCGAACCGATTTTCAGCGAAATTCTTGCGTGACCTGGACTCGGAGCGTCATCCGCGAGGATCGAGAGGACAAATTGCAAAGAAGAAAACGTGAATCGGACCGGGGGTTGTTGCGTTGGATCTGCGCAGAGGTAACTTTTACGCGGAGCCTGTAACTTGCTGGCAGAAGTGACTCTGACCTGTAACTCGGAGCAATCAATTATACACTAATGAAAATTCCTCCGTCGAATAAATTAAGTTTCTCAGATGCGGATGATTCGCCTGTCTGTGCTCCGGCGACTGAATTAATTCGTCGGCGACTTTAACGCGATTGTCCGGCGGACTCTTGAGGGTGAGTTCTGCGATCGCCCTGAGAGCGATCGAGAGAGAAGAAAAAAACCGAGGAAAGAAACGTCCGCGCGAACGAAATTTTATTCGTCGCTGATTGTAATGTGGCGTCGCTTGTCGCACGCACACTTGTGCTGCAACCATTGGCTCGCGGACGAACGGACGCGTTTGTGTGTATCTCCGGACATAGGGTAGACTCACGGATGGATGCACGGACACACGGACGCGTGTCAATAGGTCGAGAGTAGTAAGAAACGGTTGTCGACCGAGGGGTTGGAAGTCGAATCGATAAGTCGATATGAATATAAGTTGCCACGTGTTACAAGTGGCTCACTTAGGAACGTACAGCAGTCGTAAAAGCAGTCCCGCTTTTATGAAATACGTTAATTTTCTGGCCTGAATATCGGTCGACCCGCTAATCACCCCGAGCCGCCATTCTTTGGGACTTGAAAAAAATTAACCCCAATTTACTCGCTTTCCCGAACCCCCCTTCGACGAGAGGGTTTAAACTCGCGAGAGTCCGGTGTCAACGAACGAGGAAAAAACGCAAACCACGCGCGCGCCGGTATTATTTTCGAGAAAACTCCTTAAAACGGGTTTTTCAGGTTTAAAGGCACACCCCGTTTTTTTTGGGGGGAGTTTTTCGAGGCTCGCGACCCACAACATTTTCTATCGGGTGAAAGAATAACGACATCGTTTCTAGAGGATGAAGGAAATTTGACGATCGTCGCCCTTCGGATAAAATTGAGGGAAGGTTTTCTCAAAAGCTCTGGGGGTCGTTAAGAAGGGTGGGAGGGAGGGAGGGAAAGGGTTGCGATTGAAGAACCGAAGAGCGCAATCTTAATCGGAAAATGTCCGGATTCGAGCGGGGATCTGAAAGCGGACGAGCAAGAATTATCGTAGATTTGCCGGGGGAACGCGAAATGGTAAAAGAGCAGCGCGAATTTTGCAGGAAATCGCGCGATGGGGCAGCTGCAGCAGCATCGATTAGATTCATTAAAAGGTATCGGGCTATCGGGAATCTGTCATTCGATTATCGACGGATTTATTCCGGTGCCTCGAACATCCCGATTCCTAAAACTCAATCGTCCATGGACCAGCCATTCATGGAGCGTGAGCAAATTAAAAATTTCTGGCCGAAGATTCAACCCCACTCCCCCTTTTCTCATCGTCATTCTCGTCGCTCGCTCGCGTGCGTTCTATGGAAGAATTTAAATTCGATGGAAAAAAGCGAAATAATTCGAGTATAACATTATTTTCCATCGTAAAATTATCAAAGTGAAATTTGCTCAGTTTCCATTATACTCCTTTGGCTGTATTCTGTGATTTCTCTTCCGGGACGATGGTGTAATGTGTGGATTGAGAAATAGGGGGGGGGGGGGGTTGAAAGTGTGGAGAAGGAGAAAGAAGAGGAAAAAGAATTCACCGCTGTTTAAAAGAAAAGGCTGCTGGGTGCACGGTGTGAATTTGAGCAAAGTCAATTAAGAGGAATTTAAATATTTGAAAACAACCCCTCTCTCTCTCTCTCTCTCTCTCTCTCTCGATTTGCATATTGGAATTCATGAATTTCATTAGCCACCTTCCTACCGGAAACCGGAAATTCCTTCAAAGTTCACATCGTGCGCAATTTTATGCAACAAATCTCTATTTTGCCTCTCCGAGCTTTATCTTTGCAATTACAGGATTTCTCGACGAATTCGCGCTGGGCGAAAAATGTATCCCTCTCTGTGCAATAATGGGGAATTGATAAATATACATTTGTATGCGTGTGATATAAAAAAATGCATAGCGAATAAAGATTATACGCAAACCTTTAAATGCAATCGCATGAATAAGGGTGAAGGATGAAATAAGCGGAACTTTTTTTGAGAATTTTGCTAAAAAAAAAAAACTAACCTTTAAATACGCAAAAAGGGGTAATATTTCGGTGCGATTCCTTTCGGTATTTTTCATTTAATAGGGAAGATCGATTATTATTTTTAGAGGAATACATTTTCTTTTCGTTTCTTCTTGAAATTCTCATTTCTCAAATACATCTTCGTCGGCGAAAAGCTTAATTGCTGAAGATTTATTAAACGAGCTTTTTCCGGACGTGCCTGGACTCCGTTTCCAGGAGCTTCGAGAAATTTTCGAGTAAATATAATGGATTTCTATCGTATCTATTTTTCACTCCATATAATTCGTATTTCTCAAAGATTCTAGTGCAGCTAGAATTTATGGACTAATTAGAATACGGATGTAAAAAGGAGAGCAGCCGTGAACGATCAATCGATAAATTATTCTCCACGATTATCGTTTCGCATCGAGTGATTTCCCAGCGTCGAGTGTGACTATCTCCAATGATTCCTTGCTCTCGCAATGTTCGCGCACCAAACGGACGAGAGAACGAGCGAGAGCCTCGACTATTCTTTCGCGAAGAATCCTTTCCACCCCATTTTAACAATTTTCGCGAAAAGATTAGAAAAAAAAGAAGAGAAGAGAAGAGAAGAAAAAGTCTCGAGAAAACTTTATCAAAGTACCTTGATCCCTGTAAATTTGGAGCGAGGGTGGGGGGTGGGGGTTGTGGTTGTAACGTAGAGGGAAGACAGGAGAGTTTTGGACATTTCTGTGGAATTTTCTCGAATAAACAAGAAGTCCCTTTAATTAGGGGCGAGCGTTATTTCCGTTTGTTCTCTCGAGTGAAGATGAATGGCAGGCGTTTCTATTTCAAGTTATGCTGCGAGGGGAGGATATCAGGATAACGGTGAATATTCTTCCGGTGAAGTTATACTTCATGCCCGCCTTCGCTCCACTTTGCATCTGAAACGAGGCTCGTTTGCGTGCTAAAAATACAAAGCCCGTTTTTACGAGCGGACATATACGCAAGACACTGCTCCCCCCCTCATCCCTTCCCACTGGGACTTTTTCCTTTTCCAACAACCCCTTTGAAGAATCTGCCGATATGCAAACTCACCTTAAGCTTCCCCGGTATTCCTTTTCAGGGAGAATCCATCGATCTACTGATTTTTATTTAACGCATCACTCACGGTTTAGTCGGGAAGTAAGTTTCTTGGGAAAATTCCCTCGTCCTATCCCTTTTTGTCTCGGGGGGCGGAGGTGGGGGTGGAAAAAGGAAAACATCTCCAAGATCAATCTTTTTCTGCATAAATAATCCGCTGTCCCTCCGATACACGCTCGCTACCGAGGAGGGGGAAAGCCAGAAATGAAAAACGATAAGCTGTCATCGATGCCTTTCGGCCGGGGAAAGGGGGATGGGGGGTGAGAACGACGAGTTGCATTATCGTTAAAACTTTCGTCGAGTGTCCGAGGACGAGGACCGGGCGTGCCTCGCGTACTTGCTAATAATAATCGGATAGTTGAAAAATACTTGTAAAATTACATTTAAATTAATTGCACGCGCGCACGAGCACACGTAAAAACGAAAGCGCGTGTGTGAATATAATTGGGGACTATTTTCCATTTACTGCATATTTCATGAAATTGAATATTTGATAACGTTTGCGAGGTCCCCTCCATTATTCAGAATATACTTCGTTCTATTTTACTTATTGAATTCCATTGATTTTCTCTTTCTGCTCGCATAAAATCTACGTTATATCGCATAAGTGCCGAACGATTAAAATCTTAACGATAAATTCAATCATTCGTCCACTGCGCCTGCTTGTGCCCCGATAGTTGGTTAAAAAAAAATCAAGAAACTATTTAATTCCATCATCGCGCTCGCTTGTAATTGCACTGATCTTTCCAACCGATACGATCATCGTCATCATCATTATTTTTACGATGTTCCGCGGGCATGCTCAGTTTCGAGAAGTACTTTCGCGTAAAAAGTACTTTTCTGCCAAGAGAGAGAGAGAGAGAGATAGAGGCGGGGGTGGTAGTAGTGGTAATTAAATTGTACCGTTGTACCATTAACCCCGGAAAACTTATAACTCATTACACCAGTAAATCTGGCAGTAATTTCAGTCAAATTTCATGGCCGCCTGGCCACGCACCGGTAGATAAGAACTTGGCGAATTATTCAAAGTTAAGCTAACGTAGGGGGTGGTGGTGGTGGTGGTGGGCGCGGGAGGTCTCGTTATTATTATAACTGGCAGGTAAAGGGGGTGAAGATTTGTTAGGGGTCCACGGTCATTTCCCAGTATTTATTGCAAAGCACGCGTGCTTTGCAACTGCAATTTGCCATTTGCATATTATCAATTTTGCATGAACACACGTTTAAATGATAAACGCTATATTAAGTGGATTAAGAATTGCGTTCCGTTGCATTCCATCGGAGGGAACTTGATTAAACCCTCCATAGGGGTTGGAAGCAAATCCTCGTTTCATTTCACGTATATATATATATATATATATAGTCGTCATGGTTATACGATAATATAAACAATGATATCAGTAAGTATGGTCTTAATAAAAAAATAACAAAAAAAAGGAAACAATCTGTTGGATGACTTTTCATCCCTCCAATTCAGGAGTTGTAGAAAAACAAAAACTGATGAGTAAACACGGTGACAAATGGAATTTTTCAGAGTTTGCCGAGCTCGGGGGTGAAGCATTGCCTCGTGAAGGAAAGCAAAAGTGAAAAAGTGGTAGAAAATTTCAAGAATTCAAACAAGTCAAGGAAACAGCGGGATAAAGAGAGAGGGGGGTGGGTGGGAGGGTAGTAAATAAATACATGAACATTAAAGAGGGTAGTCGGTGAACATAATGGCAGGAAGAATCGAGAATGAGTAGTAAAGCTGGAGATGGGTAAAAGAGAAAAAGTCGCTACGACCATAAAAAGGATTGATAGAAAGAAGAGAAAAGAAGAGAAGAGAGAAGAAGGGAAGAGAAGAGGTAGGGGTGGTGGTCCTGGCGCCAGGATGACGTTGGCTCGTCGCCATACTTAGGATAGAACGAGAGAAAAGGGTTAAGAGAGGGTGAATGGAAGAGAAACAAAGAGAAATCAAGAAGATAAGAAAAATACGGAAAGAGGAAGCGAAAATAGGCAGAGGGGTAGTAGACGGTGGGAGAGGAAGGAGGTGAAAGCCCGAAAACCGAAGGTGCATTAAACTTTGGCAAACGTTCCGAGATATCATGCCACTTTCTCTCGACTCTTCCCACCCCTAGTTTCGAATTGGGAATCTCTGCCAAACAAAAGCAATTGATCACGCAAACCCTTTAATACATGAAATTTGCAATAAATTTGAAAAATGCAGGGACATTCTTCATAAATTAGGTTATTCTCCATTTTATTCCACTATTCTTGTTTATTATTTATTCATTTTCAACGACAAGGATACAAATGTATCATTTTTTAAATATCGTTTTTGAAAAAACCAAACAAATCTAATAAACTCTCTCGACATTTTTTGGGGAAATTTCTGTGGGAATTTTCACTTACCTATTCCGCTAGTGAGATAAAGAGGATCTTGGAAGAATCCCATAAAGATAACGAGATAAGAGAATTTCGGTTACTTTGCGCGTGTTTGTGTGGAATGTTTAATAGAATTTAATTTAATCCACCAAAGAGAGAGAAAGAGAGAGAGAGAGAGAGAGAGAAATAACGCAATCGATACAATATCAACATAAAGTTCTCCTTTTCTCACTTTTTCTCTCTCTGTCTTTTTCGTAAGACAAGTACGTCCAATTTTAACACTACTCTACTTAAGAAAAATATTCTTCAAAATACTCTACGTGCAGTTGACTTTTTGAGAAATTCACTACAAAATTAATAGACTTTTTTTTTTGAAGAAGCGTGGGTGACACGAGTGGTGAGGTACCAGAGAATCATCTTCTTTTTCTACTGGTGGGGTCAAGAGGTTTGTGAGACAAACCCATAAAGATAACGAGATAACGTTTTCGAGGTTGGCATTCAAATGTCCCTTATTTCCGAAACTCTGCCAGCTTCCACAAGTACGGGGGTTTCCCAAACTTTTCTGCACTATTGAACTTCTTTGCGACATTCGCGCACTTTTCCTCCACCCTTCTTTTCCTGTCGCCCATTCGTCTTTCCTCGTTTCTATTTTAATCCTACGCTAAAAATTTCGCGAGCATATTTTCCATAGTAATGAAAACTCTTGCCGGACATCCATACGTATGACCTCTTATCGAAAGAAAAATTTATGGAGGTGTCCAACGGTCAAAGTTTCGAAAAGTCTTGGAGCGAGCTTGCAGCTTTCACTTGGCGCGAGACTTGTTTTCGCAAAAATGTATTTTTAAACGCGACTAGATCATATATTCTACCCAGCAAACTTCCCACCTAGAGGAGAGTGTTCCTCCCCGTAATGGTAGAGACGCGTCAAGTAGTAAGTCCCTGTGCATGATCGGATACGGTGAAATCAATCAATGACGGCATAATTGTAACAAAACGTTAATAAGAATATACAAGTGAAAATAGAGAGATGGAGACGGAAGTAGAGAGAAACATAAAAATGGATGCGCATAAATAAAGTAGTGCATCTACATTTTTGATCAGCCAAAAACTGAAATGCAGAAAGTAGTCCATCCACACTTTTCATCAGACATAAATGCATGCATAAAGTACAGCGTATCTGTGTATGTAAATGATCGAGCAAAAACAGAAGCTCATGCATCAAATGATGAAACTTTGCACGTGCTAGGATACGGATAAAGCATTAAGTAGTAGAATCGTATATGTGGTCAGCCATAAACAAAACTTATCGAGTAATACAACGTGCACGCGTAATCATACCATTACCGTATTGATAACGGTAAATGATTACGAAATCACATTAAGCAAACCATCTACACGTATGTAACAAGACTGCCATGAGCCCATAAAGTGTGAAATAATCAAATGTAGCAGTGATTAAATACTACCTCGTAATTATTAGTTGCAAACTCATTCCTCCCTCTCTTCCTCCCCCCGCCCCCTCTCTGTTGACGCGTGTACACAGAGTATAACAAATATCATAAAAATGTATAAAAGCATCGAATTAAAATTATTTTCGACCTTTCATTAACTGATTGAGTAAAAGCACATTAAGTAGTATAACCATATGGATGTACGTACATGACCAGATTTTATTAATGCGTTTCATCAATGAGTAACGAAGACACGGATGAAATCAGATGGTCATTTGATCTGAGCAAAGGCATATTTAGCGATTAGCGTAAGTAGTACGAGTAAACGCTTTAACGAGCGATTATTGGAAAAATGTTTTTTTTTTCCAAAATTTGCTCTTTTCGCGCACGGTTGATTCCTAGAGGTTAAATGGCGACATTTAGGGATCAGCTTGGCAAGAAACACGAGAAGACCACGAGAGGGTTGTGGCTTAGGCGGGTGCAATCCCACAAATGCAACAATGCGGAGGTGGAGTGTACGGGCAACTCTGGGAGTGTGAAATCGGGTGGCCTTTGTCTAGGCAAGGTTTCTCCGGTAAGAAAGGAATCCACCGACACCCCCAAGATTTCCGAAACGCCAACCCTTCTCGTGTTCTCCCATTCTGGATAAGTTTAAACTAATTTCACACCCTCCGGAAATTATCGAACGCTCTCTCGACGTCCCTACCGGAATTTACACCCCCTTTGTTTTTTCACATTGAACATTCTAATTTGTCGAAATTATCCAATTACCCGAATCGTTCGGAGGACAAAATCGAATAACTCGAAATCAAATCTCCCCCTCCTTGAACATTCCCGACTTCGGTTCTGCAAAATTTTAATCGCTAAAATGGATCGTCGGGAAACCAAGTAGTATGAGGTGCACCGAAATCAATTGATACAAGTGAATCATAGATAACAAGATAATTATGCTATCGCGACCTCGCATAATAATTACCAAGTCATTAATAATTGACGTTACAATGACGACAGGGCAAACGATAGCCAATTTATAACGTTGCAACGAAAAATAGATTAGGGTAAATGGAGTTTCGTCGAATGCTCGATGAGTGGTGAATGGTGTCGCTATTGTCAGAACGATGGATAAAATTTCAGATAAATTAGAGAAACACGCTGACCGTTGGATCATGGAGGATGATGATCGTTTATAGGAAAAACTAAAGTTCGCGCGATTTCGCTGGTTTTTCAATGGTTATAGTCGCCGTTGCTGGATTTACACGAAATCGATAAAAATATAGAGCATCTACCATCCCTTAGTAGGCACGACCCTGTATACGGTGCATTGGCTATCTATCCTACTTTCTCGGACGACGTACAATCATGGACACTTTTGTGTGCGTGCGTGTGTGTGTGTGTTTTTTTTTTATATTTATCTAAACGATAAAAAATCTAAGAAAATTAAGTATTTAATTTTAGATTTTCCCTCTTTCTCGAGCAAGAGGGAATCTACTTCAATGAATTGTTAATTAAGAATTTTGGTTAATATCCGATTGCAAGATAACGCTGTTTTCAATTGCGAGATGACGAGACGTAAAATAAATTCAAGTAGAAACTCGAGGCTAATTCAATCGGCCGAACACTTCGCACGTCCACATTGATAATTCCGTATTAGCCCGTTTCTCTATTTGTTGTTTGTCAAACGCACGTTTGCATAAACATGGTATGCGATATTTTCGTGCTATTTAATGCAAGCCTGCGTTTCGCGCGCTAATTATATTTCAGGCCATTTTTCCTCATCGAATAATCCTATTATTCGTCCGGTGCCCGAAATAATTAGTCGGAATGGAATATTTACTTTAACGGAAATGGGTAAGGGATGGGGGATGAAAGAGGAATAGGAAACTAACAATTATTAAAAAGAACAGCACGCGGAAAGCGGATAAATTGATCGATAATGCGGCAGCGAATCTTCCAAACGTTAACTGGATCTTAATAAATATATTAAATTAAGCTTAATTGTGAGAAAAGATGGCAGGAGCTTTCTACGATTAAGTTCTCATTACATTTTTTTTCCATCGAATCTTAACCCCTTGGAAGATGTATCTAATTATTACCTAAGAATAACGTAAAAATGATCACTAATTCTTTATTGACTTACAGATTATCTCTGGTTGCTTCTTCTCTCGACATTTAGACAAAATCTTTACGTACCTGAAACAGAAAAGAGAAATAGGATTTAATAATGCATTATTATCGAGACTATGGACAACACGTAGAAATTTTATTTTCTCGGTAGAATCTTTTTTAAGAGATTCTAATTAATATACAAAGTGTACTCTAGTTATTATTATTATTAGTAGTAGTGGTATTATTACTACTATTATCGTTATGATAATCATCTGCATTATCCTAGTCATGGTCATATGGAGAATAAAATATTAAAGTTAATAATATAACTAAACGTCCTTCGGAATAATGGCGGAAAATATTGTCAACGCGCTATTTTTGGTCTGCCCATGACATAATTGTATGGTCTTATCGGGTTTTTTTTATAACTTGAAACGAAGCTCTTCAATAATATATTAATTATTTTACATCAGGTTATATTAATTTTTTATGGAATATGTTTTTGTACTTTTGTACAGCGGTGAAGAAGTTAATTGTTCAAAATTTTTAATAATCGTATAATTTTTCTATGTACCAAACAATGGCGATACTTTAATTAACGAAAGAATGTTAATTAAATGACTAAAAATTGGATAACGAGTTGAAGTATCGCGCGAATGCGTATTGTATGGAAAATGATCATTAGAATTCGTTAAATTTACTATCAATATGATAAACTAAATTATTGCAAGATAATTCATTATTTAATTGGACTTTAGTTGAGAAATTATTTATTGAGAAACTTTCACAGTTTGTCCGTATCTAATGGCAGCATTGAGTAATTAAGTATTCTAGTTAAGGGTAGTTTTCATTAGAACGTTTCAATATTTTTACCTGATTGAAAATCAAGTTACAAATATTTTTACGTAAGCCCAACTACCAAATAGAAGGGGGTGGTACATATCTGGAGGGCATTTTCCACCACCACAGGTTATTTACCCTCAGCCCTAAAAAAAAAGCCTCGTGGAAACCTTTTCGATTCTGTACCAAAAACCTACAGACGTTTCGTTTTATTTCAACATTCTCCCTTCACTCCCCTTTTTCTCCCGATTGCTACTTTTAATTGGAATTAAAATCCTTAACGTTATACATAGGATTTTTGTAGTTTTATCTCATTTTTCCCTTCATTTGTCTAGACTTTCATTTGCATTTATTACCAAACTCTTGTGTATTCTCTCTTATGTTTTCTGTAATGAACATTTTAACAAAATATTGTACGCGTATGATGCTTTGGAGTAAGTAAAATAATTGAGGTGTCTTTGATAATTGAAAACATTTACCTCCGACTCTTGCGACATCGTGTTTTAGAAAATATGTAAAAAAGAATTTCTGAACATAAATCAAGCTAGTGAAATGAACTCTCTATAAAGTAAACGTGTCGCGTGAAAAAAGAACAGGTGCGATTGAATTGGAGCTTCGAAGAGTTGAAATCGTTAAATCTTTGCTTCGACGAAAAATGTTTACTCGTTCATTTTGTTATTTTGTGACAAATTTTCACACGTGTTATCTCAATTTTATAGGGTGGCGAATTTTCGGAAAAATGCTTACCACCAAACCACCCTAATTTTCACGTGCTGTAAATTTCAAGTTTCGAATTAATTAAACAGGATCAAACGTCGTTTAGTTTGAAATCCATTTGGGATCCAATTAAAAGTTAAAAACCAACCAGGTTCTTCAATTTGTTTTTTCCGTTACGCATCGCGTGTGAATATCATTGCGATTAACCCCGTTTTTTCTTCTCTCTCCTTCCCTCTCTCTCTCTCTCTGTGTTTTTATCTTTCTCTCTTAAAAAATCTATGTACAGTCAATGACAAGAAATATATCTCTTTAAACATTCACCCCTAATTATGAAAATTCATCGGCACTCGATCTAACAATTAGTTCGTAAAAAGAATCCCTTCTAGATTATAAAAAGGAGAGAGGAGAATAAAGATAGAAAATTAAACCTAGACGAAGGCGAGAAATGATCGATCGATATAAATTCTGAAAATTTTCATTAGGGAAATTTCGAGGGATATGGATGAGCATAAATATAGGGGATAGGGGAGGAGAATAATACTGTAGGAAGTTTCATTGGTTGAAATTTGCCAGTTTGGCAATGAAAACCTTCGTATAGATATTACTTGAAGCGATGCCAGAGATAATAATAGTTATACTACGTCGTATGGCAGGAACATCGACGAGATTAAAGCCGAAAAATTTCAGGAAAATGGATTCCAACTTTCTACATAAATAATTCTGACAAAACAAAAAGGAAACACAATTTTCCCCACTTTTTCTTTCTTCTTAATTAAATATGTATATTTTTAAATGTGCGCATATATAAGAAATTAAGCCGAGCGAGAGAATGAGCGAAGATAAGAGAAATAATGATAAATTTCTCTAGATTTCTTCACTTTTTTCTCAAGCAAGCCACTGAAACACATTTTTCCCGGAACGAGCTTAACGAATTATAATTAATTAAAGCGTGGATAGTAGTGAAACTTTTAACAATTTACAACGCGTTATTTATGTACTAGTTCGCGAAACATATTTATCATCGGATATGTTCTCTAAAGATGAGTCATAGAAAAAGGGTAGTTTTCGTGAAAAAATACGATCACCCCTTACCACTATTGTCTCACACTATTTTTCATTATACTCGATATTTCTTCGTAATAGTTAAATTTGTCCAAGTTGTTCCCACTCCTTTGCCTCTCCCCCTGCCGAGATATGGCACATTTTCTAATACTACCAAATTTCTCAAATATCCCATCTGTATATGGCTGGCTCTTCCATTAAGAAATTAATGAAAACAGACTTGTCTACGATAGAGTTTCATGTACAATGGCTAATTCTAGATAAAAGTCTGGAACTTGGTAGACTTGATCACCGGTCGGTGGACGGACGACGAATCGGGGAGGGTAAAGAAGAGAAGAGGGTGAGTCTGCGTTATTGGAAAACTCTAATGTCCAGCCGAGCTTTGCTTCTAGTAATAACCGCGATAGAACGAAACTTGCCAGCAGCCCCGTACCAGCTCGAGGGTGCTTGCGCTGTGCAGCACCCCTTCTCACCCCCTGTAACCCCTTCTTCAGTCTTACCCCTTTCCAACCCCTGTCTTGCACATCAAGGGAGTTTCATTCGTTCTATAACACTTTCCAGAATGAAAGGATGACAGAATGGGTTGGAAGGGGGGGAAGAGGGTATAGGAGTTTGAGAGAGTAGCGGGGGATGAAAGGAGATTTGAAAAATGAATGAAAGAAGGTGGATAGATAATGAAGGAGGAAGAGAGTAAGAGAGACAGAGCGTGAGGAAGAAGACAGGTAGAAGAGTGAAGAATAGAAATAATCAAAAATAGTTTACCAAATAAAAGGAAATAACAAAATGAGGACAAGCACGAACGATGAGGAACGCGTGAAAGCGAAGAGCGTTGGACCATCCGTGGTGACAAGATTAATTTTGAAAAGTCTAAATAAACAAAAGTGACCAGTCAAAAGTGAAGAAATATTGCAAAAAATTCAATAATGAATCTATGTGAAGATACAATAGAATCAGGAGTAGAAACAGGAGAGGTAAAAATAAAAAGAACTGAGAAACCAGAACGGAGAACATGAAAATCATAAATACGAGAGAAAATCGGGGTAAGGAAAAAGAAAAATGAGAAATAGCAGAAAGAATAATACAGAAGATAAGTAAAAAGTTGGATAATAACCTAAACGATAAAGATAAAGTAAAGGAGAAGAATAGGAGGAGAAAATGTAATGCTAAATAAGAAGAAAGGAACAGGTGAGATAAATTGAGAGAAAAAAGGAGGAAGGAACCTGAAGATATAAGAAAAAGTATGAGAGAGGGGGAGGGGGAGAGAGAGAAAGAGAGAGAGAGAGAGAGAGAGAGAGAAAGAGAGCACACTGCAAAAGAGGAGAATAAATAAATGGAGTGATAAGAATGAAAAGAGAGGACTGAGGGAATAAATAAGCTAATGGAACAGAGATTAAGGTAGCGAAGCTAAGCAGATAAAGTAATAAAGGAGAAGAAAGGAAAAGAGGAAAGGAGAGAATGAAAAAGTGAATTGAAAAGTGCGGCAATCCCAATAATTCTGCTTGGAGGAAAATTAAACACACGTTTTATTTTATAGCATAGAAAGTTCTTGGAAACTTGACCATTGTTACTCAATTCTTTCCACTCTGCCTACTTCTCATTAGTTAATTTGACGCTGCGTGATGTTAATTATTTCTTCTTTTAACTTTCATTAGGCAAACGTGAAAATTCGTTTCAATTTCTTCCAGCTAATTACATTATCAGAGATAACATCCACTGTTCTCGTTCAATTTACCACTCATTAATACACTAGAGCCACCAGTTTTTCCTGATGCAGTGGAAAAGGAAAAGTTGAAAGCTAAACTTTTGGAAATTTATTAAAAATTAAAACTGTTTACCTCTGCAGCTGAAGCCGAAGGGGTGAATTAATCCACACCTTGTTGAGTTTAATACAGTAAAAAAGTTGGATTTCTGATCTTGTTTCTTTTTCGCTAAATTTATCAATTCGACGTTTCAATTGTTATTCGCTCAAAAAATAAGTTTAATAACTAAATTCCCTATATAATTTTGTTAAAAACCTATTACCTTTTATTTCATAACATTCAGCCTTTCAATGCTATGAAAATTGAGAAAAATGAGAAACGCTAATGGAAAAATAAAGTAGTTACTTTAATTATGACAGTCTCATTCCTTAATAGAGTTTAATTATAATTTCTTTAGGGACAGTTTTTAATGAGATTTCGGTAATTAAAAAATATAAAATTTTTTAATTATTTAAAAATTAAATTTATTACATTATTTAAACTAATATAGTTTCAAGCTATTTGCGACAAATTCTTCTTACACCTAAGATAACTATTACTTCACCCTCCCCCCAGTAGAATAATATATAATATTAAAACGAAATGCACGACATGCATTAATATCATTATCCAGTTTTATTTTTGCCTTTAGTGAATGTGATAATTAATTATTTACTTATAATGTAATGTGTTGATATGCACTTGACTTTTCATTATTTTAGAAAGGCTTTCCCACATGCTATGTATTATATTATACGATATCAAGTATTCCTCGTCTTAATTTACATAAGCTTTATTGCAGAGATGGATGTATAATAATTTGAGAATACGTTGCGAAATGAATAAGCTACAAATTATATTAACGAATATATATAGAATATTTGCACAGTAATTATTTATGTTATTAAAATTCTTCTGAATACAAATAAACACAATATGATCTAGGAATTTTCAAATTGTAAAAAAATTCGATAAATAAAGTTTATTTTCATTAAAAAAATTATATTCAAAAAAAAAAGAAAATAAAAAATACAGATATCTATGCATTATACTCGATATTGAATTGTATTAAACATTCCCTAAATTTTGGATGAAACCATGTTTTACTATCAGAAATTTATTCCTATTCTGTACGCCCTGATAAACAAGATTAAACAATTTTAAAGTTTACAAGTTACAAACTCTACATCGACGAGAATCTGAAATTTTTAAATTTTCCCTAAACTATTAAAATTCTTCTCAATAAATAGAACACAAAATTCCCAAACAATTTTCAAGCTATGAAAAAGGACTTAAAAAAATGAAGTTTTTTTTATCAATAAGAGAAAGAGCAGTATTAAAGAGAGAAGGAGCAGCAAAATATCATAGACCATGCCCATATTGCATTGCACTAAACATCCCCTAAACTTTTGCGAATTCATTTCTTTCTCCGGGACAATTTTTCCTATTTTTTATGTCCTCCTAGTAAACAAGATAAAACAATTGAGAAGTTTAAAAGTTGAGTATCGAAAAAATCGAGTCGGAACTTAACCCCGAAAGTATGAGGTAAGGGGGTGAAGTAGGAAGGGACGGAGTTATTGGCGGGGGGGAGGGTGAAAGGGTTGGAGGAACGGGGGCTTTTAATAAAGACTTTACGGTGAACAAATCCCGAAGAATAATATTGGAAGATAACCGTGAAAGTTGGCCAGTTCCTTGCTCGATTTCCTCGATTTTCCCCGCTGGAGCTATCGATCTACCAGCCAATCACGTTAAAGCTTTGCCAACAAAGCAGCTTAAGCTTTTCCGAATGCCTGAGCCCACCGCGTATAGAAAACGCAACAACTTATTTAAATTTTAACACCCCTTTTTGTTTACTTGTGTAAATCCAACTTCCTTATCTTCATCCTCCGCGAAACTGCTAATCAGGAATTTTGTATCTCATTTGCAGAAATAACCATTGCAAATATTCATGAATGTTCTCCTATCTTCGTTTAATTGAAAGATCAATTTCATTTGGACGAGAGTACACTGTCTGTATACATATATATATATTTGTTTTTTATTATCGATCTAGTTATTATTTCACGTGTATGCCTAGAGGTAAAACAATTTAATATTTTGAATAATTAGTACCTAATTAACCTCCTCGATTATTTGTAATAATGCGTAGCCTTTTAAAAATTCCGCCAATACATATAATAAATAATTTAAAATTCATTCCCCCGAAAGCGCAAGCTCCAAAATTTATATTGAAAATGGCATCCTACAAAAATATTGAATAATCAATTGTATGCCCAGCATTGATCATTAATACTGTTTCAACGGTGTATTTATAATGAAAATATGAGATTCTCATAATAAGCGACGTCTCCGTGTCTATTATTTTATTTCCACCCTCATGAATAAATAACGATACAGTCGTATAAACAAAATACTGATACATCAGCGTTAATTAATCGTGAGACAGTACAGCGAATATGGCTGAAAATCAGTGATGATCCATCGAGGGAGGAGGGGCGGGATCATTTTCGATAGAAATTTGCAGGTTATGTTCGATTAATATTTAGGGCATAAAATTCCATTAATGCAGGAAATAAATCTCTCCTAAATCCTTACGTCTCGCCAAATGCTATTCCGAGCTTACACAAGTCCAGCGCGCTGCAATTTCAACCCCTTTTCATCACTTCCCCCACCCATGGCCTCGCCGGGCCCTCTCACCCCCACAGTACACGGCTTCATCCCCACAGGCTACTTGGCACTTCCTGAGGGTTGCATACCAAGAGTTTCGCTGTATTTCTCGGGGACTTGTAGAAGGGGTTGTCCTCCCTTGGAATACTAAGTGCCATTTGGCAAGCTTTACCTAGCCCCACGACGATCGGCCTGGACAAGTTTTTTTTCCTTATCTCATCCACCACCCTCTCGCGCATTTTAGTCAGAAATATTCTAGATTCTACCACGCGTGCTCCAAAACGTGCAGGAGTTTCGCGTTGATCGAGTGAAACGCGTGAAATTGGGAAGGTTTTCATGGAACTTTTGTAGCTCGGGGAAAGAAGGAGTTTTCCTCGAAATTTATCGGACGGTTTAAGAATTTTTCGACTTGCGCGGTTTTGCTTTTCCCCACCGCCACCCCCCGAGTCTCTTTTCACGGAATTCGTGGGAGGAACTTCAGGGCGGACAATTTGCTGGCAATCGACACACGTGGCAGGAGCTCGTAGTTGAAAACTGAAGTTCATTCTGGACTCGGTTTGCTAACCAATGGGTAACAGCACCACCACCACCACCACCACCATCATACCACCGCCTGTTAGTCCAACCAGAACGGAAACTGTCCTCTGGGACAACACTACTATTTCCGGCTCACCTCCACTCCTACCACCACTACTATCACTTCTGGTGCTTCTAACTTTATTCACTCCCTCTGATTCCTATTTGCCTCCTCTCTCGTACTTTCTCTTCCTCTTTTTTCATTAAACGATAGGGGCTTCCGCACATCTACTCTTCTAATTAGTACACACACACACACACACACACGTATAATTAAAAAGAAAACTATAATTGTATATAAGCTTGTTATGAATAATAATGATTTCATAATACGTGTGTACCATTTTATACTTGTAACAGAGTAATTTTTTATTTTCTTTCATTCCTCGTTCTTTGCTAACGGCAGAGGTTGTTTTCCTGGTTTAATGATTAACATTTGAGAATTTTATTTTTAACAAGGCTATAATTTATTTCAACTTTCTTATCGTCATTATTTGCTAAAAGTCAGGGGGCAAAGTTTTACTAAAAAATCGAATTCTGTCGAGAGTGAAATTTCGTTTCACAGAGATTTCTGGATGATGGACAGATTTGCGAGGAGGAGAGGCTGGGGGGTGTGGTGGAAACTTTGGAAAATCGGCAATTTCGAAAAAATTACAAGCTTGCACGATAGGTGGAAGTAAAATCAATGCACTGGCAATCCATTTAGCGTGTTCGTTGGAAATTTCAAAGTTCTATGGTTATAATCGAAGAGGGGGTGGATGTCGGGGTGAAAGGGGGTTAGGAGGAATTTGCAAGAGGGCTCTCGTTCTCTCACTCTCTCTTTCTCTTTCTGTTTTCCCTCTCTCTCTCTCTCTCTCTCTCTCTCTCTCTCTCTCTCTCTCTCTCTCTCTATTTCCTTTTCTCATTATTATTCTATCTCTCTCATTGGACAGTGACTTTAATAATGCCAACTTTTCGCTCTCGCTGCTTTTCGCGAGAAGAGCTGTAATTAAACGGCCGTCCGTTCAGTGACAATAAAAGCAGGAAAATGTTTCCACTGCAATCAACGCGTTAAACACTTTGAGAACCGCATTACCCAACATGGCCGACCATTTTATTTACTACTCGAATGCCAACAATTCTACTCGCAAACTAGAACTCACCCTCTCGTTGTACGCATTTACCAAGAGGAAGTTTTGAATTACGTGGAATCTTAAAAAAAAAATTCTCCAAACTCGGAGAGAAAATGGAGATTTCAACTCTGCCATTCACGGAAAATGTGATATCACTTTATTTGTAATTTTTATAGCGATCTGTCAAGCGATAAAATATTTCTCGTGTAAATCGAATAAATGGCCAACTCGCTGAGAGAGAATCGCAATACGCAAGAAAATCATTAACACGAGATAATTTCAAACAGAGCAAATCATTGATTTCATTAGCGAAAAGTTCAGAAACGATTATTTAGGAAAGACCGCCTAAAACAAACATGGCGAGAGAAATTAATTGGATGAATCGATCAATTTGCAATAAACGAAGGTTATCAAAGTTCCGATGATACTGTCGAAGAGCCGAAGGGAAGATAATTCGAGGGGCAAAGAGACTTACGAAATATGCAGAAACGACTATAGGGTGAGTCAGGGGGTGGTTCTGAGAACTGTAATAAACGAAGCAAACGATTCAAGCCGCTCGAATAATAGGACGTCTGAAAAATACCGGCGTAAAGGTCGAATGATAACGAGGAGAGGGGGTGGGAGCGCGAAGTTGGGGTTGGGGGGTGATAATTGAAAAGGAAAAGCTGCAAAATTACAAGATTGCATAATCGGGTTAAGGGTAGTTTAAAAAGTTTGGTAACGACTTTGCCGTCGGAATGCAGCGTCTTGCAGTTCTGCGGGAGTTTTTGGGGAAACTACCCCAGCCATCCCCTGCAGCACCCATATTAGGGCCAGAACGATCACCAAGCAGCCCAGCTTGTTTTACGAAGGGTTCCAAGCTGGAACTTTCCTACTGGGAGCGAACTTCAAGCCAGTTAACTGTGGACGACGAGCAAGTTCTTCTTCTACTGGGAGCGCTAGCCTGAAACCACCCCCTTGCTCCGCTAACCTTTTCCAAGCACCCAGCACGATTAACTATGGTTTTCATTGGCCAATGCACTGAGAATAAACAAGCGAGCACTCCACTCCCTTGAATCCTGATCCATTAGCTTTCTCTTATCTTTTCTCTTTACCGTTACCTAAACCCCCGCCCCCTCCCACCCTCAACCTTCTTTGCCGGCTGCTTGTGCTTTTATTTATAAATTTTAATCCGGACTTATCTTACGTACCACCTTCTTTTACCCCATATCAACTACTGTAGCTTGTAACTTGTAGATCTGGGAAAATTGGGTATCAAATAATTAAACGCCCTTATTCTTAGAACAACGCGAAACTGGCAGTCTTTTTCCATGCGTGTACCAATGGTGTGCCCTTTAGGGTTTCTTCGCCAAGTTTTAGAAGAAATTGAAGGAAGAAAAGAAAAGGAGACGATATATGCGCGTGTAACAAGATTAACTGATGGTGGAAAAGTTTAGTCCGACTCTCGAAAAATAATTAGTTCTGATTTCTCTTTCTTTTTCATCCCGTGTGACTAACTGGAAGAATTGGACCATTATAACGTGGAATTCACTAATGAATAAAAACTTAACTCGTATTTTAAACCATTTTCCAACAGTTTGCTCAAATTTCCTAATCCAATTTTAGATTCTCTTTGGTTTCGTTAGTTATGCTTGTGCGTTACGAATGAAACTTCATTCCGCGTTGCCTAATTTATTACCACACATAGACGCGCGCATATTGAGTATAGAAACGGGCGTAAATTTTTTTATACTCAAACTCATTAACCCCTGTATCGACGTATGAAAAACTAGAGATGGAAGAAGAGGAAGAGGAAGATCGAGGTGGGGATGGAGTTGATTCGCCTTTCCACCCGCTTCTTCCAATTTTTCTTAATTCTTGTACGAGAGCGCGTAAATAGTTTGTTATCCTGCATTATCGGAAAGGGGAAAAAGCAAATTGGCCGTGTAAAATAATTCTCGAAGGGAGCAAACTCGTCTACTGAAATGCTTGGAAATAGGAAAACCGGAAGATGGGAAATCTTCAAATATGACAATTTGGTGGCTTTTGGGCGTTTTCGAGATTACATAAAACAGTTGCAACATAGTAAACATGAGAACAAGCTTCTCAGTCCGCAAAGCTCGACTGGAAAGCTCTCGTGCGGGCCAAATTATTCGAAATGGTAATACGCCTCTGCGAAACCGCAACCACAGAGGTAACAGTGAGGGAGGTTTTAGTACAGTTTGCGTTATACAGTTTCTTTGCCGCAGAAACTAAAACAAAGGGAACTCGCAAAACACGCGGGTTTCGCTTTTATCGAACTTCTCCGCGGCGCACGACGACGACACATTTCCTGTTATCGTAATAAATATCGAGAAAACGCCGGAATTCGAAACAGCCAGCGTCCTTGGAGCAATGCGCTCTCCGAGTGAAAACTTCGTGCCTTTGCGTTCTCCTTTCATGGTAAAAGGGTTAACATTATTGTTATAGGGAATATAAGGGAATGATCGAATGATGATGCATTTATTAATGGCAATAAAATGAAAAATAAATAGTAATGGTAATAGTAGTAGTAGTAGTAGTAGTAGTAGTGGTGGTGGTGGTGGTGATATTTTACACACTGTAAATTCTTCCTTCGCGCGAAGTTACTCGAAAGGAATTTCAAACTAACTCGAAGAGTCCTTAGACTTTTCACAATGTGAAAATTCATGATCCTGCAGGAAATCGAAGGATATCTGAAGTGCTTTCTGGAGTACGAGCTGAGAGTCAAAGTATACTCGCGAATTCGAGGCGACAGAAGAGAAAGCATTGGAGTCCGCTGGGGCGTAAGACGAGGCTACCCGCTCAATTACCGAGTGAGGCTCGAGAAAGAAGAAGGGCCATGGAAATAAAGGCAAAGAGGAAGAGGGTAGTTATGACTAGGGTGGAGAGAAGAAGACAGGAAATGCGCGGATAAAGGTAGACAACCCTTGGCAAATGCTCGGGCAGATCAAGGGGAAAAGGGTAAAGGGTTGAATAAAACGAAGATAGAGGCAGGAAACAGAAAGCGTTGGCACAAGGGGGAGGAGGAGGCGTGAAATGAAGGCAAGTCCTGGGAAAGAAAGGATGAAAAAGGGGTAAACTTAAGAATGGAGAAAGATAGAGATTCGACGAGATTATAATGGGGAGAAGGAGGGTGGAAAATCTTGAGAAGGAAACAAAAAAAAAATATAAAAAAGTGACAAATACTCAAACTAAAAAAAAGAACACGAGAACCGAGGTACAAGGTACACGATGATAAAGAAGGTAATGCGGGAAAAAAGAAAATTTAAATGATACTAATGTGGAGATAATTTGAAAATGGAAAAATGAGAATGAAGGAGCAAAAGGAAAAAGTGAAATATTAAGTGCATAATGCAACGATAAAAAGTGGGTGCTTAGATATGAAAATTAAGTAAAAATATGAAAATAGGTAGAGAGAAGAAGGAGAGGGAGAAATTATGAGATAAAAGGAAATTAAGAATATTTTAATATATGTTTTAATAAAATATTAAGAACAAATAGGAAGGGCGGCGAAAATCCAGAGACGCATAGGTAGAAGAATATGAGAAGAAAAGCATGGAAAATCTAAAGACTTTTCCAACGCGCCACCCCATTTTCCTTCTCTTCTTTTCTTTCCTTTTCTCGTCCCTCCCAAGCTAAACGACAACTAAGTAGAAAACTGCCAGAGGGTTAATTGGTCGGAGGCTAGTGGTACTCGAAAGTTGGCGACTCAAAGTTCGCCAGGTGAGGCGGAACAAAAGTAATGAAAGGGATGAAGGGGGATGAAGATATAGATAAAGAGAAAATGCTAAACAAAAGATAAAGAGGAATAAAATTATATTAAATGGTGATTCTCTCTTTCAAATTATTAAAAATAAAGAGAGTTTTTGGACAGTGAGTCGTTTGGAGTGAAAAAATTGTAAGCATGAGCCGCCTGTTAACTCAAGGATAGAGTGTTGATGATCAAGGATCTATCTGAGTCAATCTCTTTGCTCGGAACACCCTCTCTCACTCGGGAATCCACCTGAAATACTTTGCATAATTGCCAGCCGTATAAAAAAGCTCCAGACCTCGACAAAGAAAGCTCTGTCTCAAGATTTTCTTCGAAATACCAGACAAAATAGTCTCCGTAGCTTAGAAACTTTAAAAATTAATCTATGTTACCACTTTACGATCATATTATCGCCAGTTTCAGTTTAATTTATTCAGCGAGGATCTAAATAATCGCAATAGAACGGATCTTTATATAATTTTGCCATTAAATTCAAAAATACAATCGTTTCTCGAAACTACATTAAAAATAAAAAATTCTCTTAAATTTCATATCGCATCCTTGTTAAAATTTTAATGTTTAACGATGCTTGAATTTTTATATTTCCAATAATACGAATTTTGGGAAAGCAGCAGTAAAATTTAATTGTTAAAACTGTTATATAAACTATTGAATTTCAATTTAATTCTTTATCGTTGCCATCGTCCCTTACTTTTCATTGTTTATAAGAATAAGTAGAAGAGGAGCGTGAAAAAATCTTGGATTAAATTGGTAAAAATGTTGGAAGAATTTTCTCGGGAGAAATGAGTGATTTTAAAATTCAGCGATGGTCATCGAGTGAACGGAAGTGAGAAAGTTAAGAGAGGGCGCGGACTAAAGTTCGAAGCTGAAATAAAACTGCAGTGGATTTTTGCAGAATGCTCAAAGGAACCAAGTCGAGCAGACCACCACCCTGGGAACTTGCAGAAAGGGGTTGAAGGGAGACAAAGGGGTGGGTGAGAAGGTGAAAATGGAGGTTTGGGGTGAAAAGGGCTGTAAAGGGGCTTAAGGTAGGGCCGTGGGGGTGGAAAGAGGCATCACGGCGAAAAAGGGATAAAGCGGGTAAAAATTGTTGGAAAAAGGGTGGAGGGGAGGGGAAATCAGGAATGAGAACTCGGAGGCTCGCCCCATTTCCAGCTGGGGTCGCGTGCACCTGTTTGACCTGCCGCCCTATATCAGCCCTCTGCAAGCTCCTAACTATGGGCCAATAACATTTACCATCACGTGAGAATGGAGAATTATATTTTTTACTTCATTTCCCCAGATTTTCAAATTGAAACCCGCTGCAAAATATCCCAAAAATATTATCTCTTACAAAGAAAAAATTTTATTTATTATTCAGAAAAATGTTTTTTGGCTTTCATTATCGTTGTAACTTTAACCCTTGAGAATTGTTTTTTCAAGAAACTTTTCTTTTGACAAGAAGTTTTTCCCCAAGAAAACTTTTCATATTTTTGAGGGTATTACAGGCACTTGATGATTTTCTCGATCGATTTTATATGATATTACTTGTATTGAAATTTTTGCATTAAATTCTTATTTTTCCAATGTCGATCGGAAAAAAGGTGAAAATAAGAAAAAAAAAACTTTTTGTTTCTCTTGCTTTTAAGTAATTTTGAACATAATTTCCTCTTTTCAAGAATTTCCTTTTAAGCGATAGCTTAAGATATTCGATATAAAGAGTATGGGGAGTTACCTTCACATATTTATAACTCACAATATTTTACCTGTTAGTTATATTTTTAATAAAAAAGTAACAGATAAATATTTTTTAAAAGTTTTCGAAGAAATCGGTGACTCAGTGTAAAAGTTGACCTAATTCTTTTCGCTTGTTATTGTTTTCATGAATTTAATGCGATTTCTCCTATGTGTATTTGCAAAAGCCATCTCTGTTGCGTTCCTTTTTTATTTGATTTTAATATTCAATCAGCAGAAGGAAATTGAATTTCTTAAAATAATAAAACTGAAAAATAGAAGAAGAACCGATTTAATTAAAAGAAAGACAAACGGCAATTATTTTTGATCATTTAGAAATAACAGTTTACACGTGAAAAAAGAGTGAGCGAAACTGAAAATGGGAAATAAAACTTAATACTAATTGATATAGATGCAATAAAGAGACAAATAAAAAAAGAAAAGAAAAAAAGCTATCATTGTTAAAATAAATAAAAATCTAATTGGAAATTTCACTCTGCCTCACTATATTCTGTGCAATTAAGTAGAAATTTTCTTTTCGAAGCTTAAAAAAATGAACTTTCTCATATTTCTTTCTGATCTGATATTATCTCTCTCTCTCTCTCTCTCTCTCTGTACACTTTTATATAAATTCATCGTTCTTTCACCGTTCTCCCTAGCAATAACCATTAAACAATAGGACAATCAAACATTGAATTCCTCTATTTATACTTTAAATTTAAAAAGTGTCCAGCTATAAAAGTGACAATTTTTCTAAAATTATTATACATCGTTTTAAATAATGATATAAGAGAAAGTCCGTATATTTTACACAATCCAATAAATCATTTTTCTATCTAAAAAATAATTAAATATATCAGAGAAGAAGAAAGAATGATGGGATAGGAATAAATATAAAAATGTAGAGAATATTTCTCAGTGATATTACATTATTCATTAGAGTAATACGTGTGTTTGAAAAGAGTTTTTTCCAAAGTTAATAATAATAACAATGATGATAACTGACGCCCCCGAAGGAAAGAAAAATCGGAAAAAGCGGGAAGCGTCTCTTAGCGGTTTACAGAACAGCGCGTTGGTCGGCTGCACTATTTGCTGGCTGTACTACTGCATAGGTAGATCAAGTGTATGTAAGCTGCGCTTCGAGCTACATAGAGCCAAGGTAGATGGGATACGCATTTCGAGGTGTGCATTTGCGTGTTTAATTATGATATGTACATGTGTGCAAACGAAACCACGTGACCACCGTGCAATCAAGACCCCATGAACCCAGATGATTTTATTTCACACAATTCGACTTGTCTACGATAAAGAACCCCCGTCTCTACTTTCACGCCTAATTAAAGTAGATGTATTTTTTACAGACACGTCTAGATGTCTTACACTTAAATACAGTTTATCCGCGCGTGTTGGCGTTTCCATGTAATTTGCATACGTGACCTTTTTCCAGCAATCTCAAACGAACCGCGCTAAAAAGAAGCGTGATAATATTTTGGATAACATGAATAATAAATGATTAATAAAAATTCATGTTTTTGCTCTTAAAGCTGCTCGAAGATATTCAATAGAAATAACGTGACAGTACAAATATAGGGGATGATACGAAGTTTCCTGTTCTTATTTATTTATTTAATGAGCGATCTCTTATTTAGTTGATAGCCGCTAATTGCAAATGGTAAGACCTTTGACATATCAACTTATTTTCACGTGGGCCACCGCGATCCACGTCTTTCAGGCCATCTATAAGTAAATAAATGATGTACGATGCCAATTTGTAAATGTAGGCTACTCTCTATTTTCAGAAAATCTAATGCATAATTTAGTTAATTTTGTACAATGCCTGCCCACTATTCTCATTAATATACACTCGATACATTGACCGGCATAAAAGATTAATAAGCTAAATTATACAAATAAAAGATCTTTTATTAATCGACGCAATAATATTTCGATTATTTATTAATTTAACTTATAATTCCCATATGTGACTCAATACTAAAAGCATGTAGATCGGTTTGATAATATTTTATAGTTTGTTTAATCCCTCCGCTTGTCGCTATTTCCTTCTGCCGTCTATATACTAATAGGAACGATATTTGCAATTTTATCAATAATCATCAATTTTTATAATATAAAATGTGAAAGACACTCGAGCGACATAAGAGTGAGAATGCATTTTGGTTCCTCGAGGAAAATAATCGGTCGATAAAAGTGTCTCTGACTTCTCAAAGGGCGAGAAGAGGAAGAAAAAAAAAGAATACTTGTAAGTAGAAAAGGTCAATACGCGATCGGACGTGGCTTAATAAATAATTCACGATTAAACGCATTAAGTTTGTTTATCCATTTTCGATGGGGGCTTCTTTTCGAATTTCCCAATAGCAGTAGCAGCAGTAGCAATCGGTAATGTTATTTCTACGGTGAAAGTAGAAGAAAAAGCAGAAAGTTCGAAGAGAATCTTTAAACGCTCCGTGCAGCCCGGTTATTTCCCAGGTGTCTCCCGGTTAAAGAAAACTCAAGTGCGTACATTCGCGGCAATTCCTCCTTCTCACCCCCGACTACCTTCCCCGGGTCACCCTTCCCACTCCAACCACCCCTCCGGCACCGCCACCGCCACCGCCGCCGCTACCCCCTCGCTTTTATCCCGGGGAAAAATAACTCGAGAGTCAACTCGGGGGTGAAAAACTTCTCGACGGGAAAAACTCTGGAGTTCTCGACGATTTGTCCGCCGCTGAAATAAGCAAGACCATCAGGCGTGTCTTCCCTGGTCAAGTTGTTGAATCGAAACTACTATTGGATTTATTGACATAACGGGCGCGAGGAATTCCATCTCGTGTTTCTTAATTGCAGGAGAGAACGTACGAGCGCGCGCCATTTTAAGGGTAGAGATTGCAGAGTAGTTTTAACGCAGTTTATACCGACTTTATTTCTCTATTTCACCAAAAATCTTTCAATGATAATCGCAGCCCTTTTTCCCAAGGGGTTGAAAGCTCTCATGATTTTTCTCTTTCCCAATTGGAGGACTTTCCCCGGGACAAGAGTCATATTTGACTGGACCTACCATGTTTCATGGTCGGAAAAGTGCAATGTTAATTTCTTCGCGTTAAGCGTGAACATCGATAGATTAACTGGAAAAACGACAGTGGTAACTTGTTATCGAAAAACGATTCGTGAGTGATGAAGTTTGCATGCAAATGTTTTCCATCTGTGTCGATACACGGCACCTGATGGATCGTGCAATTATTACTTGGATTAGAGGAAAACTTACGGATAAAGAAAGAATCGAAGAGAGGGGGAGGGTATGGGGAGAGGAAGAGAGCAGAGAGCAGAGAACAGAGAGAGAGAGAGAGAGAGAGAGAGAGAAATAAGAAAATAAGAAAAAACGGTAAGTAAGAGAGAAAAAGGGATAAATGTACAGAGAGAAACAATGGGAAGGGGGTGGGAAGAGATGGAAGGGGGTGAATGTTACGCAGAACTAACTCAGCTGGGGCTGAATGTTGCCTGAACAGACAATGCAATATGCGGGATGATATCGATTGGCCTACATCAGTCTCTTCCTCAACAGGACTAAAACCCCTCCCTCCCCGCACCCTCCTTCTTTCTTTCTTCCTCCTCCGTGAAACAGGATAAGTTCGGAAACCTTTTTATTATTAATTTAATGGAGAAACTTATCAAACCTACCTTCATTATCTCCCTTTTAACAAGAAGCAGGGGAGTAATTTATAATAATTACAATATCCAGGTAAAAAATATATAACAACAATTAAACGCTTCGGACGTAGACGCCTTCCTTTTGCACGCGTCTAACTCCGATGCCATTAAAGAGACGTTATTTATCGATTATTATTATTAATATTATTATTATTTATTGCATATAATGAGAGAACGATCAAATTCTATTCGCCGAGCATGGAGAGATATTCGTATCTAAAATATATCATGCGTGACTCGCGGCTTACGCCTTAAATCGCGTGGTTTATCGATAAGGGTGAAAAAGGGGTGGGTGGTGGTGGCGTTGTTGCGGCGTTTTCTCTCGGACACGCGGGATACGAGTGCGTGTTTGGGTCAACGATGGCCAGGATCAGGCAACTTGTGTCGAGGGACACTCACGTATGTGCTGGATATCGCGCTTATACGCCAGCAGATCGGAAGTTACGGCCAGCTGAACCGATCGGTCGATATCAACCCCTCAGCCTCCAGCTTGCCCCTTCTTTTCCTCTCCTCTCGATCCTGTCAACTCTGTTATCCTGAACCCCCTGATATCTTTCGAATAATCCCATATCGCGATGACACTTGAAATTTCCTCATTAGGTACACGCCTGATAATTGGCTACGATAGAGAAAAGTTTAAAAATAATTAAAAAAAAAAAAAAAAAAACAATGAAGAAATAAACTAATTTTTGCAAAAGAACATTTATAGGTTTTTCCGGATATTTTTGAGATTACCGTAGATCGAGGGTTGTCACTCTTATCAGGGTTATTTTACGATTGTCCAAGAGAAACGAATGTTCTTCCCGTTCATTCCCACCCCCTTTTCCCTCTTGCAACCCCCTTTTCGTTACTATCGTATCTCGGCATCTCGCGTCTAATCCCTTGCAACGAAGATACTCAAAATTTCCTCCTTAAATATATCCAGTAATTGGCTGCGATATGAAAAGGCTTTGAAGGTATGAAAATTAAGAAATAAACCAATTTTTTATGGAGAATGTTACAGTTTATTTCGATCGGCATTATTTTATAGTCGTCTGAGTGAGACGAATGGTTGTGGCCTGTCAAACCCCACCCTCGCCCCCTGTCACCCTCTTTTCGATACAATCGAAACTAGCGTATCTTGACATTTTCCATCTGACCCTTTACAACGATGACACTTGAAATTTCCTCATTAGCCACAGCTTCTATCAAGCGACTGGTATAATTAAACAGATGCGGAGCATCGATATTTCTTTTTATTACACAATACATACGTGCACACGCTCGAACAATGAGACTTTTCGCTAGATTTTAATAATGAGCAATAGCACGGGTGAGAGTTACGTAATTCAATAATGAGAATCTGCTAAAAGTATCGCCAGTTTCTTATTAAGAGTAATAAAGGGAAAAAAGAAGAGGGGTGGGTAAAAATTTTACGCAAAATTTAAGAGATAAAAACGGAAGGTCGGAAGGAGAGAGACAGAGAGACAGAGAGAGAGAGAGAGAGAGAGAGAGAGAGAGAGAGAGAGAGAGGGATGAAGTTGAAAGAAATTGAAAAAGGAGCACTTGAAAATTGCGCTTTAAACGATGCATTACTGCAGAGGAGGGATGTGGAGAAGGGTGGGGGGTAAAGCAGGAAGTCGATAGCGTCTCGGTGATCCGGAAACGGGGACAAACGTGAACTATGCCGAGGAATACAAATCACAGGGAACGGAGTGCCGGCACCCGATAAGAATCGTCCGGCGACTGTAAATTTTATACGTTCATACGGTGCAACAACCCCTTGTTTAACCACCCTCGGAATATCGTAAGCTTTAAACACGACCGCCTTTCTGTCGCTAGCCGTTAACTTGTTGAAATCTTAATATTCGGTGCGTGTAACTCGACGTAAGGGAAATTCCACGTCCTTGACGTGTAAGATATTTCTACAACCCTTAAACATACTTTGCAATAATTGGATGATATCCCGCCCCCGGCTTTCTCCCTCTAAACGGGAAAAAACGTCGCATATAAGTGAAATAAAACAATAATAATGTTCACGGAGACAAGCGAGGGAGGAAACTTGAGATAAGGAAAAGGGTTGTAACCGCACCCTTTCCCCCTCTACGGAAGGAAGTGGGGTAACGAGGTCCTAAATATCGTTACGACGACGTATCCCCTAATTTTCCATCAGCATTTCGCTGCAATTCTAAGGGATAGGTGTACGAAGCAAGAAAATAGAGAGACGGAGCAAGTCGATATTTTCACGTAAGATTGCAAAATAGGAAAATGGGAGTTGGGTGATTCGCCCGAGAAGTTAAAATCCAAAGTGGAATGATACAAATAATGTGGGAATCGCATGAAATCCAGCGTTGCGATTGTGCCAGTATCATCAAATCCTCGATGCCAGTAGATAAAGCCCGTGCCAGAACGGCCCAGAACGGAGGAGAGCCGGTAAGGAGAGGGGTATAGTGGTAGGGGTGAGGATGGGGGTGGTGCAGATATACGTCGGAGCACGTAGCGCAGCGCGAATGTAATGTAAAATGCAATTCGGCTCAGGCCGGACTGGCTGGCTGGCTGGTTGGCGTTGTTTGCGTTCTGATTCAAGCATTGTACGAGGCCAAATTGACATCCGAACTACGTCGCGGTGCACCTGCTTTGTCGCTACCAGCGACGGCAACGTCGCCCTGCTTGCATTTACGTCACTGCCGTTTCTCCTGGCGAACGTATTACGCCCAGCGTTTTCGGTTCTTGCCAAATAACGTCTGGAAAGGCTCTTTGCGAGAATGGAGATACATAAAGGATAAGTAGGATAAGTATTCGTACAACAGGCAGGTTATACGGAATGTTTTTATGGCGGAAGAGGAGCGAGGCAAAGTATTTGGATTCTCGCTGAAATTCCGAGTAAAAAAGTCTTTGACTGTTTCTCGATCCGATGAGTGGCTGCCGAGTTACGAGCGATTAATGTGGACCAATCGGTTGTCGAGTGGGCGTGGCTAGGCATCGGAATTGATTGGTGGTCTCCTTTCTCAGCTGATATCTCGGAAACTACCGCTTCCATCGGAAAGTGGTAAAGGAAGTTTCGACGTAGAATTTCACGCGGATATCGATGAAGCTTAACACGAATGAATGAAAATTATCAATTATACACCGAGAGTCATTCCCATCGGAGATGCTTTATCAACGCGTTGGTACCGATGAATATTCTTACTGGGAGCTTTTCCTCGTGAAAGGATTCGTACATTCCCGTGCAAGGACAATGTTAAATTCTTACGGCAACGAGAATAAATGCACCACCGTCCAATTAAAAGAGAAATGAATTATTCTTCGGTATCCCCCGCCTCTCTCCGCCGTTAGAGAGATTCAATAGAGAAGCCTCGACCCTCGAGTTTCCTCGGACAATCGGATAAATTTATTCCGCGGCCAGGTCTGATCCATATCGATAAGATAAAGTTCGCGGGGAGCTTTTTAATGAGAGAAAGAAGCTACGTTTTGACTTTTACCGCTCGTTTCACTTCGCGATAGCGGACTTCAGAGTGTCTTGGTAATTTTGAATCTGTATGCAACCGATGAGAAATCAGCGGGCCAATAACGTGCGCGTATTATTATGCAGATTACACCGTAACCCGTATTAGTTCGTTATCACGAGTACATCTTGAGTGGCTCCAGACTGGAGAATCTGCCGGAGTCGCGGGGGTGGCCAGGGGCGCGAGAGAGGTCCCAGCAGTAGATTCCAGTGGAAAAAGCTCATGATAAGCCCGACAGTGGCGTATCTGAATCGCGATCGAATTGTTAACTTGCCATTCACGTTTTGCCCGGTAATTGTCTTTTGATTTTCCGATTTCTCCATCTTAATGAGATCCTCTGTACGACTTTTTTATCGTACCACTTTAATTGCATTCGATTCCCGGTAATTTAATGAGGATCGGGGGCGACTGGGTATGGGATCGAGCGGGGTTTTATGACAGAGCTGGATCAACTTCGAGTACACGAGTTACTCCACCGCGCGTTATTACGTTATTCCACTAATTATTTTATCCCGAAACGATCTGGTTTACTTGCACTTTCACGACTGAGAGTATCGAACAGTGTTCATTTTTACCGAGCGCAAGAAGGAGAGTATAAGATTCATGTACGCGCGCGACTATCGGATAATTCCAATTTTCCCTCATTTTCCATGTTTTGCTTTTCTTTTTTTTTCGAAAAATGGATACTCGAGGGTGAATGACGTAAATTATCGTAAAATCGAATCGGAGATTAAAAACTTGGGTCTAACGAAATCCAGTGGTCAACGAAAGTGGTTAGAAAAAAAAATTTGCCCCTTTCCCCAAAAAAATTTAACTATTTGATGGACTTCTCGGAAGTGTTAGTGGCGAGAGGAGGGGGGAGGGGTGCGCGACAGGCAGTTTCAAGGAAAGAGCGTGAATAGGGAGAACCGTGAAATGGTGGAATAAGTGGAAGGGGATGAAAATTCATTCCGGCCGCCGCGAAATTCTACGGGGGTGAATTCTAAGAGACGCGAATTGTCCGCTCGTCGAATTCATTCGTTTCGTTCCATTCGTTCTGCTAGTTCAGTTTTAACTTTTAGCCTGAAACTTTCGTCGCGCGTGTTTACAACCGCCAACCCCCACCAACCCTTCAACCCCTTTTCTATTTTCGTTCGTGCTATATACTTACAGTAATTGAAGGAGTTTTAATAGCATTTACCGCCAACGCGATTACAACTAATTAGCGAGGATTGGCTTTTAAACAATAACTCCCATAAAACCAAAATCCGTGAAAGAAAAAGAAAAAAAAAATTAATGAAAATATATCCTTAAAAATTAATTACCGCTTGAACGAAATGAAAACTGATAGTAGCCTGAATTCCATAAATTCATTGCTCGTGCCAATTTGGCATGGGGGATGTTTTTTCAAGAGTTCTTGAAAAATTTATGACACTCCTAAATAAACGGCACAAAGACTTTTTGGTAACTGACGGAATCAAAGTTGAACCTGCCAATAAATTGAAAATATTTCCACCCTTGGAACATTCTATCAGTTTTTTCTCCAATTTTTCACCCATACAGAGATACGAGCATACATATAAAAACATTGATTATGAAAATTTCCCGGTGACCCGGAATTTAATCTTTCGGAATTCCATTCGTAAGAGCTATATGTCCAAGTTTCCGTTTTCAACTTCAGGAAAGAGACAGACAGAGAGAGAGAGAGAAAGGGGGTGGGGGAGGGGGAGAGAAAGCGGAGAACGGTCCATATCGATCCGAGTGCTAGGAGAGAGCGCAAATACTCTCACGACGCGGGATTATAAACGGGCCACGAAGTTTCGAGCAACCCCTTTTCCACCACCCCCTTTCCCACCCAACCCCTTAGAAGCGAGCAACGTCGCCCAAATTTAGCGCAAACAGAATTACGCAGTCCAGACTTATCGTCTTGAATTACACGTGTATCCTACCACCACCTCGAGCTTTGCATACCCCTCGCGACCTCCGCCACCCCCGCGCGTTTTTTCATTCCTTCGCCCCTTTCCGGTTCCTCGACAAAAAGTCGATTGAGTAAACTGCGAATCTCGTTGCCAGGTTGAAGGAACAATAACGGGGAAAAGCTGGAATCTTCATTCTCATTCTTTTCCCCGTTTTTCCTCCCGAGGGTAGTTTCTGCAATACTAATCAGATTAAAGAACTACCCCCTTGCCCTCTCTTTCTCTCTCTCTCTCTCTCTCTTTTATATAGAGAATAACTGGGATCAATTTGTACAATTAAAATTTTACAAGAAGGTACCCTCTCCCCCTCCTCTTTTGAATATAGATGGGGTTGAAACTATTATTCACAAATTTCTGATATTCGTACTCTTACTCTCGTACGCGTACTTGCTTCATTTCGCAGAACGATTGCATTCGTCGCACTCGTATCGCATCGAGGAGAGACGAGTATCGGATGCTATGTCTACGATGGGACAACCTCGCAGGCTCGCGTGCTTCTTAGCGGAGCAAAGGTGCGAATGAAAGGTGCAAAAAGAGGGATGTGCGAGAAGATCCCTCGGTAAACAGAGAGGGAAGGAGGAGATTGACGGGGTGCCTATCATAATCAACACAATTACCAAGACAATAGCAGCGGCAGCGGCAGCAGCTTGTACGCTTATCGTTCTCCAGCTCTCCAGCATAGATCGGATAATTTACACGGGGTTTGAATTTGCTGCCTAGTTTCAGCACACGTGTTGTGTTGCGTGGCTATAAATGCCTGTGTAGCTTGCACACGCACATGGACTTCTTCCTCGACACGCGCGCGCGCGCGCGCGGGGAATTTGTATTTTTATACGTCGACGACGCGTGTAACGGGAAGTTCGGGCGTAATGCGCGTTTAAAACGTAGCTCCGATAAAGCTACGCACGCACCGAACGTAAATCAGCCAGTCATTTTTCCAGCAAGCCAGCCGCCCAGGTGCAACCGCGGAATATTGTTTTAAATCGTCGGTCGTAATTGGGGGTGCGTCGATGTTGCGAAATGTGACAATTACGCGTAAACTGTAAAATTTCTCAACGATCCGGCCTATCGCGCGTACGCGATCTCTTTCTCTCCCCAATAAACATTCCGTATCACGGTATTATGTATCAGAGCGGTGCATCATGGGGTGTGTGTTGGTTAGAGCGAGGTCTCGGGAGATTATGATAAAATACTCGAGCGCGTCCACACTTTAAACGCGCGGGAGGGAACGTTGCGATAAACTATTTAAAGTTATCTGAAACACACGCACGCACGCACGCGCACCGAGAGAACGGGATATTTTCCTATGTTAACGAGGAAATTGGCTGAAGAGCGAGATAAAAAATGGGGTTCGTTACGCGATACGGTCGAACAGCCAAGGGAGATTACGATGGATCGCGGTAAAATGAAGAGGGAGCGTAAAATAAATATGAGAGTTGAATTTGCAAAATCAAATTGCGGATGGGGGAGAGGAGCATGATGGACAAACGGGTTGAAATTCAAGGGCTATTTCGACGGGGAACATGAAAAGAAGAGATTAATGCCGAGGCGCGTCTTGTCTTCCGCGGATTATGCAAATTGGCCCGTTCCGTTTAAGTTCGGGATTACCCTCGGGAGATTCCAATCGAGATAATCGCCCCCGGCTATTTCGTCTTCCTTTTAATCGCTCTTCGCCATATGCCGGCAGTCATTGGATCATTCGCCGCGAGAAGACGAGAGAGAAACTTGAGCAAAAAAAAAACTAGATACTCGGGGCGTCACTACTGTGCGTTCTTATCGCCAGGTGCCTGCATCGCTATTTTGTACACCCCCCCCCCCCGGGGGGGTAACCGAGTTCGACATTACGATATTTTATTATTTATCATAGCTGTATCGCGCGGAGATGAATCATCTCCCGAAATAAACTGAACGATAAACGAAGAGTAGTGAAAATGATTGGAGCCTTGATAAATGGGAAAAGTACGTTTTTGGACTATTGTATTTTTTGGAGTGTGTAAACTGTAGCGAGGGTGCGATATCTGGATTTTTCTTTTTTATCTCTCGAAGAAAAATGGTGGAGGTTCCGGTTCCCAACAAATCATCGCGGGGAAAGTGGAAAATTGGATTGACAGGTCCGTTTGATCGGCCAATCTCGAGGAAAGGCCACCGGAAGATTCGCCATTACGCCCGTCCATAAGTGTCTTTTCACGGGTCAATACAATTCCGACCTTTTGCAAAATTCCGGCCAGCGACCCTCGTAAACTCCCGCGTGACACGAAAATCTTGTCGCGATGTCCCATTCGCCTCCGAAACTGCACTTTGACCTCCCCGCTTTCCCAAGAAACTCGCCAAGATCCTTTTTCGTTATATCGAGCACACCTGCGCGTGCATACGTGTATCCAACACACGTGCACGTGCACGCGTGATAAAAATTAAACGCGTGTCCGCCGATGATCGTTTCATTAAAGTACAAAATTATGCGTATATTTAAACACGTTGATCCAATCGAATGTTGAGAGGTCCAAATTTTTGTCGAATCTCTCTCTCTCTCTCTCTCTCTCTCTCTCTCTATGTTTTCAAGTGGATTTTGTTTTCCACTCGTATGGAATCGATACTTAAAAATCAAAACCAAGTAGTAGCCAGAGCGCCGAGAATAAAACACACCGGTGAAGATTACCGAGCTAGCTCGACTGGAAATTGGGAAAAGCTTTAAGGGTGAAATGAGCCGACGCGTACAACACAATAATCATTGTTATTCATGACAAACCGATAAGATCCGGTAGTCGCGCAAACGGCGTGAAATTTAATCACGCGAGAGTACACTGTCGAGAGTACCGGGCGTGAAATCACACGGCGGTACCTTACGATCGCGGTGACCCCCGTGATTTTCGGGTGTCGATAAAAGAAGGTGAAAGAGAGAGAGATAGAGAGAAAACAAGAGAGAAAACAGGGGTAAAAAGGGAAATAAGATGGAGGAGAAGAGGGCAACCAGGCGTGAAATTGCAGGTTACCGACCGAGTCACTTTGGAATCGCCTTAATGCCGAGCATTTTAAATACTCCTCTCGCAGATTAAAGGTAAAGCAGTTTCTCTCTCGCTGGAGCACGAGTGCGGGCTGACGGGGGTGGTTCCAGCCCACTGGGAGAGGGAGAGACATCAAAGAGCGTGTTGAATTTCATCGTGCGCCCTTTTACGAGGGGGATGGGCAGGGACGGTAGGGAGAGCCGTTCTCTCCCTGCGTCGATGTATCAGAGTCTCGAGTGGAACGCGTGGGTGGCAGGTAAAAGGAATGCTAGGGGTTGCGAAGGGGTGGGAAGGGACGAGTGTACAGCAGGGAGTAGCGTCGTTGCACGCGACGTCGCAAGCCATTTTGGCTGACGTGGCCGATCGATTCGCAAAAATGCTTTCGTTTTATTCCATGTATGAACCAGCAGACACACACACACGCGCGTGCACGCATAAGTTTACTCGTGCACACAGATATCCATAGTTCGTATGTTACATGTACGCAACTTGTGTGACGCTAATAGAAATATACCTTGCGCGCGCGTATATATGTGTGCGAACATGTACGTTGTTAGGGGTGTGTAGCAATGTGTGGACCAATAGCAAACAAACGATTCTTTCCCCCGGATACTCCTTGTATTTCTAAACAAGCTCCCCAACTTATTCCACTCTCTCGCATTCTTTGTACGCGCTGAAATGTTTTCTCGCGGGAGAAACCCTTCGTTTTATTCAGTTGTCAGAATGATCTTGAAAATAATCGATAGGATGCGTGGGTGTGCGAGAGCAACATCCCTGAAAAGATTTCCAGGCTTTTCTCTCTCTTTTAACGGCGAGAATCTAAGTTTCTCACCGACTCTTTTGCTTCTGGCTAAAGATTAAGATTATTTCGACTATAGCGAGTGAGTAGTTTGAGGAAAATGTTTGAAAAAGTGACAGGGAGGGAAATCGTAAAGAGAGAGAGAGAGAGAGAGAGAGAGAGAGAGAGCACGAAGTTTTAAGAAAATTATTCAGTTTGAATAGATTTCTTCCAGCTTAACGACCGAATAATTGGAAAAATTGTATATCGAGAATTTACGCAATTAATTAGCACCTTCCATTTAATCTCTGTGAACTATCGGAAAATTCGTAGACTTCTCGTTGATTTAAGATGACTCGTCTCAAAATTATAATCGAAACTTTGTTTAATTTTCGCAAACTTGCGGAGTATTAAGGAAATCTCGGTTTAAGTCGATTTGTCTCAATGATCGTGTTTCTCGACGGTTAAGCGAGAAAGAATTCTTCGAAATTAATTATCGATGGAAGAACAATCAGGATCGCGAGGAGATCAAGAAAAGTCAACGCGACAGCCATAGAGTTCCAGCATAATTATCTAGTTTTCGCTGTGCTAATACTGTTATAGCACAGTTGAAACCTCGATTATCGCGAACTTCATAGAACTCTGCCGAATAGGAATGACGAATAATCGAGAATACGTGAATTACAAATAACTCCCCCGCAGCCCCTCCCCTTATTAATTACGACTGTAAATTTAATTACGTGCATTGCGCGCGATAGGTTCGTCGATGTCCGCGATGAGCGCGATACTATCGGGAGAAAAATTTTTCTCCAACGAGAACACCATAAGTTTTCCCCCTTCGGCTAAACCGAATAGAATCATTTAAACAATGAATGCAGGAGCCTTCGACGGAAGAGGAGTGGTAGGGAGCGTCATCGAATAACCGCTCGTTTAACGAACCCCCGCTGTCTCAGTTTTATTTTCATCTTCCTCCCTCGTGATGCAATTTCCGTCGCGTAAAAGCGAATCCGCGAATCGAATCGAGACGCTTTACTCGAGAGATTTCTCAAAGGAAGTGCAAAAAAAAAACAAAAACCTAAAGAATAGAATGGAAAATGTCGTAGTAATTTTTCCGTTCGTCACAAACGTCCGCTAGACATTCGTTAATGAGCGTCGATTCGTTAAACTTTCATCAAATTTGGCGAATGCGCTTCGAATTTGTCCGTCAGGAAAACGCGGATGGCCCTGAATTTATCGGGGAACGCGCGCGAGTGTTTTTCAATAATCCACCGGGGTATCGGATGGACCTGACAGAGAATCACTTTGATCCATCGAAAGCCCTTCGATGATCGGACTCGACCACCCCCTCCCTCCCTCCCTCCGTCGAACCACCACCCCCACGAACGCTTTCAACGATACGAGCTGTACATGCACGCGAGTCGCCACGGGATACACGCGTGCGCGCACACGCGCGCAAAGTTAAACCAGAGCCACGTACGCGCGATGATAGGGGTGTGTGTGTGTGTGTGCAAGGCGAAATCGCGAAATAAACATAAGCGCGTGTAAGTGCGCGCGCGCGCGCGCTACTACGTAAACTGCATAAGCGCAAAGTTACCGCGTGGAGACAGAGAGGTACACGCGGGAAAAGCTGGAAACTCGCGTTGTTCCGCGGGATGCTCGATTCCTGCTGGAATATTTCTAAGCCACGGCGAAACTGTGGAGGATGCATCGAGATAAATGCGGCCGAGGAACGTGCCAACATGTCCGCCGAGTTCCGGCGAGTTGCCAAAGTTTTGTCGTCGCGGGACACCGGGACCCTTTTGATTCGAGATTTAACGTTCCGACGATCTGCGTGGCGCCGCATTCGTTTTTCTCTCTCGAATAGAGAGGAGAGCGAGAGTAGGACGGGAGAGACACGTGGAAAGACTTTTGAGGAATGCCTCTGCACGCACACTTCCGTTCGCAACGCGTGATCTACGCGGATACGCGCGCACACACACACACAGAGAGGGAGACCCCGCCGCCGTCAGGGATGTCAGTCAATAATTTTTCCGCCGCTAAATTATTCTTGTTCGGTTTCCTCCGTGTATTTGCGCGATTTCGCTGCAATTTTACAAGTCGCGCGTGCTCGCAGCTCGCTGCTATCGCAAATTTCTCCCGATGGTCGTCGCTACCTCGTTTGTCACGATCGTTATCGTTACTCTTCCGGAGGACCTCGCCGTCGCCATCGAGGAACGTCGCGCGCTCAACGAATTGTCTTCTCGATTCGGTCGCTGCGACGTACCGATCCACTCTCCATGGAAGTTCCTGGTCGGGAGGATAAATCGAGCGATCCGACATCTCGCGCGAGTTTTCGGGCGAGAGATCGCAAGATGGCCGAAGCTTTTGGCCGTCACCCGAGAGAAACGAGCGCGACGAGCAAATTACTCGTTAGCGACTGTCGTCCGTTTTAACCGGAGTCTCGCGTCTCCCGAAAAAGAGGAGCTTCGCTTCGATCCGCCTCCTCCCCCGGGCTTATGGCGGTGACGGTGCTCCCGAATAATCAGGTTACGGGTATCCGGGCAACTTTGGGAAATCCATCAAACATTTCGAGCGAAACGATAAATTGAGTGGCGTTTGGCAGTGGCGAGCGATTGGCCGCGCGCAGCTGCAGCTTAGCGGTATCGAACATTATAAACAATCCGCGAGCAATTGACATGAAGCGAAGCGAAGCAAAGCAACGGGTAGGAAAAGTTATGTAACAGAAATTCTCGAGCGGGGAAGAAAAGCCACTGGCAAAACGCCACTGGCACAAGGGATATTAATTCTCCGCGGCAAGTTGTCAAGCGAATTTAATCAGGAGAGGTTTTCAGTCTCTGAATTTACGGTGGCCCGCAACAACTTGCTCGACTCAAGGAAATTAACACCAAGTCGCTGATTGACGCCGTTGTACGGCGTTGTACGGCGTTGTACAGGGTGTTCTACAGCGTGTGCTACCCGGAATTGCGTAAACGTGACGGAATATTGACGGCTCGAATTACCATGGGGATGAAGGAGGAGATTGACAGAATGAACGGGGAAAGATATGGGAAAGAGGGTGAGGGTGAGAATCGCGGAGGGAGGAGAGACATCGACCAAACTCTCTCTCTCTCCCTCTCTCTTTCTCTCTTGGAGGCTCGGATAATTAATTATCTAGATCTAACACCACCAGCAACTATTGTTATCGGCTGGAACTTTGATTATCACGCGAGCCCTTGATAGATTTCTAGTACATAGGGGTGATTAATAATTTGCATTAAAGCGGTCTGAATGAGCCGATTGTATCGTTAAATGTTGATCAATATTGTTTTGCGTGATCAATACGATTAATAATACGTGTATCGTTGTGCGATGCACTTGTCGCGCATTGGCCCATTGATTGTTCGTTGACCATTGGTCATGAACAATGATCATCAGTTCGCGCGCTCTCCGAATGATCTTTCGGTGTAACGAATAGAGTATTTGTATTTTTCGAAATTCTCTTGCTGGTCCGTATGCGCGTTGGAACATAAAAATAGCTTGGTGCTCGATTCTTCTGAAGTTAGTTGTATCATTAGAGAGTGATGCGGTATGTATGAGAAGAGATTTATGGAAAAAAATCTCGAGAGAAAAATTGGGTTCTGAATCGTAAAACTTTTATGCGGGCTACCGGTTGAGAATCACTGGCTGAGAGAAAAAAATTCAATTTTTATAGGCATGCCTCTCATAACGTAAAACTGGTGTTTCCCTAAAGCTGTGGGAACTACAATATCGCTTAGAATTCAACGAGTACCCCCCGGGAGATCCGTCAGTGCACGTACACTGTACGTGATTGGTCGATAAATTCAGCACTATCATCATCGTCATCGTCATCGTCATCATCATTATCATTACCATCGTCATCGTAGGAGCTTCCAATTAAGCATAATCAGCTGATAGTTGATTGTTCCTGACCCCGCGCAACAAAACATTACACGTACAAATACACACATCGGATACACGCGCATACGTATCTCGGTGTGAGCGTTACTTGGCAAATTTAATAAAAAAATATAACATTTGCGTAAACTTAACAAAGTTCATACGCTCAGCACTTATAGCTTTATCGCGGTGAGATTTTCTTAAAATGTCGAATTTTTATTTTGCGCACTTTACGGAATTCGATTCGTGAAAGAGATTCAATGTGCACGGTAATCGTAAAAAGAACAAATAAGAAGTCCGCAGTCTTATGTGCTGAATCTGTCGAATGGTACAATGTCTAGCACATGGGATTAACAACTAAAAAACCCGAGTTCGAATCCCGAGAGTCGTGCAAGGCGAATGTAAAATATTTGTTGTCTATAACCTACTGGATCAATCAGCAGACCGATGACTCACATAAAACCATCCATTAAAAAAAACCCATAACCAAACAAATTTTAGATATCAAAAAAAAAAAAAAAAAATACAGCACACACAATGATTTCATCCCCATAAACTGATAATGTATAAAAAAAAAAAGCATAGAGATTCTCAACTGGTTCTGTAAGAATATCCATAAATCTGAGAAAAAACATAATATTTCAAGGAAAAAAAATGTAAGATGGATAAGAAAAGTTTGATGACTAATCTCGATTCGACGTCGATTTTCTCCCTTGGGCTATCCAAAGTAACATCCAAGTTATCCAAAGAAAAGCAAGAACAAGATAAGAAAATGGTGTTTAGCGCATTGCACATGCGTGTAGACACGAGTGCTTGCTTAAACGATAAAATTGAAAATCGCATCGATTTAACGGAGTTTGAAGAAGACTTATGGGGTAATGTTTTTATTAAAAAATATACGATATCCAGATAGGTGGGATTTGTTTAATTGTATCAGATTCTCCATATAACGAAGCGACTACTTGACGAATTTAACAGACTCCAATACGAAAATGCGGCGTGCAATAATTGTTTGCTACCCGGCAACTGTTTGCGCAGCGCGTTAAGCAAAACTGATGAACAAATTGAAGGGATGTAGGAATTCGCTCGAGATAATTAGAGCTCTGCTCGTCAGATGCGCGAAATTACCATAGAGTTCCAGTAACTACCGTGCTGATAACACCCCCACGCGTGTATACAGGGGCTGCCACCCCCTGGTATTCCATGAACATAGAAATCACCGATACTAACTTACATTGTGTCGCGAGTGGTTTATCTCGAAATGAAAATGGAGAACTACTGGCAACTCCTCCCTTCCATGTGTGCGTGTATGTGTGTGTGTGTGTGTGTCGACTATTCGTTGATTAATATACGAAAATATCGGACAAATTCTCTGATTTGTGTATAGTTTGCGAGAGAGCTCCGAAGCGTGTGCAGCTATATCCGCTCCATCGGAGATGGGAGATCTTCCTGACGAACTAAAATCGTGTGAATTGAAGAAGGAGGGAGGGACGGGGATGGGGATGGGGAGTCAATTGCACGGACGAGTACGCGATTACAACGGTGGACAATCGATTAGACGGGAAATATTGTGAACTCGGCGCTGCATAGATTCTCCGGGGTCTTCCGGTTTTTCATTAGTTGCGACATATCGCGACCCCTAATCTGATTTCTCGCCATTTCTACCGTTTCTTTGGAATATCATTTTGGGAGGGACGTGGAGTACGGCATAAACGAAACGAGATCAATCAAGATTAATCGCATTAAGGAATAGAGAGACAGAGAGAGAGAGGGATGAGGGGAGGGAAAGTCAGAGCTCGTCCGCTAAGTAAGTAAGGGAAAGCGATCAATGTGCTCTCCAACGTGGTGACGTCTCTCTCTCTCTCTCTCTTGTGAAATCGGCCAATAGAAAAGCGTCCCAATGCCATCCCGGACATTACCATCCCACGGCCTTTCAGGGAGAGTCAAAATTTTCCCGCTGGCGGAGCTTAAAGGCTGCCGGAAAACAAGCCCCGATACCCGAAGATGCCACTGTGATTTTTTATAGGGAATTCCGGACGTGGGTTCGCCGCCCACTCTCCCCTCGTTTCCACCCCCAGAACACTTTTTGCACTTCCGGACACATCGTTTTTCCTCGGTGTCTTCCGGCCATTCTTCTCAATTCCCAGATGAGGGACAGCACGTGGGACGTGAACAAATTTTCACGAGATATTTACCGCATTGGTCCAGTTTTGCGGCAAAATTCCGCGCGTTGAAAATCCAACGGGAAAATAATTACGGGGAAAGTTATGGTGGTGATGATAATCGTCTTGCCGCTGTTTCGTCCGAAATGTCGCGTTGATGTTACGCTTTGGACGAATAATATTGCCCTGTATTTTCTTCTTTTTCTTCTTCTTTTTGTTTTTTATCATCTCATATGTGTACTATTTGTCGAGATTGTTAAGTAGATTTTATAAGAGATTATATAATAGGGGGAGGGGGTGTTCTAACGAATGCGCGAAATGTTCGCGTACTCGTTAATATCCGTGTAATTCACGGTTTAAAATTTTCAAATGCATTAGAACGTAAGCGCGAGGGCAAGCGAGAGAGTCAGTGAAAATTTGAATCGTGCCAATTGGTAATTTGCGTAACGAGTTTCGAATAACGGACTATCCAGATTCGCGTAATTGCAAGTCGAAAAGGGATCCTCGAAAGCACTCGTGCCAATATCCTGTGCAATCGCGGTAAATTTTCCTGACAAGGACCACGCCGACTAATTTTCCAACGATTTTCCTCTTTTTTTGCATTATTTTTTTCTTTCTTCTCAAATTGCACGAACCTCCTTCGAATTGTCCGCAATCTCATATCGATGTAAAAATTCGGTATAAAATTAACTCTACGGTGCATTTGTATTTGACAAAATACAGCCGAAAAAAATTCTGGAATTGACGCGAAATTTGTTAAGACTTATAAATTTCATAAGGTTATTTTGGGATGAAAATGGAGAGATCGGTGAAACGTATAAATCTTTGATAAATTTGCAGCTTGATATTAGCAGACTTATCATGCGCGCAAATGCCCAACGCGTCACGCGGGGGTATTATGCCGTCGGCCATTTTGGGCAACGGCCTTGAAATTAGTCATTCGGTATCATGAATAACTCGGACTGTCCATGAACGGGGTGTGACCAGAGTGTATGAACAATAATGTTGATTTTAAAGGCCATTCGTGAATGTATAAATCAATAGACTAACCCTTAGCGAACTCCGTTCGATTATTTCCTCCGTCCCTGCCCCGTGCATCCTTCCGAAAAGTAATATATTTTTATTATTTATTAATTTATAAGTGACTCTGCCGAAAATTCCACTGGTACACGCCTATGAATTTATAAGTTCGTTTATTCATCGTGTACTGTTTCTCGCTATTCGTTCTTCTAATCCCATAGAAATTGAAAATCCCCGCGCACCCTGTTCATCCCCTCAATATCAGCAAGATGAAACGTTTCATCGGAGATCGAGTCATAAGTATCTGAAAAATCTCGCAACAATATTTTATTCTTTTTCTCTGCATTACCTGCGCGCAAAAAATATACCCCAAGAAAAGTTAAAGCGAAGGACTTCCTATGGAAAAATAACGAAACCCCCTGGTAATTATTCCAGTATAATCGTATAATCGTATTAATGTCGGAATAACGAAAAAAAGAAATAAAAAAAAATCAAGAGATAAATATTTATCTGGAATAAGAGTTCTGGGAAATTTCAGTGGAATGCCACGAATGAATATTCCGTTGATTGCAATCGATATTCCCGATCAAACCGGATCGGTGAAAATCAAGCTCGGGGATGAAAGCTTTCAGCGTGTGGCAGAATGTAAATGTAAGCAGGGAGCTTTCAGCTCCGAGGCCTCGTACACCAATTACGTCACTCTGTTTTTCCTCATAATAAATTTGTTTTCCCTCAACGGCCTTTTCTCCGATAAATCCCGGCTGGTAACTCTGTGTTTAGTCCCTTCCCCCGCTAGCAACCCCTCGCTAAGCTTCTTTCGTCCTTTCCTTTCCTGCGACTTGTTCTCAGGATACCGGTCCACCCCCTGCCGCACCCCATCTTCGCCCTCACTCCCTCGGACTGTCTTAATTTACGGAACACTGATTGGGTTTTATCGAAATTATCCTCAAACGCTTCTGCCTTCTTTATCTCGTTTTATAATTTCTCTCTCGCTTTTCCTCTCTCTCTCTCTCTCTCTTCTCCTTCTCTCTCCCCGCCCTCTTTATTGTTTTTCCTCTTTTAGAGATTTCTTTTAAAATTCAATCGTTTGGTTGGAAAAAGTAGTGGCATTTGTTTACTTTAGATGTCATTTACGGGGAGTTGGATTTCATTTCGGGAGGGAGGAAAAAACCTTGTTAGCCTGGACGTTAACGTTAAATGCCATTTGTTTTTATTAAAAATTTTATACCGATCGTTAAATGCCATTTGTTTGTAAGAAACATCGGGCACGGGACATGAAATTTTTAATAACGGCAGGGATAAAGCGTAAAACCACATTTATTATATTTTATCTCGTGCATACTTCCTTCTCCCTCTTCCCCCTCGCTGCTACCCCTTTGCTTTTCTCTTGAAAAATCTACGAGAAAACGTAATAAAAATTTCTTCGCCCCGAACATTGGGGTTTTTATCACTCGCAAATTTTGCGACCATCGAAACAGGTAGAAACGAATGAAGGACGGGAAGAAACACGGAGATGCAGAGAAATGCAAGAAAAATAGGGTGGAGGGTTGAAATCGTCAACTCGACGATTAGAATAATTCGACTGGAACCTGGTGATGGTAGGGGAGGAGAGGAGGAGAGTTCCTCGAATCCTGGCAAATCAGTGACACCAATTGTTCCTTGGACAGGATGGGAGGGCTGGCAAGCTTGTTCCAGGTAAGATTCAGATTTCTCCAGGTGCCAATCCCTTCGGAGATAAGTGAGGAAGGATTTGGCTAGGGCCAGGACTTTAATTCCCTTCGAGAGACATCCGGGTGGGTACCTTTAATGGATCTGCCCTGTTATCCCTGTCCTGGCTGATAGAAACAATGAAGAAAGCCAGCAACAACCCTGAAGTGGGAAGAAGACAAACAGCGTCTAGAGCTGTTTCCAGCTAGTTTCCCAGCAGCCAGTAGTGACTTTCCAGTAGGAGGAAACTTCTCGGGAAAAGTCCAAGCTATCCTCGCTAATGAGTCTTCGGAAAATCGAACTGGGAAGATCCAAGGAGTCGTTTCGCAAGAAAAAAAATCTAAAAAATGAAAAAAAAACGACTCGTACCACAATCCTTTCGGCAATATTGTGAAAACCAAAATTGTTTCATCGAACCGCGTCGATCCCATGGCGACTCCCCCTTCCCCCCAATATATCCATCGAGTGTTTTCCAGCGCATCGATGCCATGTAGTCTACGGAGGTCCTTTCGAATCCCGCAAATCTTCGTCAGGACGAAAAATCCTTCGCGAGCGATCAGTTTTTCCGCGGAGATTTCGCAACGTCCAGTCCGGTCCTTTCGGATTCTGGGAGCAATATTGCCGTGGCGAGCAAACGAAGCGCGCGAGTGCAAAAAGTTTGGCTGCTGCCGCGGAGTTCTGGACGAGATTTATCCTTACGGGGTTTGCGGTGCCTACGGGGTTAAAGTCTGGAGGAGTTGCAGGGGTAGAACGAGCGTATCCGCGGATTAATTGGAACAATAACTGCGAGGGAATGGGCAAAGAGAGAGAGAGAGAGAGAGAGAGAGAGAGAGAGAGTCGTGAATTCGCGAGTTGGCTGTTCGCATTCTTGAATCAAAGCCCTGTGCTCGAAATACATATGTGATCCTGCGCAGGAGTCCTTTGAAGTTTCCCCAACGCCCGCAACGTGCCTGCCATAACAAGGATCTTTCGAGTGCCGCCTTGGCCCTCTTGCCACTGCACAGACTTGCGGTATACTTGCACCAGCCAGTATTTAGGATTCTGCATTACGGCAAAGTTTGCAACTCCCCCCACACCCCCGGACGCACCACCTACCACCCCCAATACGTACACGTATCAACTGCTGCAACTCGATAAAGCAGCCAACGAGAAACTCACCTTATTATTGATTCCAGGATGCAATATGTTGCGCCAGGATTACCAGGAGAGGTCCTTGTACTTGTACTTCGAAACGGATGGACTTGCAAGCTGACTCTGCCACACTAAACAAGGGTGATGGGGTGGGGTGGGGCCTCTGGCAACGCACAATCGACCAGCAGCAGCAGCACCGCTAGCACGAGCAGATACACCCCGAGGAATTCTTTCGGGAGAGATGCGCTTCCTTCTTTACAAACTGCCTTTGGAATTGGAAGAGACTCGTATGAACGTTCCTGCCGTAGTTTTAGTATATCTTTATTGAGCCTGCGGTGGAGTGCTAGCTAGTGGAGGGATGATTCTATTGGAATGGCGGCGGCGGCGGTGTTATAACCCAGATCTCTACTGCCAGACTTTTGGATTCCCATGTAACTGCGTGGGATCCCTAGGAGACTTTTAGATTCTCTGACGTGGACCAATAGCAGTCGTTCTCCTCGACTCGAAGCAAAATTCCTATCGCCTCTCTCCGAGAGACGCGCGCGGAGATTTTTTGGATCCTTCTTAGGGTGTTTCCGAAATTTCAGGCTTCGCGCACTTGCGATTTTCTTTTCTTGAATTTTCAAATTTTTCTTCTCTTTTGCTTTCCGCCGCTGGTGAGAATTTCACCGTTTCGCCTCATCGCGAGCCTCAAATAGTTTTGTAAAGAACGCGTAGCGCAAGAAACTTGAGGCCGTAAAGTGTTTATTTTGCTGGAACAACGTTTCGAGGTACATTTGAGTTGATGTAAGTTTGTGGTTGACTCGTTATAATTAGTCACCCTACTGGTCCACGGAGCATACTTGCTCCTAATGTCAAGGGTAACAAAACTTAGGAAACTCGTTCACGGAATGCCAGGGTACACTGGAAATTTCATGACGCATTGTGATCGTGGGTCCAAAATAACTTTCTTCGAGTAAGAAATTTCAGAAGGAAACGCAAGACTTTTGTTGAAGCGTACGTGGTACCCGTAAAATGATCTCCCTGTAGATAAATCAACGGATTCTCTTCTTATCGTTGTTCTTGTTGTCGTTGTTCCTTTCGTACTATCCATCCGTGTTACTTTCTTCATCACCCGACGACACAACTCGAACACAAACAATCATTTCTACCAATCGCAGCCCGAAAGTCGATCACGAACACGTACCAACTGACACACATACGCACGCAATAAGCAACGTGTACTGCTGTAACGTCAAGGTCGTCGCCAGTTCCGGAGCAAGAAAGATTGTCCATGGGATATTTTCAAGTTGAAAAATGATAATCTCGACGGAGAGCCATTTTTAGGTAGACTGAAGTCAAGATAGGCGGGGAGTTTACGATCGGCTCGTTAGTCGTAATTAGTAATCACAGCGAACCACGAAACATACTTCGTAATAATGTCAAGGGTAACAAAACTTACGATAACGATTGTAGTTTAGGTGGTAGCAGCAACAATGGCTCCGGTACCGCTCGCAACAATAACAAGACTGTAACGTAACGACATGGCGATAAATCGATAACTACTGAAATACCTACCACCTAAATATATCATCCGCAATACCGGAAGTGAAGTTATAGCCGGTGTCTAGATACTGCTGGATAGTTAGCAGCGCTACGCTAATTTCAATGGGATCTCAATAAGAGATAAGAACTCTATTGACTTCCCGTATCTTCGTGATGAATACTAAAAACTCACCCCGAATGGGGAGATCAACCCCGGGGAAAGCTTGGAAATAACGGGAAATTCTATCTCGTCCCTGAAAAAAAAGAGTCTCCTCTCCACATTTTCAGATTATCGCGAGTGTACGATTGTTTTCCATGTTTTCTTTTGAGATCGCTTCTCCCTGCAGCTGAAATATATCGGTGTATGCTTTCCGCCGAGAATTATATCGCTAAATTATTGTTGTTATTGCCTAGGCAATTGGCCGTGGAATTAAATTATTGCTTTCCATGATTTTGCGATGCAAAAAGTTAACGAGTTCTCGAGAAGGGGATGTTTTTCTTCGACGATGTTTTCCCGCTAATTTTTGAGCCATAACAATGCATAAATTTGACTTAAGTTCGAGCAAATCTTGTTCGTATAGTTTCAGATGGAAAGAAAGAGGTAGAGAGAGAGAGAGAGAGAGAATCTCTACAGGAGATTTCCCATGGGCCTGCGGACTTTGTTGGCCGGTGACACAGGGGGTGGAGTGAGCTTTTATCTCGCTTGCTTTATATCCGCCACGTACGAGTGCGATAATTACCCCCAGCCTAATTCCCCACTTAACTAACTTTAACTTGAGGATAGCTTTCACTTCTTACCCCCATTGTGCCATTCCATCCTGAGGAAACCTCGGGAGATTAGTTTCACCTCTTCCAACTCGTCGAACCACTATGAGCATATTATGATATTTCAGTGTACGAGTTTCCTCTCAACCCTTTCGAAAGATATTTTTTGCTTTTTCGCGCGAGAATTATCTTTTGTTTGCTTTGTTTCTTTGCGTTTCGAGCGTGGAGGGGATATCCATCCACCTCCGCTAACGATTTGCCCCAGTTGGAAGATAACACTCTAGCCAGGAAAATTGGTCAAATCCCAATTTATAATTCCAAGTTGACCAGGAAATCCCAGGGTGATAGTTACTGGGGTATTTTCTTGACGGGAAGTACTCGCTGTATCTCATGGGGAACGGTGCTAATATGGCCAGCGAGATACTTCCGGTAATATCAGAGTTATCGGAAGAAAATACGAGCATCATAATGATGTTTCGATAACGATTCGGCGAGGAACTTTTGTGCACTCGTTTAATGATCTCTCTCTCTCTCTCTTCAACATTTTGAAATTTTGTCTAAAACCTCGCGCCATATTCAAGGAACTTAAAACTCTGTTAAACAATTTTTACTCTTTTGTATTCTTCAATGAATCCATCGGCAAACAGGTAACATTTATTTATTTATAAATATCGATTACTTTGCAACTTATATCTTCCAATAAATAAACTGTTTTCCACAATAGAGCTATAAGATCTTCGATCTGAAATTGTGTCCTTCGTCTTAAAATTTTACGATTGATTAAAAAACTAGTGCTAATGATAGATTTTATTAATTATTAAAAAATGAAAAAGTTCACGTATGCTGAATGCTAAAATTAATTAGAGCTTATATGAAAATTTTAATGACTATATTAATATTCAAAGCAAGAATATTAAATATTATGGGCTTTGACTATATTATTAAAATGGAGTATCAATTTATTTCAATATGTTAATAATGAGTTTAAGTCAAAATTGCTAAATTATGAAAATCTTGATTAAATTACGAGACAAGACACATAGAGGGAATAAATGGCTTAATACCTTTAAGCCTCTATTTATTGATTGATTTATTATAACACAAATTTCTCCGAATAATTATTTTTCACGGAAATTTTAATTAGATCTGAATCAAAAATTATCTTTGCTTAAAATTAAACTATTGATCTGTAACAAAATGTTGTGTATAACTTTGCATAACTTTAAGAATCCTAATTTAATCATCAAGGATATAAAAAATAGCAAGCTATGATTATAAAGTTCTAAATAATTGTGGACACACACACACACACACACACACAGACATACAGAGAAATTTGGTACATTGACTGAAATAAAATTTGCCAAGCATGTGTTATAATTGACGACAAGCGAATTATCATATAATTATGATGAAGTACAGAAACAAATCTTATTACAAAGTACAATTATTCAATTACCTTAATTTACGCCCCTAACAAAAGTTACTCCAACACAGTTTCAGATTAAAATCAAATCTGATAAGCACACGTGGATAAAGTTGCATCGCGAACGTACAGAATATTATTTGTATACTCGTAAAGAGAAAATAAAATAATAGAAAATTATAAATACAATATGAAATTTTTAAAATTGAGGAAAACTGACTAATGTTAAGGGTAGATGTCGTAAGTAGGACAGACGCGAGATAAGATATTCAAATATAGTATCATACATACAAACTCTTATCCACTTATCAGAGATATCATGAAAAAGTCACTCTTAAACTCGATAAAATTTGATAAAATTCTGAAAAATAGTCCAATCTTCTTCTTTACCTCCCCTATCATTTCACCCCATATGCGAGTTTTTAAAAGAATCCTTAACAGAAGTTAATGTTAGTCCACCGCATTTTCAGATTGGGATCAAATTTCTGATGTGGGTATGAACACAGAGACAGATAGCCACCACCTCCAGCCACCCCCGTCCATACGCACGCTCACATGGAAGGATAAACCCATAAACACACACTGGGAGAAATTCACAAATGGAAGGAGAGTCGTGTTCATTGAAGAGGGTAATTTGCGACCGCGCGTTAAGGGGGTTGACTAGGTCCGTGCATGTGTATTAGTGTATGTGTTTGCTCGGTTTCTCGTTGATATTCGGAGGGTTCCTGGCGTTTACGTACGTGTAATTGGCTCGGCACGCTGGACCCGGCCGATCTGGCATACGATATGACGGACGGGGGATGGGAAGGGGGTGGAAAGCCGTTGCAACCACCCCATAAGCCTTGCGCGACACGCGTTTACGTGCCACTTTCGATCCACGACCAGCCACTAGGCGCGTCACGCAAGTGAAAGCTTGAAAATACACTTCCTCTTGCAAGGTCGTTACGTACTTGCTTCACTTTCCTCTCGCCCACCCCTCTCCCCTCTCTCCCTCACCATAAAATGCCTTAAAGCGTTTCAGAACACCGCTAACTATCTCAAAAAAAGTTGCGCGTACAGTTAAATTGGTTCTGTCTGACTAGATACGGCATTTTCTACTTATTTCTCGATTTATCTCTGTTGCATAAGTTTCTTAGATATTTCAATAATTTGTTTTACTCAAGGCATCCTTTACTTTCTGCGTACGGTGTGCAAGAACGCGTGGTAGAATTATCAATCTGTATATTTAGAGAGGAGGAGGAGGGGGAGGAAGAGGAGGAAAAATAGAATTTGCTTACTTCGAGGAAATTTTTGTTTTTTAATCGAATGAAAGTTGCGTTTATCAGTATTGGAAAAGATTGAAAAAAATTTAAACATTCTAGCAGTAGAATAACTTACCGTCCGAACATAAACATTATTTTCTACTTATTCTTAATCCTGCGTTCAACCCTTTTTTCTCAATCAAGTTAATGGGGAGTATTAACGATGTTCCACAGATTAATTATCTTAGGGTAATCCATGTAATCTCATGAAAATGTCTTTTTTAACTAGATTGATTAATGTCTAGCTAAAAATGTCCCTTTTACCCGCCCTCGTTTCTAAATTTATTGATTTTTTATAATTAAGTTATTCCGCCATCTTGTGGAATATAAAAGATTGTGATAATACGCATATTGCATTTTCTCGGAGAAAATTGAATTTTAGTTGAAAATATTGACAATAGTTATTTAATGAATAATAGTGAACACCACTTCCCCTTGTAAGCTGGTTTTACATACCTGTCACACGTTCCAGATCTATGAAATGCTTTAAAGTGCTTCAGAATACTGTTAACTATCTCAGGAAAGTGCTAACTTGTTCAACGTCTGACTACAAACAGACATTTCCACTTAACAGGCTGATATGCATGTGTTTATTCATAAATAAGCTTTTTCTCTCCCTTTTAACGTACTTCGTTAATATGTTTTTCTTTCAATTGTTTATGCAGGTTTCAAGTTTTCAAATGTACATTACTATTTTACAATAGGAGATAAATGGTTTAAATGGATCTTTTATACTCAGCTAAACAAAGTTAAGATTTCTTTTATTAGAAAGCTTTTTTTATCGCGTATTCCATACTATTAAAAATCTACTTGAAATTATCACAAACTACCCAAGAAAAGTACCATTCTACTTAAATTATTCGTTGCCTGGCTATAAATAGGCATTACTACTTGGTCCACTTTAACTCTACCTGTAGGCTTATAAATAGACTTTTCCACTTATTTTTCCTAATCCTGGAAATATAGCATTATAAACGTTTCTCCCTAATGTTTAAAAATACTCAGTAGTGTAGTTTAATTTTATTAATTTGGAAAATATAGGTTTGTAGTTTAATCATTGTAATAGAGAAGAATTATTTTTATCTCTATTTAAATTATTAGAATCTGATAGATCTGCTAAACTAATATTGTATTCGTTGATTTTCAGCTATTTTTAGACAAATTACATTATTTAATAGATAAATTCCCATTTGGCCGAAGGATATGTGGATATTTGGTATTTTTGAAAATCACTGAAGTCTGTGAATATTGGTAACCTTCTTGTAAGAATAATTTATCTTACGTCAATTCGTGGGTAGAATGTCAGGAGCTATAAAAATTTTGGCTAAAAAAAAATCCACCCCTGTAAAAATCGATAAACGATTAATTATAGCAAATGGAGGTGATCTTTCACGTACGACTACTGTTTTTTCTCTGACTTGTAAAATTCGAGTAAACCTAATTACCCAATCTTAAGCACCCTGAATGACAAGAATCGTAATTTCTATTGTACTTTTAATTAAGAACGCGAGTCGCGCGATGCTTCCTGCGACTCATGAGACACGTAGGAAGGTTTCTTCAGTGAAAAATGTTCCCACGTCAATTCCTGGGTAGATTATTTCGCGGTTGGTTGGAGAGGGATGGGAAATTATCGATTGTTTCATTGCGTGAGACAGGATTTCCACTGCAAATCACTTTAAAGGACACGCTCTGAAATAACCGTGAAATTTAACTGAATATCGAATATCCTCTCTTTGGCCATCAAATTCAGGGAAAATTCTTACTTCGTGTCATTACCAACGACGCACACTTTTCCAAACCCCGATCGCTCGGGTAACCTGAAACTCGCGCTTTTCTCAGTTTATCTTTTGGTTGCACCGAAACTCTATTTCTACCTGAAATAATCGTATAAGGAGCCTCGACGACCACGCAGAGATCCTTTTATGAGTAAGAAAGTTCATTTTCGACGAAAGGAATAAATTCTGAAGACGATAAATAATTTGCGACGACCAGATTCGACTGCTCGATGAAGGCAAATACCACCAGGTATAAGCAGAAACGATGCAGGTGCATCGAGCATCCGATGACCCTTGACATAAACAATAATAATAATAAATACCCCTGTCTAGAGCTGTAGGTGGAATTTATCGATTTTATCGAGCGTTCCATTAAATTATGATTTATATTCCTCTCGCGATATACGCGTGGTAAGAGAGGAGAGGAGAGGAGAAGAGAAGAGAAGGGAGAAGGGGAACATTCAAATATTAGAATTCAAATAAGAAGTTAAGCACCGAGTTAAATTTCTTCGTCAAATAAGATACGAGCCGTTTGACCGATCGTGAGCACCGAAGGTGATGGTGAACGAGCTTTGCGGATGGGATTCTATCCGTAAGGGATAGTTCTAATCAGGATATCGCAGGATAATTCTGATCGACCCCCTCTTCTTTGCGAAGTCTCTCGGGGGACCAAAGTCATAGTTCACCTCTCCGAAGAGAAATTGCCATGGTAAAATAACCACAAGGAACCATCACTCTGCTGGTTAATCTAGTGGAAACTATCAGTGGGGAAAATACCATTACATGGTAAATATAACGCGTGTGTACAACCATGGACGGATATGGGGTTCTCGACTTTAGTCTTTTGGTAAAAAGACGACTGAAGCTTTTCCTCGAGTGTCGAAGGAAACCTGTCGCCATCAAGATCTACCCTTTAACCTCCTGTAAATTATGAATTGTTTATTGCAGTCGCAACTGTAAGATTTGCTGCTAAACCACGGTGCAACGGTGCGAGCTAACGGCGAAATGGACCCAACAAAATGGTTATAGGTTGCGCGCGCGTGCGAAACATCGGAATGTCAAAAATTCTGTTGAAATTCTTGAAGAACTCGAAGATATCTCGAGGGAACGATTGATTTCTTCAAATTTCAATTGGGTACAAAGCCTCGGTTAAAATCGCAAGGATTTTAAGATGGTAACGAAAGAGTGGGAATGCGACACGGAATTCCCCATAAGAATTAAACGATCGAAGGATCCAAGGGACTCCGGTCGTAGGTCGTATGTCTTAGGTCGGGGATCTCAGGTCGTAGGTCGTAGGTCGTAGGTGGTGGTGGTGGTGGGTCGTAGTAGTAGTGGAGTATTCCCGAGTGAAATTCGAGGAGAGACGTCGAGTCGATGCCAAGAAAACGCTACAGGGTAACGGCCACGGTGGATTCTGCTCAGGGAGTCGTGGCAAGTGGAATTTCTCCGAACGCATATTGCATACCGCGTGCCAAATTATCGCGCGAGCCCCTGGAGTAATCCCTGGGGATTGAGAGAGAAGCACCGGCAGACAAGAATCCCACTGATATTGCTCTATTACTGTCTTACCCTGATGGAACTGTGAAAGACACCGACTCTCTCTCTCTCTCTCTCTCTCTCTTCTACCAAACTATCTATTAATCTATCCATTACTCAACCACCTGGATATTTCTCTATTGGAAGATGTGGGGGAGGAGAGGGGGTGCACCGGTTGTTATTCCCTATAGAACCTCTCCTTCGTCCCTCTCTCCTCGTTCCCTTTTCATGTACGATACAGTTGACACAGCTCGTTATCAAGTGGATTTATTTAAAAGTTGCAAAGTGTGGTTTTCCACTTGTAGAAAAAACGGCCAGAAAATCAGTCGCTTTTTCCCTAAAACTTAGCGAGTTTGATTTGCCGATTCATAAATCACTGGTTTAATGTCGCTAATTGCGATTTTGGACGATGATTGCGCAGAGATTTCGATTGTTTATAAATTAGCGAGAGGCGTAGGTGTGGTTAGGGTAACGTGTATCTATTGGTCCTGTCATAGCGATTCTTTGTACTTTTTCTACTTGGAATACCAAATCTGCTCCGTGGGATAAGAAGCGTGGGAAAACTTTCATGAAATTTGATAGCAGCCTGTGGATTCTCTTTAAAACTGTTGAAGTGCTGCATGAAGTTGCCTTATAATCCTATTAGGCCACACTTGAACCGGTGTCTTAGGTCACATGAATACCTTATTGACTTTTAGAAATCCGTAAAGTGCTATTTGCGACAAGATTGCTCGTTCTTCTAAGAAGCACTTTTTCAGAAGCGTAATAATAATAATAATAATAATAATAATAGTAATGTTTGACAAACTACTTTTGACGAAACCACGAATAAAACGACGATAATAAGATAAACTATGGTGTACGATATTGATCTCCGAGAATAACCTGATTTTCCCCAGAACGAAGAGTGAACATTAAGGGGAAAAATCGTGCATCGGTCAGACACGCAGTTTGAGCGTGTTTGAAGGAGCGATAATGAGATTAAATCGTTAATAATTCGCCGTTAACGCTCGTCTCTACCGGCAATGCCGTTCGAGGCATTTCGTTTTCATCGCGGCACAAGACGATTTCATTTCCCGGAGACTTCGCGTCGATAGTTTTATTCGCCATTGGCTCTTATCGCGAAATGCTCCGAATGCAATTGCGAACTGTAATTTAATCAGATTCGACCCGATTCCATTGTACGTGCAGCTACCGGAAATATGAAAGGCAGGACTGATAAATTGCTCTCCATCTTGGATGTATAACGGCAAACGTTTTCTGACGATAAACATGTCGAATTCCTTAAAATAAAATCGAATCTCACGAGCGCGCGCGCGCGCGCTCGTATGTACGCAAAAACTGAGTCGAACAATGGAAACATAACCAATAACGAAGTGAATATTTTTAGCCGTGCGATAATTAACGAATTTCTCTCCTCTCGAAAGACGAATGAACGGACAAGTAGTACAACAGTTAATTGACACGGCCGGATCATAATTTAAAATAACGAATGACGGAAGAGAATTAACGAAACAAGGAAGCCTATACGCTCGCACGATAAAGAGCCGAAATAAATAGATTAATGTGGTAAGGGTGAAGAGTGAAAAAATTTAAACAATGGAGGATTATGAGGTTCTGGAACTGAAGGGAATAAATTGAACGAAAAACATTTTGTGAATTTTTCACTTCTCGGCAAAGCGTGAAAAATCGGTTTGTTGATTTTTTCTTCGTCCTTTTTTCTAATTTTTCCCTTTTCCCTGGGAAGCTCAGGGAGTGTGGGAAGGGGGTGGGTGTACCATTCAAAACTCATCAGGGTAGTTTCTTGCTGGCGTCGCCCTCGTTTTGTGCTCGGCTTAAAACTCGCGGTTGCATTTCCGCCATTCGAGGGAAAGCAGCAGCAGCAGCAGCAACCTGACCAAGAACGCTCTCCCAAAGGAGAGACCTGGATACGTTTTTCCCCAACCTCCCCCTACCCCGAGAAGATGTTCTCACGTCTTCGGCTATCCGATAAAACACAAGATCGAAGCTGGCTCAGCTTATTGTTGCTCGACCTGACGCGTGTGGTCATTTCAGAAATGACCCTCTCTTTTCCTGAAATTTCGATGAGCCGAGCCTTTCCCCTTGATATTTATTTTATTTCTTCCTCTGCTTTTCTCCCATTTCTTCCATTTCTTCCGCTAACCCTTTTTTCCCTTTTTTGCTGTCGCGCGCTTATTTTCCTCTCTCGCTTATTTCAGATTTTCTTCACCACCCTTTTACTTTCCTAGTTGTCCCGTTACCACCTAATTATGAACGACCCGATGGATTTGGAGGCTGTGAAATTAAATAAGAGCCTAAATCGACGATACTCGGAAAAAAAGACAATAGCCGACGTATCGAAGTACAGCGCAATGTAATTGGAAAGTTTAAGGCTGAAACGATAAAATCCAACAGAGTGCGTGGAAAAGTTGTTGAAATTCTCGTTCGGATATCTGGGGCCCTTAAATGTTTCCGTATACCAAGAACGAGAGGTGGAGGGGTGGGGTGGAGAGGAGAAGGGGATGGATTAATCGGAATAATGGCTCCGGATGACAGATACGAGGAATAGTTCGAAATAAAAAGAACGTGACACGCATACAGAAGCATTCGGGAACAAACACACGAGAGTCGCGCGCAAACATTTTTATATCACGCGTGTCCACGCACTCGTACGCTTTTACTCCTTTCATCCACGCAAAGTTTGTTTTAGCTTGAAAACGAATTCTACAGTTTGCCCTGTTTTTATTTCCACTTAATTCTTTCCCCTTAACGCGTTCTACGAGAACTTGTACAATTTTTTTAACAGATCTTATCCAACTCATTTTCCGTACTCCCGCAGTCTTCAGCTTACGATTTTGTTATTACGAAAATTATTCCCCGTTGTATCTCCCCCGTAGTTCTCTCTTTTCTCTCTATTTCTTCATTGATGCTCGCGTATATCATTTACTCGTACCACTTGCGACAGTCCTAATCTTCGACGAGAAACAAAACCCAGATACGTTTAAGAAGGGGAGATTTACCCCGGTGTTTCACACCCTCGTGCAATGGCCCATCATAAAAATTTGCCCTCGTTTCCACGCATCCCTTCCGCCACATCAGTTTTACTCGTACACGTAGAGAGATAAGTGTGCGTGTATAGGTTGAACGACTGCGCTGGTACTTAGAAACATGCATCGTATGAATTTTTCTTCGCGCGCACAATCTCATTTATCACAGAAAACCCCGGAGAATGCGCAGAAACGTATTCAAGCACCACACACATACGTGTATTCGTACGTACATATACGTTTGTGTGTGAAACGCGTATACGCGCATGCGCGCGCGCGAGTAGCAATAGAAAATGCACATGGAGGAAAATGGAAGAGAAATAATTTTCTGGAGTTTCATAGCCACTGGAACGCGGCAATTGGCAGGACTGCGTAGTTCAGGTACGCGCTATCAGCGATTTCAAAAGCATTGCCGGGGCCACACGAGCCAACTCACTTTCTCAGATTAGCTTTGGCACTTACTGCCGGACAGCTGCATTGCGCGCATCGATTTCTGAAACCTTCCGCGAAAACCTGCCGCGAATGCTGCAGCGATCCGGAAAACTCTCGAGGTCCTTTCCCTTCGATGGGAAATCCCTTCTGCGGAAAAATCGGAAAAAATGAAGAAAATGCCGACGCGGCTCTTCTTTACCGACCGAGTGGATTTCCGATTGCCAGGCGATTGCTCGCGGCAAAATTCCCTTAAGAAACGGATTGCTCTCGATTCCGTTCGTCTTCCACGTTTTTCAACGGAAACTGGACACGCGATGGACTGGATGTACGCTCGTACGTTGGATTATCGTAAAGGCCAAGAGGATCATCGAGACAAAATTTGCGCTTAGCTTATAAAAAGCTCGAGCAGTTTAGCGTGGAAATGACGCGTCTTCCTTGTTAGTCAAACGTCAGCTTTAGCAACGATAAATGATCGTTGTTACAGGAACGACCTACTGTTGAACGTTCATTCAAGATTCAAAGGAAGTGTCTTAGACCGCTCTATACTTAGACGAATTAAGGAAAAGTGGGTTGGAAAACAAGGCGGTCTCATGAAAATACTAAGGTAATTTGGCGGCGAGTTGTTCTTCACTAAAAATGACCGGCTGAGTTGGTAAAACAGAGCTTGCGCCGCATCCCCTTAAGGGGATCACCGAAATAGGAGAAGAGAATTGGATCGATGGACAGGAAAGCAGCTGCAGGGTGAATTACGGTGAATATTTGACGTAATTGCGTGATTCGGTGGTCTTCGCGAAGTATAATACCGATTCGATCAATCGGATGATGAATAAGGTTTCTTTTCTTTTCTTTTTTTTTTTTTTTTTTTTTTGTTGGACACGATGGCATTACCGGCCGAGCTGACCGGAGAATAAGCGAAAAGATGAAAAATCGTAGAGTTAAACGCAATCCGATACCCCGTCGCTATGAGTAATCGATATCTAATCTCATCGGCCTGGTTACCAGACTGCTACTACTATTATAGAATCCTGATTCTGCCTCGCAGAATTGATCGGTAACAGCCTGGGCAAGATTAAGATGCCGTTTACCACCTATATCATTTCGCACGGGAAGCCCCGCCACCCACCACGTGACTTCGCAACCAATGAAATCGCAGAAACCCGATAGATACCTTTAGGGGCTATTAAGGGAATTCACGGCGAAAGTTTCGAATTCCAGTAGAAAAAATATCCTGACCTCTGGACAAATTAGACTTGGGACGCTTTATCATGTTCTTTAACTTTTTTCATATTTTTCCCTAAAGAGAAAGGAATTCGTGCGATGGAAAAAAACGTTTTGATTTTATTGATATCTTTTATTTATTCGTATGGATTCTCTCGTTTATCGTAAGAAACGATACTGCGGGTGTCTCGATAGTTTCGCTAGCCATCGTAAAAATGGAGGGTTCATCAAGGCCGGTCGAGATAAAGTGAAAAATATTTGAGAGAAGTAAGTGAGAGAGGGTAGGGGGTGTGTTTCCGGTGATTCTATTTCCTCTAGTTATATAGTTGATCGAGCCTACTACACCTTGAGAGTCGAGCCGTTAATTTTGCTGTCCTCTCGATCGAACCGAGGGGAAAAGCACTGAAGAACCAGGATGAACAATACCTACCCAATTCTCTTCTATCCCCTTCTCCTACCACCTCCACCTCCTCCTCCTCCTCCATTACTCTCCCAGTACAGGATGCTCCAAAATTGCGTACTCTACGGGGATGCGACCCACTTGAGATAAAATTAAGTGGAAAAATTTTAAACTGCTTCTTTTTCCTTTTTCCTGATCTGGACTTTGTTATAAATTTTGCCCTTCTCTGTTATGTCTTTCTCTTAGATCTATCTACGATTTTTCATAATGTTCCACATTTCTCACACTATCGAATTCTATCGTTCATTATCCTGTTTTCTCTATTTCCTCCGTTTTCTCGTTTTCTCTCTTCTCCTTTTCATGTGTCAAATTCTCCTTTGTGCTACTCTACCCTCTTTTTCACAATTCTATCTATCACTGCACTCTCCGCTTCTAGTGGATCGCTAGAAAAATCTACAAGTTCTATCGAGCAGTACACACAGGCACATATAAATATGTCAAAGCTATTGGATATCTCGTCATGCCAGATTAAAGCAATCGAACAATTTTGACATTGTTATTTCTGGCTATTCGCGATACTTTGAAACCATCGAGAGTCCTTTATCACAGTTTCGGAATCGCGTATTTTAGTATATTGATAAAAAAAAACGCGTCCTTGCATCATCTTGATAAGAAGGATCGAATTCCCCTACTAATTGCAGAAGACTTCCGAGGGAGTTAGAGTACCAAAGAAAAGAAAAGGACAAATCGATAGAGGAGAAATTTGATACTTGGAGATTTCTATGGTTCAAAATTGGGATTCGAAATTGTTTTTTTATCTTATGAGATTATCTTTGGTGCGCCCTTGAGGAATAGAGTACATTTTTTCCAGAAATAATTGAATAACATGTTTCTTAAGTAGTAAAGGACACTTTTGGGTCAGACATATTAGTCTGTTCTCTCTTTGCACTTGCATATAGCTTTCCAATCATCTTTATTTTACAAAATCTTCAAAAACACTCCTACAAACGGATATATCGCAGCTGTTTACACCAGCTTGAAGCGATCAAACAACTTTGCCAAATTTTCCTAAATAATGCGGAGCCTCGTTATTTCTGCAGGTTTAAAATTAGAGCTTATCGGAATCTGCAGAGACTCTTGAAGGAGCTAAGAGCATTTTTATCATACAGCGGGAAATTTGGAGCCTAGTGATTTCTACGGACTAAGACTGGAGTTATGAGGAACGGGGTCAGTTGAGAACACGCGAGTGTGTCGTGCAACTTTCAAGCTTTTGCTTGGCCTACCAGCTATTTCCCTTTCCACTGCCAGTACTTCTATTCCGATAGCTTCTATTTCGATATGTTTATTGTTGCTTATCAATTTCGTGCATCGACAGAGTCTCGTTTGGAAAATCATACTTCTTCTTATCAGTTGATTGAAAACCATTATGCTTGTTTCATTCGATATATCCACCCTCTGGAACCTTTATTATGTACTTTTTAAAAATACATAAATCTTTCTCGAATCATGCGTTATTCATAATTTTCATTTTTCTTCGCATTTTTTTATCAACGCGCACTCTCTGCATATATCGCAGAAAAATATGAAATCAATAACAATGAATCAACAATAGCATTTTACAATTATCATCCAGCTGAATATAACATTATCATGTAGAAAATATATTCTCCTCTTCTTTCTGTGTGTGTGTGTGTGTGTGCGTGCGCGCGATTCTCTAAAATATTACCGACAGCTTTTCAATTCTAAATGTTTTAATGGAAATAATAATGTTCGTATAATGTGCGTTCATTTTACGAATAAATTAATTTTTTAGAAAAAGTTTTTCATATAACTGACAATTACTGCAGACAAACGTTTTTCTTATTATTGCAAGAACTTCTCATCATGCTTTTTCAATTAACCTCAGGGTCAGTAATCAACATAATGCAACATGATCATCCCTCTACCCCTACCCTTTTACTTCTTTAAGCGAAAGACACGTTTCTTATTTATTTAGTCCTTCTTGTTTCGTGGATCAAAGACCAGCGGCTTTGCTTTAATCTACCAATGGTTGAATAGTTTCCCCCTTCCCCTTCCCCTCCCATTCATCTGCTTTGACTTTATTTTCATAGGACTTTAGTTTTCTCGAGATATTCGCTAAGATAAATGGGAAAAGTTGGAATTAAACAACCACGCGGCATAGGATATCTCAGAATACTAAACGATTGTTTAAACGATTAGTTTTTTTTTTACTACTTTGTTTGTTAAATATTCTTCGAAGAAAAGAAATCGTGCATCGAGAAATTAAACTAATTTTCAATCTTTTGTAAAAGATCGATGGCATGAAAATAGCTACAATTTGGAGGGAAAAACAATGTTTAACAAAAATGTAAATCTACGAAAATAACGATGAGGGTTAAGGGTGAAGGCCAACCACCCCTATGCTACCCTTATTCATATTTAAATGGAAATATATGTAGAGCACACTTTAAGGAATATTTTAGGGATATTTCAAGAATATCTCAAGCGAAAAATATTTGCGGGTTAAATTAAGCCCGTCCTTTGCGCAAAGGGTTAATATTTAAATATTTATATATAAATATTAAATGGTTTTAAAGATAGAGAGAGAGAACGGATATGCTCGATGAGAAATATTTGCAATGGCGTTCCATTGTTTTCTGTGTGTGCGGAACGTGGATAAAAGCGGGGAATTTCTTAGTCCCCCAAAAGTAGGGCAACGACGGAAGTGATCTCAGGTGAAATATAACTTCAGGTGAGATGCGCGATAGTGGGTGGAGGAGGCGGAGATGGGGAGCTACTTCCGCAAGCGGCACGTCATGTTTCCTGTGCTAGAGAACCGAAATACGCTTGAATTCTTTGAGAAACCTTCGAATTTTATGCTCCCGATTTTCAGCCCCGTAAAAAACTACCCCCTCTCATCTTTTTCAAAAAACAAAAGTTAGCCTTTGTAAGAGAAAAATAAGAACCTCGAAAAACCTTTCCTCTCTTGATCCCTAATAATTTTAATGTCGAAATACGACGTACTTTCATCCCTCTCTTCATTTCTCTCGAAAATGAGTAAAATACGAATCTTAAACAAATCTCAGTGAAATTCATTAGAATCTAGTGAAATACGGAATATTAGTGTTTATTCAAGCTCTCTAGCTATTTAGTTTTCATGAATTTTAATGAATGAAAGTGCGCAAAAATGCTTGAGAAAAAATGTCGACTGCCGTCACAACCGTTTACCACATTTTATTCAAGTTTTAGGATTAAAGATTAATCTATTGTAAAATTAATATTTCCACGCAGTGGAAAAATCAAGCTATCGCGAGACCCGTCTGCAAATCTGCTTCCAGTGACATTCCTAGAAATGATATAGAGTGTTCGAAAACGATCGCTCTTCCTTCAAGGGCGTTACATCCGAGAGTAAACCGAAGAGAAAAATCCCTTACTTCTTTAAAGGAAGTGCAGTCATAATTCGCAACCCCCTGCAGATTCCGAGAGAATCCTTCAGAGCCAGAGGCAAATTAAAGAAAAATCTCATTTAACAAATTCATATATTTCTATAATTTCAATGTTTCTACACGAATATTCCGACGATTCGTCCCTGACATGACTCCTACGCATTTCAGGAGCTATGACTTGACCTTGAGAAGACCTCCAAGTAGTTCCCAGTGGAAAAGTCAATGTTATATGGGACATATCCCTATAATTCGTTTCTCCCAAAAGACATTCAAAGAGGAGTAAGGTAAGAAATCTATTTTATGGAAAATTATGAATTTTCCACAAATTTCACAGGATCGGAAGAAGTTCCTAGTTCTCCCTTAAGAAATTTCAATGAAAGAGGCTCGTTAAAAAGTTGACGATTCTAGGATACTCACCAGAAGCAATCCAAGCTCCATTTTCGGCAAGTTTTTCAAATGATTTTCGTTCATGGTCCAGTGGTGGAGACTTAGATGGAAACTGGAGTTTTTCTGGGTCCTTTGAAGGTACCGTCAGAGAAGACTTCGCTGAAGAAGAAACGGGCGAATGTGGTGCCCGCAGGGGTGCATCTAAACCGCACTTCCGGCTTTCCGTGTGCTGAGCATTCGACTAATTGCAAATTCGATCGTGAAATCACTCGATGCTTGCGATTGCGTCATCCAATTAACCCGATCGTCACCTCGCGATAACTCCCATGCGTAGAAATCACCAACACTGAAGATACGTGATATTTGCTATTAATAAAAACTTGCTCCGATCTCTTTCCTGTGATAGAGCTTTCCTGTGATAGAGTGATGGAATAAAAATGCGTACAAGATAGAAAATAAAGCGTAGGCTAATATACTTATTCTTGCCCTTTTTTCTCGAAAAATCAATCGTTTAATAATTGTTTGAAAGGAAAGAAAAATTAAGAAAACTAACGGAATGAGTGTTTGAAATACCTGAATCAATTCAGGATCGATTAAAAATAATGAAATATGAAATATCGGGAGGTCGAAAAACTTTTAAAATTTACCAAAAATTAAAATTTTTTTTATCCAGTTCCCCACACTGTACACTTAAAAATTCCAAGGAGAATCCAGTTTAAACGTTCACAACACCAGAGAGTGGAATAACGCTCAACACTTCATCATCCACAAAGTTAATTATGGTTGAAAACTTCACTGTACCAATAACACACCGAGCATTCCAAACCTACAATTTTAGACTCCTGATAGTTTTAAGAGTTCCGAACGTAAGACTAAATAAAATTCGAAGCTTTCCTCTCGCGAAGCAAACAAAAACGAATTCACCAAAATTAGTCGAATTAAAAAACTGATGAAATCCAAGCCTCTTTTCGGCTGAAGATATCCGATGGAATTTCAACGTGAGGAAAATCGACGAGTTACACGAATCTCAGAATCCTCGTTGTTCGCTAAAAAATATTCTTTCGGATTAGAAGCATAGAAAAATAAAACCATCGATAAAAAATCGAGAAATTAAAAATGAAGAGAAGTGTGATATTTGAGTATCGGGGAAGAAATTTTCATGAAAGATTTCCGAGGAAACTTATCACCGTCGCGTATTGAGAAAACTCTGAGCGAAAAACACTGAGATCTCGAAGAGGATCACCGTGAAAACGTAAACGTGAACCTAAACGTAAACGTAGTACGTAAACTGAAAAGGCGAAAAACCACGGAAACCCAGGAGCGAATTAGAGAGCCCAGACGGAGGGGTGGTGAGTGAGTCCTGAACCCGCGGATTGTTGAAAAATCCGAGAAGTCCTTGATGAAAAGCACTCTTGGAAGAAATCTGTAGACCTCGATAGCATGATATGGGTACTCCGATCCAAAATCCTTGGGAGCGGTGAGCGATACCCGTGATGAAAGTCGGCGCTAATCCTGGACAAGCGTTGGGGGTGTGGAAGAGGTCGATTCGGGGAAACACTGAGAAAAATCACAGACCACTGACAGGGGAGTATCACGCGCGGGTCACGTGGTTCCCTCGGGATGCTCGAGGATGGCAGCAGGAGCAACGATGTCTCCGGGACAAAGTGCGCCGCGCGAATGTCGGCCTTAACCATGTCTGGAAAGCGCTTGACGTTGGCGCCCGCTCGGCTGCGGTTGTAGTGGGGGTTCCTCTGGGGTGATGGGGGTGGAAACAACCCCTAGCGCCCTCCCACCCCCTTAGTCCACTCGGAACACTCGCAGGAATAAAGTGCTGCTGAAAGAGGGTTGGTCCGAGGGGGTAGGGGCGAGGGGTCTGACTGCGGCGATCTACCCTCTTCCAACCCCCTACCACCCCAACTTCTTCTTCTTCTTCTTCTTCTTCTTCTTCTCCTTTTGACTTCCTGAACCAAACTGATGTAACCTTCCCCATGGAATTCTAGGATTTTTGATATATTGCGAGTGATAAATGATGTTAATGCGATATATGATAAAGGATACATAATGTCTGATATATGTGAAGTATCGGCATATACTTTTTTCGACCCAGCAATTTACAGCAAGATATATGGTGTGTTATGTATTTTTCGTCATTTAACGTATAGTATATAGCGTGCAACGCATAAGACTAGAGTTACTCCGTATCCCATAGGGTTTTTCCAACCCCGTGCGCGACCCCCTGCATAGAATTTCCGGAAAGATGCTAATTTTCCAGGTACTTATGCCCTTAACATCGTTGTATTTACGATAATACAAATGGGGTAAGCGCGAGGCTGAAGGATTCTTAAATTAGACACATTTTGCAAATATGCACTAGCCCCTTGTAGCAATGACAATACAAATATGGTGGATGATAGCCACGGCACCCCCCTTTCTCTCATCCCCAACTGGCTAAGTACGGAGTACTTGCAGTGCAGTGAAATGAGTAGGAGGAGAGGGTGAATGGTGGATGGTGTGGTATGAGAAAAAGGAGAATCTCGACGAGGAGAGGGTAGGGGGTGTTATCTTTCGCCCCCTCCGCTTCCTGGCGTGCAAGCTTCCCCGTGGAATTCTCGCGAATTTAACGCCCCCGCATGCTAAAGAGGACGCAGTTATGTAAGATGTAACCAACCGTAAATTAGACCTGAGAAAAATAAGCTGTTAAATCGGATAGTGTTCGGGCAGTTGAACCCCGTCTCTCCTTCAAGTTTTGTTCTACCTTTCCGCACTGTGAATTTTGGTCCAGGCCGTAATGTCGAGTCGAGACGTCAGCCCGTCGTCCTTTTGATACTTCGCTTTAGCGCGACGATTTTCCAAAGGTGCAGAAATAACGCGGAAAAGAAAGAAGTGCGCTGCGAGGGTTTAATGAGAAGAATGAAAGAACACGTGCGCCACGTTAGGAAAATGGCGGCGACATTGTCGAGTGGGTTCAAAGGTGGAAGCACTAATAGCCGTGGCTCGGAGACCATTCACACCGCTAAATCTCGCAGTATCCACGAAACCACGGGAAAAAGTAGTTCAATTGCTGCTCGCAATTACTTCTCGTCGCATTGAGAACCACTGTGCTTCTCACGAACGGCTCGAAAAATCGGCCAAAATCCCTGGAGTCTCTCCCTTCTCTTTTTCCGATTCTTTTCGTTTTTTTTTTCTCTCTCTCTGGTTAATCATTCGTGCTTTTCGACATACTGAAAGAAGAGAAACAAAAACCCTCTGTCTTGTCGGAAAGTGAAGCGAAGATCGAACGAAGAGAATGGAAACGATTACTTTGCACCGTTGCTTTTCGACAGATTCGCGACGGATGAATCAACCGAACTTCCCCCTCCCCGTTATTGTGACAAGTCCTCCCTTTTCTATGGAGTTTCCTATAAAGTTTTCCTATAGAAAACTTTCACGCTCGTGTCCGAGTGACGTAACTTCTCTGTCAGTCCGTGTTCCACGGTACTCGCGGTAAAACGCGTTACTCAAAAATCGTGGGGAAAAATTGCTTGTTCGCGCGACAAAAAAAAAGACTCGGCGAAGCTCGCGGAGATTGTCAGAAAGGAGAAACGGTCGTGTAAAATCCAGGAGAAACAACCTATGGGTCATGTAAATTTCATTGGAAATGCAGGCAAATTCGACTTATCCGGATATCGCTAATCCGAGGCAACGATCACTCGAATGGGGTTTATCTAAAGAGAGTTCTGGTAAATGGAACGTGTATCCAGCGACGACCGAGTACCTCCCCACTCGTATAAGTGTCATCTACAAAGAAAATACACTGATGAGAATCACTGTCTCTCTCTCTCCCTCTAAAACTTTTTCTTCGAGGGAGACCATTTTTCCTCGAGAGGTACCAAAAACTTCCAAGATGGCAGCCGAATGCTTCCGTGATTCTTTCGTGAAATCTCAAAATGGTTCTCAAAATCCTCTGTCGAGGATCGAACTGGCCCAGATTCCCCCCACCCTTACCTGGAAATGGGCCCAATTCGCATCCACGAGATACGTCGATTCGAGGTAACGATCGATGGAACGCAATTTGCCCGAGGAGAATTCTCGTAAATGGAGAATGAGAGCTATGGAATATCGAGTACTAATTATTAATGATACGGGGAACTGATCCAAGCTCCCATCATTTTTCCACGGGAGAGCAGGCCGACTCATCCACGAAATAAAGGACATACCGAATATCGCTAATCCGAGATAACGATCGATCGAATATGGGATTTTATCTAAAGGGACTTTTGGTAACTGGAAATATTTGGTCTCCCTGCATCACTTGCAAAGAAAATACACCGATGAGAATCTCATAGATTTGCTTCTTTTTTTTTTTTTTTTTAAGATAATAACAAACCCCATAACAATACTTTGCAGTTCTTGCGATAGAATTAAAAGTTTCACCGTTTTGTGACCGATGAACTCTATTGGTATGAAATGCGGGATGGAAGAGGATGGACGAAAAACTGTATAGTTACGGATATTCGGCGAGATTGTCGTTTGCCGATTCCACGTAAAAATAGTGGCGAAATTCAATAAACATTATTCGCAGCGTGACATGGGACTTGTGGAAAAGAATAACGAGGTCACGTGGGGGATGGAGGTGGGGTTGACGTAGGACCGCAAAGGGATAATATCGGTCACATAGAGGAATAAAGCTTATGTAACTCCGGGTCGCTTCTACAGGATCGGGAACGGAGATGAAGCGCGTAATCCCCTCTGCGTGACGGATTCACAGCGAAGATATTAAAGCAGATTGATTTTCACCTGGTTTTATCCACATTCCTTGCCGCCGGACCTCTCTCCATTTGCCAGAATTTCATTCCCATCATTTTTCCCCCGTATAAATTCCTAGGAAGAAGAGTTTCGCTAATAAAAAGCGTAGTAAACTTTACCGCCATAAGAACATGTGTGAAAGGTGAATCATCCCGTGATTCACCTTTAACTATGGTCATTAAAACTATACACTCCCATGGGTCGCGATCAGAGAAGCGAGGTAAAACTTTCTCAGGGACATAACTGGGATCGTGTAATAAAGATGTCGAAAAATTAATTATCGAGTTAAAATTATGTTTTTGCTTCCCCGTCGTCCTGTCGCCGCTATCGCTGACATTACTACTTGATGCTTCTGCTCTAAGACAGAGAGAAGAAGAAACGGACGAGTTTTCGGATAAAATCGCGCATTGCGCAGGAAGCCTTAATTTCTCGATGGCCCAATTTAATTTTCGCATCCATCATAGTCGACGTACGTACGTGTCGTACTTGAAAACAGTGATCCTTAAAATATTTGGCATCTTCGTGGTCGGAGTTGTTCGATTCTCCAAAGATTTATAACGCGCCCCATACACACGCGCATACTTTATCCATCAACTTCAAATCCATTTTGATTGAAATGTCAGTGGAAATACAGCGAATGTCAAGCAGGGTGAAAAATCATCCCTAATACGGACCAGCGTGTGTAATCAGAGTCTCCCCAATTAACTCAAATATTTTGATTTAGCGCGGTCGATTTACCTTCCTTTCACTACTACCACTACTACTACGCGCGAAGGAATAAATGCGCATAACCAAATAAAATCCACTCGTTAATTACCCTATACTTAACCATTTGTCCATTTGTGGAATTACACGCTGAGGCGAACGCGCACCGCGTTGCTCCGATTCCCCGCTGAATCCCGCGCCTATTTATATCTCGTCTTGATTGACGCAAGAATCTGACGTCGCTTCCCACTGTCAGAGCAGACATTATTCTGACAGAATCACTCCGAATGCCTAAAATATTAAAAACGACGCGTCTTCGGCAAATTCTATGATTCTCCACCCCAAGCATCCACCCCATTTCCATCCAGCAATCGTCCTAAACCCGAGAAACCAATTGTCCATTGTCGTATCTCCATCGACCACCACCCAACTTCCCTGTATCGGTTCCTTCACAGTCAAGGCCAAAGTACCGCAGCATCGGCTCGCCAAGATGAAAGAATCGGAACTGTCAAAGACTCGCGGAATATTTTGACGAAAGAGACACGAGGCTCCTCGGAGACGAGCGGTGAGCGTAGGAGGGGGAGGGTGGGAGTCGCGGGAGGCTGGAAGACGGAGTGTCGACGGGGTAAAATCATCCCTAATCGACTCGAACGTTGTAACACGAGAGAGCAGTGACTTTGGGGTTGGTGATCTCGCTTGTAGAAGTTGCGGTAAAAAGTCGTAGTGAGTGGTGGATCGATGCTACAGCAGCGACAGCGTGGCTCCCGCCAGCAGACGTCGTCCCATTCTGTGCCACCACGTCCTCCCAACCCCGTTCCATCCACCACACTCTACCACCGGTACGTGCGGACACTCTCAAAAGTACCACCACCACCAACCCCCGTGCTTGTTATCCGTGTGCGAGCTACTGGCTGCTGCTGCTACACGGAATCTCGTGGGTGGATGCGCAAAATGCTCCGGTCACGTATTACTACTTAGGTTTGTTGTTGTACCGTTCGCTGTTTCTCATGCTCTAATACCGTGCGCTTCCTTCCTGTGTTTTATCCACCCCCCGCCCTCGACCCCCTTCTCGTTTACACAGATACCGTATAAATCTCGAGTACTTTGCAATTGAGAGTACACTCTGATCCGCGCGGTTCTCCACTTAACATTACGCGCGGGGTATCGCTTGGATGTTGTGCAGCACCAGGAGTTGGCACGTTCGACGTCGTCAGGTACACGCGCGTTGACGCTCGAAAATTAAGCGTGCCACGCGACGATCGATAATGACGTAACGTGGGGTTCCGTAGCGTGGAATCGTCGATCGATTGGTTTTGATTTTGAGAAAACCGTGTTTTTTTTTTGCTTCGTGGCGTTTGCCACCGAAGCTGTCTAGGGGGACGAGGATGAAGGGGGAAAGCCACCCTTGAAATACTTCTTTCTACGAGAATCCCTTGAAAGGGTCAAGGTCGTAGCATTTCCAAGTGAAACGATCTATTTGTGGGCAGTGGAGAGTCGCTCTATCAACGGGCAGCTGTTTTGCTGGAGTGAAGAGAGAGAGAAAAAAATGTAATGATTATGCGCGACAATTAAAGCACAAGTGTGAATTATGACTGGAGTGTTTCGCTCTTTGTGTGGAGATTGCGGCGCGTGTCGCCTCTGACATAAGATGGAAATGGCTTTGTTCGTTGGCGCTTGTTGCGTGCACAAAGGGCCCTGCTGCAGGTTACACGTAAAACGGTACACTCACACCACGTCGGTTTCCGCATTCGCTGTTTTGTTTCAAGATGGAAATTGAAAATTTCCACCGAAGAAAATAATGACGCGAATCGCGTCCCCTTCCGGTGTGTTTCCATCCCTCGTCCGTTCTTTTCCTTCTCCTTTGCATTCTCCCTTCAACCCCTCCTACTTCCGGAGAAGGTCACGCAAACTTAACGTCGGCGATAATTATTAAGCGATGATCGCTCGATGGTAATTAGCGAGTGTCAGTCATCTTTAATGGCCGATTTAACGCGAAACGTACAAAAAACTTGAAGTTTCGACACCCGGGGAGTTTGGAACCTTTCCCGAAATTTTGAAAGATCTTTTGTACGAACGGTTTGTAGTTGTATCGCGCGTATCTTTCGTATTCTCAGGAACGTATTGGAATTTTGCTAAAAATTAGCGTCGATTGCGTCCGTGTACGATTAGAAGGGTAGAGATCGGGTTCGCGACGCGGTAATCGAGCATTATTTTTTAACCGCCCTTAAACTTTTATCGGAGCACGGTAATCGTAATATTTTCTCCCATTCATTGAACAACTTCATTGAAATGGAAGCCTGAAAATCTGGATAAAACTCGACATGGAGCAGCATGGAAATGCGAATTCGGATGAAATTAAAAGCGTATGGTTTATGATGACGCTATGGAAATATTGTCGTCGACTAAAAAAACCCGCGCGAAAGCTAAATTTCAGAGTGAAATACGTTTCCGAGCTGATCAAATTATTTGCGTTATTGCAAATACGTATAAATGCTAAATTTTCCAATATGGCGCGATAAGGTATTAATCGCTAATTTGTAATCATTTCGAATTCGCTAATGACGATATCGCTCGTCGTAACTTAATTCTGGAGAAAGCATCGCGTCAACGCTGTGGACGTAAGGAATCTTTTAAGTGACAGCAATAAAACAATCGAGGTAAGCCTTGAAAAAAAGCAGCAGCTTCCGTTGTTTATAATATTGCATAAAGTTTGATCGGTCGGTGAATAAATGATGTGCAATGAGAAACGCTCGATGATCCCCGAGCATTTTTCTCGAGGTAGGAGTAAAAAGATTTCAAAAGATCGCGTGTGCTTGGGCATTTTCATGAGCTCGCGAAGCACGCGGTGTTCCGTGAAACAATGAGAGAGAGAAAGAGGAGATTCAAGTGGTACGAACAGAAATTAAACAGACTATTTATCCGTACCGTACAGACGTAATCTCTCTCGGAAGATATAAAACAATTCTCCGTTATTGATTTAGGTTCAGCATCTTTCTTCGTAGTCAATAATTTTTTTTCTTTAAACCATACGGAGAGACCGAGCATTTCTAAACTAAAAATTGGATTCTCGATAAACAGAAAAAAAGTGGGATGGGAATAGAGGGTTGCTAATTCTTAAGTAATTGGGTAACGAATAATTTACGCGTATCCCAGCAAATTCCAGTTGGACAGGAAGAATTCTGACTCTGCCAGTGGCTTGGGAGTAAATAATTCATCAGAGAAAAAAGCCACACGTGTGTATGACCACCTAGACGTTTGTATCTCTCTCTCTCTCTCTCTCTCTTTCTGTGTGTGGTGGGCTCTATGAAAAATCTGGGTGCACGCGAAAAACGAAGAGCCGGGGATCCTCGTACAAAAGTAAATACAGCACTTGAAAACGCGGAATGAATCTTTCATGGAAGGTTTCTCTCTCTTTCCTGTTGAAAAAATAAAGAGAAAAGAAAAAACGTAGCTCCAGCGGGGAATCCTCGTGGAGCGTACACGCTCGTGGCGAAAAAAATCGACTCGATAGATTTCAGCGGAGTGAGCGCGTGTATGCGGCACGTAGAAATTTACGCACGGTCGGACGGTTTTCGCGTGCGACTAGGAGTCCTCCGCGACTCGAGCTGGGTCAAAGTTCAACAAGTTTCGGCGAACGAAAATGGGCCAGTTGAACGGAGCGAGAGCGAGAAGTTGGAAGGTGAGAAAAAAAAGCTTCCTCGAGGGAGAGATCCTTGGGAGGTCGTCGTCGTTGCGTTGCGTCGGTACTTCTAAAGGGAGGATGGGGGTTGATGGAGAGGAGAAGGAAGGGAGGATAAAGAGGGGAGAATGGGGGAAGAGGCCATAATTTACGGAACGTAAGATAGGCGTGACGCATATGTAATGACCATTTATGCGGTGCACGTGCGAGAACAGCTGCATTTTAAAATCACGGATTTCTAGCGCGATTTGTCAAGTGCCGAAAAGCCACGGGGAAACGCCGATGCAACGCGTGAATTTTTCGCCGTTTCGCGAAAATGTCTGTCGTCCGTCCGTGAAAACTGACTGCTGCAGATTTTTGCGCAACCTCGTTGTTTTTTCATCCCACCCTCCCCCGCTCTCTTCGAGACGAACCACCCCCTCCTCTTCTCGGATTTTTCTTGTTTTTTTTTTTTTTTTTTTTTTTTAAACGATACGATGATTTTCACAATAATTCAAAATTGCACCCAGCAATCTCGTTCCGTATCCTTCTGTTCTCCGGAGATCCGCCATCTTTCGATTTCAATTTCAATTTTTGCGTATGAAAGTACATAGGCGCACACACGCGCGATTGCTTTCTTATCTGGATTATCAGTGCCGATAGGTTTAGCGTTTTTGTAGACTCTCGCGGACGTCCATTTTTATTACGACACTGGAAAACAACCGGAAGATGAGGGAGAACTTGAAAAGTATCGCATGAAATAGCTGAGATCCCAGACACTTTGAGCTAAACGCTTATCTCATTTCCCGAGGGAATAGTCAAGATTCCCCGTTGAGGGACGATGGCTAAAAGTTTCGCGCATTCCAATCTTTTTTTTTCTACCTCATTCTTTTTCCCTCTTTTTCTTTCATTATTTTTTCATCATTCTCCTTTATCGCGTCTCTTCATTTACTTCCGCGCTTCTCAAATTTTAAACGCTCACATTCATCGATCCAACGCACTGTCTTATATTTCGAATTTGAAGAAATTTCTTTAAGATCGCGCGCGTAACTGACGATCGTTGATGATTCCCTCTCTAAGTTCGGTAATCGTTCGAATGATTTGAAGTCTTAGCGACGATCAAAGAACTCCCGCAAAATCCATGGGCGTTGGAGGTGCCGAGAGAGGAAAGCAGCTGGTTGCAAGGAAAAATAATTGAAATTCGTTATTTATCCAAGTGAAGCAACTTTTTGTGAAACGAGTGGTCGTTTTGGCCGGTTGTCATGCCCGAAGCTTATTCTTGCCCTCACAGGGGAAATCTTCATTCTCGTTTATTACTTGCTGAAAATGCAGATTGTAACGTGGATAAGCAAATATTTGAGCTGGGAGAAAAAGTGGCTGATAAAATAACGCGGTACGATTGCAAGAATGGTCTCTCGTGTAAAAATTGCTTACTCTCTCTCACTCTCTCCCCCCATCTCTCTTTTTTTCAAATTCGATTTGTGCTCGTTCATCCTGCCTTAAGATTTCTCACGCTAGAGAGAAGAATTGTGTAACCGAGGAAATCTTTAAAACTCAAAAAACGAACCAAATTGCGCGTTCTCGTGACTTTGTAACGATTTTCCAATCTCCAAAAACCGACCACCCTCAATGGTGTTCGCGTATATCGGATGAAATAATCGAGTGTTAAATGGGGGATGACAACTGCGCCAATCTTCAACATCGTCCTTCAGAAAAAAATGATGAAGTAGCGCAAGCTTTCGTGAAAAGGAATTTATTGTCGTCTCAGCTGTTTTTTTTTTCATTCTTTTCTTTTTCTTAAGCCCCGGGAGAAACGGGTAGGGTGAAGATACTCGGATTCGCTACTTGAATTCGCTAATTAACGTGGCCTGTGCACCACGATATCTCTCGACGGAAATAATTCTCTGGAAAATGTCACGTCCGGTGGCGCAACACGCTCCACTGGCAATTTACCGCATGAATAAAAGAAAGTCGGCAGAAACGAGGGAATTTTCACGGTAATTATTGAGAATCACAAAGATAAAGACCGAAGCGCCGAGTTATTGGCAAATTTTTATCGTCCTATTTTGCTATTTCTCTCGGAAAAGTCTAACGATTTCTCGTTAGATAAAAACAGTTTCCCCAGAAGAATAATTCAATTTTACGCTTAATGAAATGAACGATAAAAGGAATAATTTTGTATGTTTTCTATATTCGACTTTTCCCGCAAAGAGCGAAAAAAGGCCTGGTTATGATTTCTGGAAAATGTTTGCATCAATCGAGAATGTAGATTCAAATAAATTTTTACATTGTTCGTAACTAAAAAACCAACTGATCGGGTCGAAAATATATATTCGAACAATTGAATCGTAAGGTGGGCACTTCTTTTCCAATAACTTACCTAAGTTGGATAAGTTAAGCTCTCTTAAATATCCACTCAGCTTTACCCTGAAGAGGGACCATGCATTAATAGCGCTTTTACAATAATCATATAATTATTAATATCAATATTAAGCAGCAGCAACTAATGATTGTTATAGAAATTAATATTTGTAGTAAAATGATATTGGTAAATTTATGGAATGGTAAGTGAAGCAGTCGATAACTTAGATAGTGTTTTTCACGAGATTCAAAGAAAAGAAAATCTTAAGAGGATGTAAATCCGACCGAAAATCGTATTTTTCGGATTTCTCCCTTAAAAATGAACGGATTTGAAAACCGTTTGACATGGATAATCAGGGAAGCCTAAGAATATTTTGTATAGAGCGTTTTTTCTAAAAATCGATAAAAAAATCAAAGTTACTAGATTTTCATTAACAATTTGTACTTTTGCAAAAAAATAAGGAATTTAATCGGAAAAAGGGCTCTGTACAAGAGTTCTATTTTTTTAAAGAAATTATTACAGTTTAACTTCAATCATTTATTCTAAGAAATGAGAGAGAAATCCGAAAAGTACGATTTTGCTAAAAATTATATTTATAGGGATTCTTGTAGGCCTCTTGGCTGAGCTTTTTTTCGGCCTTTCGTCCGAAGAAACAGTTTTGTGCATTATGCCTGCATGTGCAATAAATTAAATTAAATTCTTTTTAGTTACTCGTCAATAGAGCTTTAGTTTTATCATTTAATATATGTTTCAGCGACTGCATGCGATGGCGCCTACTTATTGGACGTAGTGAAGACAAGATCCCGAAACGGACATTTTCTGTCGGGTTGACATCCTCTTAAAACAAGAGAAAAAAGTGACAATGAAGGAAGGAAGGAAGGAAGAAACTGAAATAAAATAAGTACTCACAGATATACAATATAGATAATGTAAAAATATTATAAGTTTATATTATGTAATACAAAATAAATATTATAATAGAAAATTTCACGAGTATTGAACGATGCGGAAGATTATAAAAAAGTACTATTTATACAAAACGACTGGTGATTCTCTGAATTGCAAAATATTAATTAGTTAATCAGAGATATAGTTAAATGTAAATAATACTGAACAAATTTCTTTTCACGAAACATTTGAAAATTTAACGTCGCGTTAATAATGCTTTAATGTAAGGGTTGTCGTATTTAAGAGCTTCTTCTTTAAATTTAGCAATACTTTTCTCTAATTCTTTATCGGAAACGGTGTTATCCAAAGTTTTGCATTTTTCGATAAACTCAGACACGAAATCTTCGGCTTCCTATAATCATACGAACAACATTAAGAAATAAATAAAAGGACATATAATTTTTAGACGTGTATTTCTAATGTTACCTGGATAATTTTTCGTTTTTTCGAGGGACTATCGCATTCTTCGAATTCTATTCCTTCGAAATTTTCTAATTCTTCTTGTTTTCGTTTAGCAAACTGCATAGATAAAATTATAGACAATAAAACAGGTTTGAATAATTTTACTTTTGTATAAATAAGTTAAAGAAAAGAACTGTAGCGTGCGAAAAGTACCTCTATCACCTCTTCTGGAAAGTTTGCCATTTTAGCCACATGAATACCAAAACTTTGATCACAAGTACCAGGTTTCACTTTATATAATAAGGTAAATTTATCGTCTTCGACAATTGCAGAAACATGTAAATTTTTTACAACAGGAATGCTATCGATTAGTCTAGTAATTTCATGGAAATGTGTTGCAAATAAACAATATGCATTTATATCCTTAGCCAAATGCCTGAAACACAATTTTTCATTAATTATTAAGTTACTTTCACAAAGCATAAGAATTGTGTATAATAATTTTAAGCAAACTAACTCGGCAATAGACCAAGCTATTCCACAGCCTTCATAAGTGGATGTACCTCTACCTAATTCGTCTATTAAAACCAGTGAATTGCGTGTTGCTATCTAAAAATATTTTGTACGAATTATGCATTAATTAATCGTGTTAATGAATTTTCTTCAATTTGAATTTGAATTAAACTCCACAATTACCCGTAACGTGGTTGCTATTTCTAACATTTCTACCATAAAAGTAGACAATCCTTTGATCTGCGAATCTTCTGCGCCAACTCTAGCTAATATAGCATCTAATATAGAAATTTCAGCTTCGTCACAAGGCACAAAACTTCCAATATGAGCCATGAAGGCAGCGACTCCGACTGACTTTATGTATGTACTTTTACCGCCCATGTTTGGACCAGTAATTATATAAAATTGAGATTCGTCTATAAATATAAAGAATATGACATCATGTCCATAATTATTTAAATTTAAACTTGCATAAATTAATTCGGTATCGAGCTATGTCTCACCTTTCTTAAAATGCACATCATTGGCAATATAATCAATTCCTTCTTGCATTTCTAAACAAGGATGTCTGATTTGTTCCATTTTTAAAATTCCAGAATCGATCGGAAGCATTTTTGGACGAACGTAAGTTTTTTGAGCATTTATTGCTGCTAATGCAAAGGCTGTTAAAACGTCTAAGCATGCAATTACAGTACCGATAGATTTCAATGGTGCATTGTAACCAGCTGAAAAAAAAAACGAAAAACAAATTAGTTTATAAATATTTCAAATACAGGAATTTAAACAAACCTGCAATTTCAATAATCTCGATCACTACGGTTTTCTGCTGTTCCATGTATTTATCCCTAGCAGCAATAAATTCATCATTTAAGTCATTTAATTTTCTGTTCCTAAATCTAATACCGCCTTTGTTAGAATCAATGATAGTATAATTTTGTTTATTTCTTAGTGATTGCTCTTCTTTTAAAGTGATTCTAAAGTAATAGCCCAATTGTTGATTGGATTCTAATTTAATTGTTTTTCCAGCTTCCAAACATAAATCATTAGAAACTTTCCCTAATAACGATTGAATTGAATTTTCAAATTCGTCCATATTCTTCTTTAGTTCTAAACGAGAAATAATATAGCAATATTAAAATGATTAACTTTCTATTAGATGCTAAGAAATCATGAGAGAGAGGTATACCTTTTAATTCATCATCAAAATCGGGTCTAACCATAAAGTCTCCTCTTTCAGCAGCATCCAGGTCTATGGTTTGTTCGACCATTTGTTGATATTTATCCATATCTTCTAATAATTCCTTCAAAGGGTCTATAATCATTGCTTTTAATGCCGGTGTATTTGATGCACTCGAAACTTGTTCCAAAAGTTTTGGTAAGTGAGAAATACACATGTAAATCCTAAAAAACAACATGAAATTTAGACATAATTAACACAAGAATGGTACATAATGACTAAGGATCAATAGATTTACTTGTAGCAATCTTGTAAGTTAGCTTTCTTCCTGGAAAGCTTTTTGGCAAGTTGTTGTAAATCGGGAATTCTACGTAAATGATCCTCATTCAATGATGACCTCAAATCACTATCCTTGACTAAGACTTCAACAATATCGTGCCTCTCTTTTATTTGTGGTAAATCTCTCAGTGGCTGTCTGATCCATTGAGAGAGCAATCTGTGACCTTGAGGAGTTCTGCACTTATCCAAGAGAGTGAGGATACTAGTGGGCGCTCCACCGTTTGATGCCGATGCATTTCCACGTGGTTCAATATTCAAGGCTTTGATGGCTGCACCATCCAATTTAAGAAATCTTGATTGCTCAATTTTCTTAATGGTGTATTGGTTGATATTTCCTCCATCGGATGTTAGCTAGAAATAATTCGTTAAGTCGGATAATAAGGAATAAATTATAAAAAGATAAGTAGTACTCCAAGAACTTGATAATATTTGACCGGTACTATTGAAAAACTTACATCCAAATACTTGATAAGTGCTGATGTAGCAGACATTGCAAATTTTAAGTTGGTCTCGGGTAAAGACTGTGAATTTTGCTGTTGACCCTTTGCAAATTTAATTAACGTATTCAAATCTTGAATAATTGATTCACTGGAGAAATCATTTTTCTTTCTGGGAGTCACCATCACATTACTTCTTCCCATTACCTAAATATAAATCAAATCATTATTAATCGTGTGCACTGTGATTCTAAATGTGTTTTAATCCGTGTAAATTTCTTGGAATATATTGCAAAATTTAATTAATTTTACCTGCTGCAATGCTTCGAATTCTTCACCACCTTCTCCTTGAATCAATAAACATTCTTTTGGAGCTAATGTAACGATAAATGATTCCAGATTTGCGAATGACTCGTTATCATAAAATTCGCTAACAGAAAATACTGTTGAAATTGTATCAACGCAGCTTAAACCGATAATCTGAAATATTTTAAATGATGAAAATATAAAAAAAGAATATTGATCACAATAAAAAGCTTTTTATAGTATAGGAGAAATAATGTTATTTGCAATTTAGTATTATACAAGACTTTTAATTTTTCAATTGATTTATAATACACTATAATTTTACATTAACGTAAAGAATAAGCAAAGTTCATAGAGGAGGCACGTTTATTTTAAAGCTATATAGTTTAGTTATTGTGAAATGATTTAAGTAGAACACTGAATGATTCTTTATATTCGCCTTATCCATTAGGAATTACGATTTCATAATCACAATATTTATACTTGTATGAAGCATGTAACACTCACTCTGGATTTTCCTTCAGTGCCCAATTTTATAGCAATTACAGAAACGCCTACTGCAATATCGTTATTTCCAAATAAAACATCCTCAAATTGAGTTAAGTTCCCTGGTGACCCTTTGTACTCCAAGATCCAAGATTGATTTTTTGAGGATCCTTGATTCACATAAACCTCTACTCGGTACTGCTTTACCAATAAAAGATCTTTGATAAATGTTTCAAAATGGTTTTTATTTAAAATTACTCCTTCCGTTTTATTTGGTTCTAGAATGTAAATTACTAAATTGGCCGAAATTCAGAAGAAACCCTACGCTCGTAAAATATATTCCCCAAAAGATTCTTACCAGCACCGATAATTTTACAAACAGAGGTAGTTTTGAAAATTTCTTGAGCTGCAAACAAGGCATCACTGCCATGTAATGTATAATAATCAATTCTATTAAAGAATCGTATTGTTGTACTTGGTTTCTGAAATAAACAATTAGTGTTCAAATTAGTTTTCTTGAATCGTTTCTTAACTTGTAAATTGACTTCTGACTTCCCAAAAGTCTTAAGAGAAATTCTTTCATAATATAAGAGAGAAAAAAAAGAAGGATCTTATAAAAAAATATGTGAAGAAATTTCAACTATCAGTGGAATTTGCCAATTCTCTGAATGCTGTAACTTAATGATTTCTCCTTAATTTAATTAACAATTTAGATTAATGATTCTCCACTGGTATCAATTTTTCATGAAAAACTTTCTATCCATTCCCATTGAATCCTATCTGAGGGTTAAATCCAATGCTTCTTTTCTATGTTGAAGTCAATGATACAAGTCCTGCGGTGATATATTTTGTAGAGAATTTAATAAATAAATTTCTCTTTTGTCAGAGCAAACATTTCGTGTACTAAATAATTAGCGACACGCGATTTCTCCTCTTATCAGGGATAGAGTTTATTTCGTAGAACGTGTTTCGATCTTGTTACATATCTGTAGGTCAATGTCTATCAAGAGGTCAGAGTATCAGAACTCGTTTTAAATGAAAATGCGCGTGATTCGATAGACGTCTGAAATTTCGCGGAATATATTGTCTTTAACGTAATTAACTTTGTAGAATTAAGAAGAAACGTAGAAGAAACCAATTATAGATTTTCAGTAATTCTTTATTTTATTGTCACACTGCAAGCTGCAGCAGCAGTCAAATTTGAATTAATTTTAAATTTTATAATTTATCATATAAGAATTTACTACTTTTACTACTCTTTACTGCTTCTTAATCTACCACATTATAAAACAATTAAGCTGACATATATAAGTACATCAATACAAAAATAATACTGCAACATTGTCCCTTAATTAATATCAAGAGGTGTTTTTCTTTAAAATATTTTCTAGCAAGTATTGTTTAATACTAAAATTGCTAAAATAATCAGAAATCTGAAATTGGAGCAGCTATTTATAATAAAGAGTGATGAAGCCCTTGAAAAATTGAAGATGATTTGATTAAATTCCACTTGGAACTGTAGTGTATTTTAAAAATAATTAGTTGACATTATTTCTTGCTTTATCAATCATTATGGACGTCAAAGGAATAGCCATAGCACGTGAAATTATCGGGGGTGGTAAAACCCAGCAGCATCAACAATTATTAATACGTGATTGTCAGAAAAGTGTTATTATAGCCTTGGCCAGATACGGGGTCATAGTTCAGATTCGAGGAAAACCACCAATTTCTGTTTAACTAGGCTATCTCTAAATGCTATAACAATGACATTTGTTACTTCACCTTCACTTTTATTTTAGTAAATGAAAGTTTCAGTCTCAAGGAAAACGGAGCCAATTATCAGATACACTTGGAAAGACAAGGGGAACTAAAATAATTAATTATTTCATAAACAACTTGGAGGGGGACTAAATTCAATTAGTAATGCTCCATTAATTAGTTAATCTAACACTGGATCGTTATCTTCCAAACATGCAAGTGAATATTTTCAAATTTTATCAGATAAGATAGGAAATTAGGCATGAAGTTAAGCTGAGAAATTAGAAATTTGAAGAATCAATGGAAATGATTGATTGACAAATACAATGAATCATAATAATATATGTATATATAATGAAAATCAGAATTAATCATTTATAATCAAATAAAATAGCAAACAGGAGAAACTAAAAGACCAAACCAAGCAATAAGCAAGATACTTGTTGTACATAATTATATTTATTAATCACACACAGATATACACACACTGCTATTATACATAAATTACAAAATTTTGTGAAAATAATAAATGAAAATGAAAAGAAAACGAATTAAAAGAGACGAAGAAGAAGAAGAAGAAGAAGTGTTTAATAAGCTTATTAATCGAAAGTTCACATATTTCGTCTGTTATGCAATTATCGCAAAGCGTAGCAATCACCTTGAGATTATACCTCTTCTAATAATGAATGAATGTTACATCCAGCATCACAATAACACGGATGCTATATATTAAGAATGACTTCACAGCAATGACACATCAAACCAAATGTGGAAAACCTAATGGAAATTACTTGGTAATCAATGAGCCTCTCGAATAGATCTACATAAAAATAAGAATGTATGAATAAGTTTGGCTTTGGCTTATTTATATAAATCTGATAAAAAAGAATTAGTCAATAATGATAATGATAATAATAAAATCTCGATAATAATTAAAAGTGTATTGAATAGCGAGAATTTAAAAAATGTCCCCGTTAATAATAAAGCAGAATGTACTCACAGAGTTTAAGAAGATGTTAGGAACAATTTTACTAACTCTGAAGCTCTATAAATCTTGAAGAAACTATGTCCAGTTTGTGGGAGGAAATGTGTTTAGTCTTTTCCCCCTTTCAGACATAATTATCCACTTTTATAGAATACATGCGGTACTTACTGAGAATAATCTGTAATTCAATTGGATGCCAGATAAAATGAAAAAGACGAAGAAAAAGAAGAAGAAGAAGAAGAAGAATAAATAATGCGTAAGGATTACAGAGAATCTTCTTAGAACCTTGATACAGAGATGAAAGAGGGGGTGATGGAGATAGCATAAATGGAATTGCTGCTAACTACTGCTGTTACATATCGATTAACAGTGCCAGTGAAAAGAGCAAAATATTGAAAAGTGAATCATAAGTGGTTTCATACTGCAAGGTAAATATAATTTTCCATTTTCCCCATATAATAATGATGATTTCGAAACTTTTGCATATTTAACAATTTCTAACAATTTATTGCATATTTCATATGAAAATATAATCCTTCATTTTCTCGAGTGTTTCTGTTAAAGTTCTAAATAAAAATCAAGAGAAATTAATTTTATTTTAAAAAGTGCATTAGAACGATACTACTATATTCGTGATAAGTCGAGAGTTTAGGTTTTTTTTATTTCGTTTGTTTAAAATTGCTCATTCAAGATAAACTTAAATATTTTACGTGTATTTTACTTTATAACTCAGTGAATCTTCAGAAAATAATGTATCTTCGGTAAATTCAACTCATCGAATTACTAACTGATCCAATTATTATTATCAAAATCAACCGCGAGGAATAGAACCTCTTTTTTCTTGCTTCGGCCAATCGCGAGAGAATAAAAATTCTATTCCAATTTCACAGAGACCACGCCAAAATGGTAGCAAACAGGATAATCATTTTATCCGCAGTGTTTGCATACACCCTAGCAGCTCCAAATGGATGTATAGAATCCTGCCTCTTTGGTACTTCGGACTCATCCTCTTTCAACTCTCATCAAAGTTCCAGTTCGATTCAGCAACACCTGCAGCAGAGTCTACAACAGCTTCAGCATGAGAGTCATCAAGAGATGCAGCGACTTCAGCAGGAGAGTCAACTGAATTTGGATTATTCGCGTCCTGGTAATTGGACCGAGCATAACCAGTACAATACCGATGGAGGACGTGGCAAGATCTACGAGGAACACGGCCAAATGGTAGCTAACGATGGCTCCAAACGAGTGCGATACCACAAGAAGAACTACAGTACTTCCTCCAATTCTGGAAACATAAATGTTATCCAGCCATCTCACTTGGATAGTGTGACAGCACAGAATTTGGCCCAGGATATCCAGAGCCAACAGCAGTTGTACAATCAGCAGTCCGCTAATTACAATCAACATTCGATGAATTACATCAACTCTCGAAGCCAAAGGTTGGAGGACCTTGGAGACTATCATGGTACCTCCCAAACGAATCACGGCTCCTACGATACTCAAGTTATAAACAGAGATAATTGGCAGCCGATAGATTCGTCTGTTCATGGAGCAAACGGTGGTGGTCGCGGACAAGTCTATGAGGAGCATGGCCAATACGTAACAGGTCCCAAGAAGGTTCGTTACTACAAGAAGAACTATTCGTCCAGCTACAGTTCGTCCAATGGTCCCTCTGGAGTCGATGTTCCCATTACTGTTCCTACTATCCTTGATGTTCCTACTGTTCAAGTGCCTGAGCTTCGTAGCAACCTTCAGCAAGTTCAAAGGGAGCTCGATAGCTTCAACAGGGAAGCTAATCAATTCTCCAACAGCAGACACGTCGATGCGAGCCAGCTCTCTCGTGAAAATATTCAGCTGGCAGGATCGAGGGTTCGCAATTCTGGCGAACATCATGTAAACAGTTACAACCAAGAGACGGTAGCGGGAAATTCTAATTACGGTCATCAAGTATCCCAAAATCTTTATAGAAATCCTTCAGACGTGATCATCGACGACAGAGCTCTGCAAACGGCACAGGTGCAACCAGCTGGAACTGTGTATGGTTCCGAGAAGCATAGCTCGTATGAAAATCACTACGCTTACACCTCCGGAGGACATCCAACTGTTCAAACTTCCAATTACATACGTGTACCATTAGCTGGAAGAAACACATATCAAAGGAATGGCAGGCTGACGGAGCAACAGAGGGTAGAAGAGTCCCGCAGAGCAGAAGCTTTGAGTACTCAACAGATTCAAAATGAATACGTCGATCGAAACATTAACGACGGTACTTACACCAATGCTTATGCTCAACCCACTGCAAGGGGACACGCGAGCCAGTATCATGAAGAATGGAGTGCCTCTAGTCATAGCAAGGGAGCAGTTGTACCCAGCCAAGTGATCGATTCCTCACAAGTCAGACAACATTCCAGAAATCACCACAATAGTCATTCTTCTTATGAATCGTCCCATGGTGCTCAAGCTATTGAGAGAAGCCAATCTAGTCGCAATGCTGCGTATACTTCATCGTCGGGTCAGTACTCTACGGGCGTCAATGTGGGCCAGGTAGTTGATGATGCAGATTGTGTAGAAACTCAGGAAACTCAGTACAGAGGGAATTACCGCAGGTACAAAAGAGAAAGCAAGGGGATAGAAACGGTTTCCACCCTTCTACCACCCGAGTTTGAACAAAGGGCCAATCGTAGAAGTAGATATAGCCATGGACTTAATCGCGAATTTAGCTATCACGGATACAATCGCGATAAGTATGCTCACCAACGCCGACACTGGCGTACGTACCCCGAGAGCGATGAGGATTCAAGTGAAGAAAACGAGAAGACGGAACAACGGACTGTAGAAAACGATGATCATTCTCAGCAAACTACTCGTCCTGATTCTTACACGAAAGAAGCTAAGCCGGTAAGCAATGAAGATAGTGAAGATTCGAGCGAGGAAACTGTGAAACGTGATGAGATTGGTCGGCAGAAACAGTTCACTGTACAACCAGTTCAGGAAGCTGATGACATGATTCGGACGGACTTGGACACTCAACAGACTGCTGGAAAATTCGAATTTAGCCAGGAAACGCAACCAGTACCACCAAGTGTTTCAATCACATCCAAGAATGACAAAGCGCAAGAAACTTTGAATAGTTTTGGTCAGCAAACGCAAACACCAACACTCTTTAAGGTAGATCCCATTTTAAAGAATGGGAATAAGTTTCAGAAGGAGAATGGTGCAATTGGAAAAGAATCTTCATCCACTGGTAATGAAGAGCTTGGTGACTTAAATCAACAAACTACTAGACACCATGAATTTGGGCAACAAACTCAATCACCATGGAATATAAATCCTGCTGATAATCAAGAGAATCAAGATTTATCGCAACATACAGGAGGATTTGATGATTTTTCGCAACAAACTACAGGACACCTTACGCTTGGTCAAGCAACACAGAAACCCCAATGGCCATATCCATCTTCAGATAGTCAGAAACTTGAAAACCAACAGACTACTGGACACTTTGAGTTTGGACAACAGAACCAACAATCACCTTGGAATGGACACTCTGCTAATAAGCAAAAGAATGATGATTTATCCCAACAAACAGGAGGATTTGATGACTTTTCACAACAAACTACTGGACATCTTACGCTTGGTCAAGCAACACAGAAACCCCAATGGCCATATCCATCTTCAGATAATCAGAAACTTGAAAACCAACAGACTACTGGACACTTTGAGTTTGGACAACAAACTCAATCGCCTTTTAATGGACACTCTGCTGATAAGCAAAAGAATGATGATCTATCCCAACAAACAGGAGAATTTGATGATTTTTCGCAACAAACTACAGGACACCTTACGCTTGGCCAAGCAACACAGAAACCCCAATGGCCATATCCATCTTCAGATAATCAGAAACTTGAAAACCAACAGACTACTGGACACTTTGAGTTTGGACAACAAACACAACAATCACCTTGGAATGGACACTCTGCTAATAAGCAAAAGAATGATGATTTATCCCAACAAACAGGAGGATTTGATGACTTTTCACAACAAACTACTGGACATCTTACGCTTGGTCAAGCAACACAGAAACCCCAATGGCCATATCCATCTTCAGATAATCAGAAACTTGAAAACCAACAGACTACTGGACACTTTGAGTTTGGACAACAGACACAACAATCACCTTGGAATGGACACTCTGCTGATAAGCAAAAGAATGATGATCTATCCCAACAAACAGGAGGATTTGATGATTTTTCACAACAAACTACTGGACATCTTACGCTTGGTCAAGCAACACAGAAACCCCAATGGCCATATCCATCTTCAGATAATCAGAAACTTGAAAACCAACAGACTACTGGACACTTTGAGTTTGGTCAACAAACACAACAATCGCCTTGGAATGGACACCCTGTTGATAAGCAAAAGAATGATGATATATCCCAACAAACAGGAGGATTTGATGATTTGTCACAGCAAACAGCAGAACACGAGAAACCACAATTTCCACATCCACCTTCTGACAATCAAAAACTTGAAAATCAACAAACTACCGGACATTTTGAATTTGGACAGCAAACGCAATCATCATGGAATAAAAATCCTGTAGGAAATCAAGAAAAAGAAGATTTAACCCAACAAACTGGAAAATTTGAGGATTTTTCACAACAGACTGCAGGTAATTTTGATTTTGGTCAACAAACACAAAAATTTGATAGTTTTAATAATTATAATCAACAATACCAACCAAATACACCTCAATCACTATATCCTAAACCTGCACCAAAACCCAAGTTAAAACCAAGGCCATCAACTGATGAATTGAAGCCCTATAGCAACTCTAAATTAATCGAAGAATCACAGGAGAGTTTAGATTCTACGATTTTTGATAGAAACACTGATATTATATCTAATCAAGCTGAAACTGTAGGGCATAAATTACATGTCAAACCAAATCCTGTGGAAAGTGATATTGATGATATACGTAGAAGTAAACTTCAACGTGGTGATCAATCTTCAGAAAATCCACTTTATCCCAATCTTACAAATCTCGATAACTATTATCCAGTAGTAGAAGTTACTGATAATAACTCCAATCAACAATCTCAAAATAATTCTAAACACAACACATCACAACAAAACATTGACAATAAACAAATTACTAATCAAATGAATTTTCATGAAGGTCACAAATGGCACTCTACTCATCATCCATCAGATCTAACAAATAGTCAAGGAGCACCTAATTCATACTCTAGTGTACCTCAAAATCCTTCAACATATCAAGTCATTAATTCTCAAAACAGACAACCTGTTCATGTGTCTCAGCCGGGAGTAAAAGGTGGTAAGCATTCTGGATATTATAATTCTTATAGAAATGGTCAAAACTATGAAAAGCAACATGGATATTTACAGCAGCCGCAAATATTAGAAAACCCATCCTATCAGCAGTCACAAGTACATAATTATCAAGCTCATCAAATAGAAAATCAAAAACCAAAGGAATATCAGCAGGTAGGAAATTTAGAAATACACCAAAATCTAAGATCTTCCCATCAATTGCAGTCACAATCACAGGAACACCAAAAACCATATTCAGAACAAGCAGAGCTTCATCCATCAGGACATTTGCATCAACAGCAATCACAAGTACATAATAATGAAAATTCCCAGTTAACGCAACAAGAGCATCAGCATACAGGATATTCCTTTCAACAACAATCACAAGCTCCGGATCATCAAAATCCACAATTAGTGCATCAAGTAAATGAAAATATTAGGAATGTGTATGATCAAAGACATCAAAAATCATATCCAGTAGAATCAGAAGATCAACAAAGAGTTTCATACCAAAATACACAGGTAGTAGATAAAGAAACATCACATTTTGCAGAACAAGAAACAGAAAAGTTATTACTAGATCATAGACAAGAGCAAAAGACAGAAATACAAAATACAGAATCACTACAACAGGAAAATCAACATTTAAAACAAGAAAACGAAAAGTTGCAACCAGTGGAAGAACTATATCAACAATCACAACAGTATGAAATAGAGCAAGTTCAAAGCAATAAAAACCTAGAATCGGTACAACAGCAGGATAACAAATATAATCCTTCTAAAATTGAGCAAACTATAAATGATCAAATCAATAGGGATAATAATGATAAGGTAGAAGGTTCTTCTGATACCACATTCTCCACACGTATTCTTCAAGCTTATGGAGGAGGGCCTTATGTAACTAATCATCATAATGATTATTATGATAAAATAAGTCCAAATCCTAAGGCTACACTGCCTCCTTATACAAATGGGCAAGATCCATGGGATGTCCGGGAAAAAATAGGTGAAAGGTATATACCATTTTCTGACATTACTGTTAAACCACTAGATACACAATACAGTACAGAAATACCAGAAACTCCAGCTCCCACAAAGAAACCATCTTTTTGGGGACGAATTGGGCAATCAATCACAAATACTTATAGTAAAGCTAAAGAGACAGCAAAAGATATTTTGTCTAAAATATAAAAAATAAATATTTTAAATTACTTAAATTAAATAATTTTTAATAAAACAAGATGTTTTTACATCGCTATGCAAAATATATTAAGATAAAAGATTTTTGTGAATATAAAAAACAACAAATGCATTGTAGTGGTATTTAAATATATTTCAATAATAGTGTATTATAGGATTATATTAGGATATTTTTGCGACAATTCTATTGTTTTGTAAATAAAAGAATTATGTTCCTATGAGAGTGTATTTTACATATATATGTGTGTCCTTATCATATATTATTTATATAAAATGTTCGATAATTGTACTCACTTCTGGAAGATTTTTGAAGAATCTAACAAAGCTCTGTTGAGTAGGAGCATCTGTAACAATTAAACAAATATCAATAGATTATTAAGGAGTTTCTGATAAAGAAATTTTGTTTAAATTACTATTCAAATTGTACTAACCCATACTAAATTGTTGGTTTGGTTGCACAGCCATTGTTTCTATATATTCTTAAACAATGCCAATAATGAATAATAATAAACATTAGCAGAAACAATTCACGTGTGATAATAAATAATTCTTTATCTTAAAGCCGTATAAAATAACTCTGAAACAATGAAAAATTTTTTCTCGATATAACTGTATATTGATAATTATAATAAGAAATATAATAAATAATTTCTGTTTAATAAAACTTTAGCACTGTGATTACTATTACTGTTATTATAACATAAATAAATACTCATGGATAGAAAAGACCATAGTAAAATTCACTGGTTTCCCGCTCAATTAATTCTTATAGATAAGAAACTTAAACTTGGAAGAATGTTTGAGAGTCATCTACAGTGACTAAGAAAAATTTGAAATACAGACAATCCATTTGATAATACAGAAATCTGTGGAGCAAAAGTAATAATCCATGTGCTCCAATTGATTGAGACTCAAATATAAGAAATACTACACAATGAATTCAATTTTGCCTAATGAAGAAAAGGCACTTTTCAATTTCTTGAAAGAAAAACATTGCTGTGCAAGATGTTGCTTACGTTACATTGGTGTAAAAATACCAGAACCTTATTTGGAACCTATTATGTATGCGATAAAAGTAAGGGTTTATAAATATTTTGTTATTTTACCAAGTATAAGTATTAGCAGCTGTAAAATAAGTTGGTCTTTTCAGAATGGGTACATAGAGAACAACCAGGATTGCTTCTGTGAAAACACTTGCATTCTTTGTTTGGGCATTCTCCAAGATGAAATACAGAAGAGTATATTAGAAAAAGTAAGGATATATAGATATATAAGAAAAAGTTAAAATTTATTTTGTGTGAAAAAGTAACTGATATATTATTACGTATAGATCGCAAATATAATAAACAATGCTAATTATGATTGTAAATCATTTACATGTGCATTGACCATACCTATTTCTGTACGTCTTAGAGAACGTTCAATTCATATATGCATTGCCAATGAGCTGAATTTAACGGATACAACATTGTCTTATCTTAGACATAAGGTCTATAATGTTAAAGACATCTGGAAATGGAGTTTTGCATCAAAAATGAAAGATATTACAGGAAAACAAATTTTAGCTATGTCTTCTCCATTATTAGTTGAAATTCTCTTTTCTTATTTAAGTGAAAAAGATGAATGTAGTGAAGCGTAAGTATATTTTATTCATAAATTAAAACCAGATTTCTAATAGTTTCCTTTATGAACTACATTTGTCTTTTAATGTTTAGAATTAATCATTACAATCGAGTGATGCAAATGAATGATAAAAATTGTCAGAAAAGAAAAGTCAATCAAGAAACATTTAGTAGAAAAAATATGGAAACATTAATGAATGAAATAACTGATGAACAGTTTCAGGAAAGTTTCAAAGTCCCTCCAAGCTTGCCGCTAAAATGTGTTGAATTACAAGATGTTATTTGTACACATAGTAGTATTTTTATTGGAGGTAAGTGATTCTTTAATTATTAATTAAGTACTAAATAGAATTGAAAACTGTTGTATTATCTTTTCAATAATTTTATAGGAAGATACAATAAGTTTTCACGTTCATTAAGTCAAACGCCATGGTTCGTAAATGGAGAGAAAAAAATGGAATCATCAGTGCAAGATCTATTATGTAATCCAATTGTGGAAGCAGTAAAAGCCCAATGTAAGAAATATTAAACTAAGTATCTTTAATCATAACAGTAATTATTTTTTTTCTTTATAATATGAGTTATTTCATTATAGCATTAAAGTTTTTGTCATCGGGAAGAGAAGACGTGGATGTAAGAAATATTTATAATGGGAGACCATTTGCAGTTGAATTAATAGATCCACGAATATCAAATATATCAGATGAATTATTATCTAATTTAGTTAATGAAATAAATCGATCTACATCTTTAGTTAGAATTACATCACATTTAAAAGTGTTAGACAGGTAAAAATGATATTAAAATTTTATAGAGTTTTAATGAATTTTTTATTTACTTCTAATGCATTGGAAAAAATTTATTTAATCATATTCTTGATTATAATAATATAATTAACTGAATTATTGACAGGCTAAATGATTAATTTTCAGAATGGATTTGAAGAGATTAAAAGAGGGAGAAAATGCAAAGTCAAAGTTTTATAGAGCACTGTGTGTATGTAGAATTCCAATGGAAGATCCGTCATTACTAGAAAATTTGAATGAATTGAAAGAAGTAAGAATTATTCAAAAAACACCAATCAGAGTCTTACATAGACGGCCCTTAACCCCACGAGTACGAATTATTCATGAAATGCGATCACGTTGGGTTAAACCAGAAGAAATTAAATCATTATTGAATAGTGAAAATGACTCTGATTCAATCACAGATTACTTTGTACTAGACGTCAAAGTTCAAGCTGGAACATACGTGAAAGAATTCGTTCATGGTGATTTTGGTAGAACAAAACCAAGTGTCTGTGACCTTCTTCATACGGAAGTTGATATTGTTGCTTTGGATGTTACAGGGATCAATATAGAATGGCCATAAATTCTATGAATACATATATTTCTTATCTCTTAAATATATATAAATAAATTTTTATTTTAAAAAATTTTAATAAAATTTTATTTTACATTTTTGAATAATTAAACATTTATGTCTATATGCAATTAATAGGTATAAAGGAGTAAAACATTAAATATTAAGTAATTACAGTTGCATACAATACTTAAATATTTTTTAAACTTATTTTCTATTTTTGTGGTTTGTCTTTATGCTCGAGTATCCAGAAATGCTTCTTAACAGCTCGTAAAGAAATTCTTTCCGAACTCTTACGTCTGATTAGCTGAAATAAAGTAATACCAATATTATTAAAATTTATAACTTGCACAAGCAACAAAATAATACAGTCCTCGATGAAAATTTAATTAATATATGCTATCAGATTTAATTTAAATTTACAATACCCTTGATATTAAATCTTTGGCACCAGGAGTAATTTGTACTGGCCACTGAATATTTATAGTTTTAATCTTTGTATAAGTTTCATGTTGTGAATCACTAAGAAATGGTGGTCTTCCAACTAAAAATTCATAGCATAAAATGCCTAAACACCAATGATCAACATATACATCATAAGGATTTCCAGTAACCATTTCTGGTGGCAAATAATCTAAAGTTCCACATAGAGTATTCCGTCTAAAATTATTAATACGTTAACGCACACATAACATAACAATAAGTACAAAAATTGTAGGCGTATCCAATAAACAAGCTAAACACTTCAATTATACTTACTTTGATGATGGTGCATGAACAGACCACCCAAAGTCAGCTAATTTTACATTGCCATCAAATGTGAGCAATAAATTTTCTGGTTTGATATCTCTGTGAATTACATTATTTTTATGACAATATTCTAATGCATCTGCAACTTGATATGTATACTTCGCTGATCTAAAAGAACATTTTTATATAAAGAAAAACAAAAATAATTTCATAAAATGCATTACACTATATAAAGCAGAGCTTAAAACAAAAAAAATACATACAAATGTTCATTAAATCTTTCGTTGGGTTGACTCTTTAATTCTTTATATAATTCACCTCCAGCTGCAAATTCTAATACAAGATAAATTCTTTTTTGATCATAAAAATATGTTAAAAGCTGTAAAATGTTGGGATGTCTAAAAATAAATATTAATCAAGTTAGGAAAATGATGCACAAATAAAAAGTGAATAATCTTAAAATAATATACTTACTTTAAATGAGATTGTATTTCAATTTCTCTCATAACTTGTTTTTCTACACGGCCTTTAATTAATTCCACCTTGTACAAAGTTTTTAAAGCTACCATATAATGCGTTGTTTTCTCTCTAGCTAAATAAACACGTCCAAATTTTCCTCTACCTAGAGGAGCTCCGATATCAAAATCTTTAATACCCCACTGGTATCTGAATAAATTAAATAGAAAGGGAATTAAATTAAAAAGAAAGCAATTAGATACATTAATTGAACTATCCTAAATTCCTTAACGCATGCATGAGTAACAAAATTTTAAAGTTAATATTTATTATTTACCTTGGTCCACGAGACCTTACATGTTGATCCATTTTAGAAAGTACATCTTGCACATGTTCTTTATATTCATTTGGAACATCAGACAAATATTTCGTAGAATCAAAACCTGATGCCATTGTCAGTCACTTTATATAAAAAGAAATACTAAGAGAAATAATAATATAAGAATTTGTGGAGGTCCCAGTATCAAAATATAATAAGCATTCAAATTAACATAAAACACTAAAGATAATATAAGAAATTAATGATAAAAATACATACCGTCTTTTCGTTTAGTAGTTACAATTAATAAATAAGCAACAAGAGAATATTACGAAACTATTAAAGATCCCTTTCATGTAGATTGAATTGGATCAAGACAATCAACTTAAAACTAATTTAAACCGCTCTTTTTAAATTGTCTAAAGTGCTGACCTCTCGATATATCAACTTTCTAACAATGTTACCATTCAATAAACTGAAATTAACTAGCATTATGTATAGTACACTAACGGGCACGGATGGTGTCCCTACCCGACATAGAGTATAGCATTTACCAGGCTGGACAAATTTGCCATCTCACTCGTACGTGACGTCAAATGCTTGTTGGTGCCCCATAAAGTTTTGCCCCTTTTGTCAAAACAGTCTTATAACATCAATGACAGCATGCACATATAATAAAAAAATATTGTTATGACAGCTAATAACAGTATATCGATTATCAATTGATAATAACAATAGTGTCAGATAGAGGAGTCTGGTGTGAAGCACCAAATATTAGTTTTTTTACTAGCCGCCCTGGGGATTGGTGTCTCCACATCCTGGATCGCGTACTATTGGACAATTGGCAGTCCATGTATATATAGTCAAAGATTACGTCTATACAATTATGTTTTCAATGCTGACTTCATGCAATTGTGATTGGAACTTTGTAATATTATCTACATTATAAAGGAATCGAAAAGATTATAATTTTTCAGAAAATTACAAGATGTGCATATTCACAGTATAAGTTTCGAAATTATTGTTAAGGAATTTCAGTTCGCGTATAGATTTCGACACTCTTGTTAAGGATTTTCGGCTCGCGTATAGGTTTCGACGCTCTTGTTGAGGATTCTTGGCTCGCGTATAGGTTTCGACGCTCTTGCTAAAGATTTTCGGCTCGCGTATAAGTTTCGACGCTCTTGTTAAAGTTTTTCGGCTCGCATATAGGTTTCGACATTCTTGTTAAGGATTCTTGTCTCGCGTATAGGTTTCGACTCTCTTGTGGAGGATTTTCGGCTCGCGTATAGGTTTCGACGCTCTTGTTGAGGATTCTTGGCTCGCGTATAGGTTTCGGCGCTCTTGTTAAGGATTTTTGGCTCGGGTGTAGATTGCGACGCTCTTGTTAAGGATTTTCGGCTCGCGTATAGGTTTCGACACTCTTGTTAAGGATTTTCGGCTCGCGTATAGGTTTCGACGCTCTTGTTAAGGATTTTCGGCTCGCGTGGGGATGTATGAAGCTGAAATGACGTAGAGAAGAGGTTCGTTCTAGTCGGAGCGCAAAATCATAATGAAAACTCAAAATCTTTACCTCTCTTAATTCACTTTTCAATTCTCTTTCCTTGGCCAGTTCTAAAAATCACTAGGTGGCGTTATCGACTGCATAAATTACTATACCATAAATTTGATCGACATCATACTACGAGATATATTTAATTCCTGAAACAGAAAGTAGTTGCGCTTCCATCAATCAAACTCCTTAAAATTTCGAGAGTTTGCTGTTCTTAATATTTAAAGTCACGAGTGACAGTGACAGTCAACGTGGCGTCATACATATGATATGGGGGTATATAACATCAAGAGAATTAACAAGTTGAATTTGACATTTATTTTTAATCAGCTCTCAGAATGATTCTAGTCACGAGTAACTATTGAGTCATGTATGTGTAAAGGTGAATTAAGATAGAATTATGTCAGTGGAAACTGATATTTTTGATGACAGTGAGGGTCACCTCCCTCAGGATCTCGAGGACGATGTTGTCCAGGAGGTCCTGAAAACTGGCACTGATCTGCGTCAGTACTCGAGACAAATTGAAAAAGAATTGAAGGAGGTCGAGAACAAATCCATACAAGATTATATCAAAGAAAGTCAAAACATTGCTAGTTTGCATAATCAAATTGCTGCTTGCGATAATATTCTAGAGGTTTAGAATCTGTGATTCAAGTTCATTTCTGGTGTAAATATTTCATTGAAAAATAATAAATCTTCTGTATCTTGTAGAAAATGGAATCGATGTTGATGAGTTTTCAAACCGATTTGGGAAGTATTAGTTCTGAGATACTGAATCTCCAGCGTAAGTCTGTTCAAATGAGTCAACAGTTATCTAATAGGCAAATTATTAGATTTCCCCTTAGTCAATTTATTGAAGATATGACTGTGTCAGAAACTCTTATAGCGTAAGAGATTTTCTTGATTTGTATATAAGTACAATTTGCAAATATATTGGTACAAGCTTTTAAGTATGTGTGATAAAGATTAAAGCTCTAATTTTATATTTTCCAGAGGAATTATGGATAGTCCAGTAACTGAGAAAGAGTTTTTAATTCAGTTACAAACACTTAATCATAAAATTAATTTTGTAAAAGAACAAAGTTTTAAAGAAGCAAAATCGTGTTTAGATGTAAAGGATATTTTAGAAAAATTAAAAGTTAAAGCAATGGCAAAAATAAGAACATACTTATTGGAACAAATTTATAAATTCAGGAAACCTATGACAAATTATCAAGTGCCACAAAATAATATGTTAAAATACAAATTCTTCTTTGAATTTATTTTGGCAAATGAGAGAAATGTTGCAGAGGAAATTTGTGGGGAATACATTGATACAATGAGTAAAATATATTATTCGTATTTTAAATCATATTCATCTAGATTGGTCAAACTACAGGTATGAAGTGTAACACAGATTTTATATTTAATACTTATAATTTTTTGTTTAAAAGAGAGTAAAAAATAAAATATGAATATTATTTAAGTATGAAGAAGGAGCATCCAAGGAAGATTTAATGGGAGTTGAAGATACTGCAGGAAGAGGAATTTTTCATAAAACTACATTAAAACATAGAGGTACTGTATTTTCTATAGGAACTAGGGGAGAAGTACTAACTTCGCAATTAGAAGCACCCATAATTGTACCACATACTGCATCCAAGACAAGAGTAATTTTTTTTGATTCACTATATACTATTTTTTGTTATTAAGTTTATAAAAATAATATAATGTTTTCAGTATCATTATGAAGCATTATTTAGGAGTGAGCAATATGCTCTTGTTGATAATGCTTGTCGTGAATACTTATTTTTAACAGAATTTTTTAAAGTTCGTGGGGCACAAGCAATGGATATTTTTAATCAGGTAACAATTAGTGATATTTTTTTACCTATAATTATTTTGATTTCACTTTGAAACAACTCTTAAATTTATCTTCAGGTTATGGGAAAAACTTTAACACTTATGTTAAAAAACTTACAATCGTTTGTAGACGACTGTTATGATACTATTGCATTATTTCTGTGTTTACATTTAGTTATGAGATACCAATTAACGTGTCATAAGAGGGCTGTACCAGCCTTAGATAAATATTGGGATAATTTGAATGCAGTGATTTGGCCTAGGTATTACATATATTTGCAATACTATCAAATATATTTTAAATTATTAAAATATAATATTTGTATTTTACTTGTAGATTTGAATATGTTTTCCAATTAAATATTCAAAGTATAAAGGACTGTGATCCTTTGAAATTTAATAAGGAAACTGGACCTCACTATGTAAGTGAATAAATTATATAGACACTATAAATATTATGATTGCAAAACGACTGAATGTTTTAATAAAAAATTCAGATCACACGTAGATATGCAGAATTTAGTGCTGCAATGATTAGTGTATCGGAAGGATTCCCTTGCGAAGGGGCCACTCAGTTATTAGCAGAACTTAGAGAAGCTGTTCAATGTTTCTTATTGAGAATGGCAGCTATATTTCCTAACAGAACTCAGCAATTGGTCTTTCTTATTAATAATTATGATTTAATTCTTGGAGTATTGATGGTAATTTTCAGTTTGATATAATTAAAATTAAATAAGTGTTTATTATTTTAGCATAGTTGTTAACCTTTCCAATTTAATATTAATAGGAAAGAACGCGAGATCATTCGAAAGAAGCAGAAAGTTTTCGAGAACAACTTAATGCAAGATCTTCAGAATACGTGGAAGAAGTTTTAAGTCCTCATTTTGGAGGAATAATTCAATTACTGAAGGAATCTGAAACTTATATAGAAAAAGGTCAAGCCGATGAATTAAAACGTCAAGAAGGTAAAGCATTAGCATTAGTTCAGTCATTCACTAATAACTGGAAACGAGCTCTAGAAGAAATCAATCGAGAAGTTTTAAGATCTTTTCCAAGTTTAGTCTTGGGTGCAGCTTTGGTGCAGCGTGCAATGACTCAACTTGTACAATATTATCATAGATTACACAAAATTTTACCACCAAATGCTCGAACCCAATTGACGAATATTCATCATATAATGGTGGAAATCAAGAAATACAAAACAAATTACTAAAGTCAAGTGTTAATAGGAGAATTTTCTGAGGTTAGAATTCTATATATACATATGTATATTCTTGCAATTAAAAGAGCAATTTTTGAGTATAATCATTAAATTCGATCATTTTTATATGTAATTGAATGAATGAAACATTAGCATCGGATTATTCTTATAGAAGGTTGTCATTCCTATATGTAATTATTACGTATTTAAATTTTATCCAATTTATTTCTTCTAATCTTAAATCTCTCGTTATAGTCAAATAATCTTAAAAACTTTGTTTAGAACACTATAGCATAAATTTATATATATATATATGTATATGTTTGGGTTCAAGTTATATTTGAGAAATGTTCATTTTAAACAAATTATAATTTTTTATATAGATATGTATACACATATATATGCATGGTTTCGTTACTTGTCAATGTTTTAAATATGTTTTCTCTCACTGTCTACGCAAAATCTTTTAATTATTTATTCATAAATCAATTTTGTACGATTGCTTAGAAAATTGTTTGTAAGTTTAATTATAAGTTATTTATCTATATAGATCGACTTAAAAATAAGTATATTCTTAATAAAAGTTTAATTCAGGAGTACCTTAAATGTTCCAATGACCTCGACATATCTGTGGAATCAAGAAAAAAAATTGTGCAATCTCCTTAGAATGAATGAAAATATTTCATAAAAAAAGTTTCTGTACATTTATTTATAAAATAATACATATAATAATAAACTATATATATATAATTATATCGCTTTATCATTCTATACATACCAATTTCAACTCCCACGTTTCGCGTATTATAACTATTATTTATATAAATTAGTAAATATTATATACTTAGATTTAAGGATGGTCTCGTTACTTTAATCGATTAATTTCGCGACACCTATGGCATTTCGTGTCGTGCAAAGTTCAATCTTGAACTTTTACTAAATATCAATTTCATTTTTAATGAGAGTCAGTTTAGACTTTTGAAAAAAAGTGAAACTAATCAAAACATTTTGAAACTGGCATCCAATTAAATATAAAGCATTGCTGAGTTTATAGGCTTTCGTATATTTGTTAAAGTTTATTTTAGAAAGATTTCAGCAACAATTGCAATTGAATTCAAATTATTCACATTGAAATAAGAGGTTTGTTCAATCTATTTTTCTTAACAAGATTACAGAAAAAAATGTAAATGATAAAAAGAAAGAAAGAATTCTATCAAAAACATTAAGAATTATGCGTTTAACAATATTTCATACTTGGATGGATGCCATGAATTATAAAACAAAACAATAATATAATAATTTTAAATAAAGTTTGTCTCTCTCTTTATATATGTGTGTGTACAAATCATACTTTCTGTAAGATTAAGTCGTGCCAAATATGTTCGGTATGGCTTAGAGACTTGTGGTGTAACTTTGTAAATATATTGCACTTATGAGTAAAAATAAAAATTAAAGAACGCCATCGATCGCATGTAAAACACCATTTGTCGCTGGCACATTGTGCGTAACTACATGGGCCTCGTTAACTCGAACCCTTCCTGAAATGAAAATACAATTTGTAAATCGGATTTGTAAATTTGAACATTATTTTTACATTATTTTAGAATGTTTTATCATAGAAATTTCGTTGCTCCTTAAATTACCATAATGGCATATGCTAATAAACAATAATTTTCAAATTAGTTCATAATTCTAGCAACGCATGCTGTGAAAGTTTAACTATCATTTGCACATGTACAAATGTACAATATACCATGGTTTCTGCGGTAAAAGTATAATGTAATTGCCAAGTTCTGCATGTACTTGCAAAACAGTGCAACAATATAAAAAGTCTTAAGGAGGTCTGAGGAGAAACTAATTATATAGTATGATAATTCCTTTAAAGTAAAATCTAAAACTTTATTATAGACTTTACTCGGAAATAGCATATAATTATATTACATCTTGCTACAAATAATGACGCCTTATTAGCGCAATGTCCTCTCTTGATGGAAATATAAGCTTTAAAATCAAATATTCTGTTAAAAGGAGATTGAATGGAAAGTGTGAAAATTAAATATAATCTTTTTATGTAAAATGGTGAGATTCATAAAAGTAGTAGCACCATAGCACGAGTGGTATCGCTATTTTACTATTAGTGTATCCTAGTAAGTGTAAGAAGTGCATGTTCGTAAAACAGAACGTTTTGACCTTGGAAGAAGTTCAAAGCAATGAGAGAAACTAGTCTCGCTTTAATGATAATGTAAAACAGGAGGAAACAAAGGACGAGAAGGATGCCTTTTTATTCTGCAGCTGCGTCTAATCATAATGCATCCTGACACACATTAAGAATTATGCATTTAAATGCTAACTCATTGTATTTTGCGTGAAAACGGTGAAACGCTCAAAAACAATGGGAAAAGAACTTTAGTCGCCACGTGGATCAAGTGAGGCGAATAAGATATTTCGCTGTTCCATTAAATAAGGAAAGAAAAAACAAATGAACAGAAAAGCAATGCATAAGTAATTTGTTAAAATATAATCTGAAAAATGCAAATGCAATGTTTCACCCAAAGATTCTTTTGAATTTGAAGAAATCAAAATAAAAAACGAATAGGGATTGAATACGAGGAGAGAAGGAGGTGGACAAAAAGTATTTACAAAAATTGCAAATTTTAATGATATCGATGTGGTTTACGATGCAAAAGGGAGAGAATCAGTTTATACACTAGAGATGGGGGGGGGGGGCACATGAGTTAAATGGGGCTTATCGACAATCGAAAAGTGGATATGCGCGCTGCTTGAGGAAAGAAGAAAAAAAAAATGCAGAAACCGCAAGAAGAGAAAGTCCTGGGCTCGGAGATGGTCTCATACCGTGAATAATATGTCGAACTCGTTATACATCAGCCTGTGGCAATTTAGTTTCGTGGAATCGCCACCTGCCCCCTCCCTCGTTTGATCTCTAACTTATTATTTATTTGAAATGTTATTTATCAAGCCTGAAAGCGGATGGATAAGCAGATGTAACGATATCACGGGGTCCCATCGATTCGGTTAAATTATCACCCTCTTTCTCTCGATCTCCACGTTTTATTCATTTTCTTTATCAAACAAATTTCGTTAGCTGCGTTTTCTTTTATTTCTCTTTCTCTCCTTTTCCTTCTGTTCCATTTTCCCCCGAAGCAACGAGAACCAGAAGAGAACGATGAAATTCACGCGGACGTTTCACCGCCCTCTTGCAGCGTTCGCGATTGCACGTCGGACCGATTAGACGCGTAGGTGTGGAAGAGAGCGAATTAAAGTACACGAGAAGAAGGTGCATATATTTAAGAATGAGAATGGAACGTCGTCGCGGAAAGGGAGCGTTAATTGACTAGCCACAAAGTGAAGACTCGCCGAGCAACTGGGTTAATAGAACCGCCTCGGATGTTTCCTGAAAATTGTACGCGTGTCTGTTTGCGCGTGTTTGTTAGCGCGATAATCCAAGTCATTTTGCATTTTTTCACGAACGAGCGTTAAACGATTTGCCTATATTTGGAGTTTCGTTGAAGAGTCGGCGATTCAAAAAATGTCCCGCGTCCCTCCGCCTCTCTTTCATCTTTCTCCCGAGCAACGCGTACGAGGAAGTGTCCCCCCACGCGAATGAAGAAGTCAATTTGTGAATTGACGATTCTACTGGAACTCCGTTACTTTCGACAATCCGATTTCGAGCTAAGGAAGAAGCAAGGCTTACCTCCATTTTTGTGAATGTGCAGTGGCATCTGGGGCCGTAGGGTGTCCTTTTGTATGTAGTACCTCATGCCAGCGGTGTAGAGGGTCGTCGGTACCACGTGCTTCGAGATGATGGTTTTCGCTGCTTCCGGTCCATCTGCCTCGGTCCAGATCGGAGTCCCCTGTTTGGTAGCAGCGGTAGCGAAAGCCGCGTCAGTCGGTGCGAAAATCGTGAAGGTTTTCGGACCTGCGCAAGAAGAAGGCCCCACAGTTTATTTATTGCCACCGGTGGAAACCGTTTCCTCGCTTTCGTCTCCTCCTCTTTTTACTTCTCCTTTCGAGTAAACTCGCGAAGAAACGTTCCACGCGAATGAAGAAGTATATTTGCGAATTGATAAATTGAAAAGAGGAGTGGGACGGCCGGGGGGGTAGGGGCAGGGGGGAGGGAGGATAAGCGTCGAGCAAGGTAAAAAATCCTATGGATCGCTAAAGAGAATATTGCAAGAATTGTAAAAACTTTTCGAGTCGTGCGATAAATCCTTCCCCCCTTCGCCCCTCGTTGCAGCGAGACAAAGAAATTTCTGTTTCGGTTTTCCACAAGAAAACGAGATTGGTTCTATTCGTGAGTAGAAATCACTTCCTCCTCTGTATCTTTCTTGCTATGAACTTCACACCCGAGAAAGAAATAGATTAGATCAATGAGCAAGATAAATAAATGAAAGGATCGAGTGAAAGGGATTCTCGGGAAGAGTTTACGATAAAAATGGAAGGAATGAAATGCGATCCAGGAAGAGGCGTACGTATAAATGAGTAACGTGCGAACTAATAAGAGACGGAGTTGAAGAGTTTGCAAGAGGAGAAGAGTATTTTTAAGAGGGAGGGTGTAGGATTCTCGAGGAAGGTCTCGCGATGAACGGGAAAGGAGTGAACGAGTCGAGTGGATTCTGCCAGATATTGGCCAATGCTAACCTGCCAGAGTGTCCTCCAGTCCTGATACATGTAGCATTTTTAAGAAAGTGGTGAACCTTCTTTCCCTGTCAGCCTGAAGCGTTTGCACCAGGTCCCCAACGGGAAGCGGGAACATGACCCTGTCGACTGCATGAGCGATTCCTTGAGGAATTTCTATGTCACGTTTGTTAGGTGCCACCCTCGCTCCATTTATGGTAGTTACCTGCTTGTTGTGATAAACAGAAATAATTCAGAATGAAATACAACCGTGCGATATACATCAATAATTCCATTACTGCAATTGCACCACGTCATGTTTACTCCGGTTACAAATCTGATAGAACCTACCCGACGCGATTAGCTTCGTATACTTCCAGCCACGAATACTTGCGCGTGCGAAGCTAAACTAAAATATGCTCCTGTGCCATTAGAAAAAAAGCAACAACCCATTGATTATTCATTTCCGTTAAGTAAACGGAAAGTTACCGGTTTGCAAGGACGATAGGCCTAAGAGAAAGAAAAGTCCCTTTCACAAAATTAGCAAATACTCCAGTTGTGGTGCGGCAAGGTATAAATTATTCAAATTAAAAAGAAGAAAGATATATATATATATATATAGAGAGAGAGAGAGAAGAAGATAAAGTCTAAAGGAGTCTATGGCGCACATAAATCCTATGTGAAATATAGATCATATGCACTTAAAAAGGCCTATGACTTCTGACGTCAGAGCGCTGAAATAGCTATGATCCAAGATGATGTATCGCTACCATTATTATTGCTCGTATTATTATTATTATTATTATTATTATTATTATTATTATTATTACCTTCACATCATTCCATTCGTGATCATGCATAGCGTATTCGTTCACTCTCAATTGCGTGCCTGCCAGACTGACTCCGGTCATTTCATCCTGTAAGCTGTCGATCCGGAAGGCTCCGGGGATAACATGGTGAAGAAGAAGCTAAAGCGAAACAGAAGAAAAGTTCACACACGTTTATGGGGGCTGTTAGAAGCTCGAAGGGTATCATCTCGTAAAGTTTCCCTCTAAATTTCTTCCATCGCGTTCTCCCTCCTACCCCCGTTGCTACTCGCTTCCCACTTTGCGAATGGGGAGAGCAGAATACTTACACCACTGAGGAGTCTTGGGTTGTCCTTGAACTTCTGCTCAGCTTTTTCAGGGCCACCCAGCTGCACCAGTAGCGTTCTGAAGGCTTTGTCGGTTGGAACAAATATAGTGTAGGGACCTGCGAAAGGAACGAGAGAAGCGATGATGGTTTTTGATCAGGTTCCCTTTGACCTTCGACTTTGATCCGTAAGGGATGGGGGAGTAAGATCGGCGCTACGTGGTTTTTCGAGGATTATTTTGTCGTGGGGAACCGGGGTGTCGTAGAGATCCGTTATGGGTCACAGGTGGAAGAAGATAACGTTGCGTTCTATTTGTCCAATTAACGAGTTGCGCTTCTTTCGCTTTGGCCGTGCGACATTCGCTGGAAAAATCTTCTCACGCATTGTACTGGAGCTTCTTTCAACATTCGAGCGCGCATTACATGTCTAGAAGACAATATAATGGGTACTTTTCCTAGACGTTTGGATCTTTAACTCGTCTGGAATTAAGCGATGCATCGGCTAATTGCTCGTTAGACGTCGAGTCACCTGTAACGTCTTTGATAACGGATCGTCCGGAAAAGAAGAAGAAGAAAAGAGGAATCAACGAAAACCAGAGAAATGAAAAAAAGAATCTAGACAATTTGAAGAACAGAAGTACTTGGAATGAAGGAGGGTGAGATAATAAATAAAAGGTCACTGAAACGTGGGAGACGAGTAGAAGAAGAAGAAGAAGAAGAAGAAGGAAACGAAGAAAAGAGAAATGGACTGAAAGAATATTTGTCAAAAATAGAGTATAAAATAGACAAAAAAAAAATCTAAAAAAGTAATCGAGTGTAAGAGGAATTAGAGGAGTGTAAATAAACCAAGGAAAATGCATTTGAGAGGAAGAAGAAGAAAAAGAAAAAGAAGAAGAAGAAGAAGTCTTCGGTAACAAACTCGATGAAGTATCAAGACCCGATGTTAATTTTTCCATTCTTTTTTCACGAGTCTGAGCTGCGCTGCTAGCGGTAAATGGGCATCGTTAAAAATTCTATTGCAGAATGATTGGCAGTTAAGAAAATGGCGGTGATGATCAGAATTGGATCGTTCGGTAATAATGGTGAGAAAGATCGAAGTAGATCGATTGCTTAGACGTTTACGATGTGTTTTAACGAGCGTGCGAACCAAACTGCGTGACAGTCAGTAATGACAAGCCATTTCATTCGGAACCAATTGTCAATTATTTTTTATTTACTCTCATTTTATGGATGATCTGCTTCCAATGCTTCTCGCGGGTATTACGTAAGTCGAGTAACTTGCTTAACTCCCCCCCCCCCCCTCGTTTTCATGATTTCATTTCTTCTTTCTTGTGCAAATGCACATTATTCAAATTGCTTCTCGTTTATTAGATGGATGCTGAACTGTCTGCGAATGTTCCACGCAGGTTTTTCCATTTAGACAATTAGGAAGTCATTGCGAAGAAGGGGAGGGGAAATTGTACGACGATTAACTCGATGTCGAATTAGAACGAGCATAATCGAGAGATTAGATTCTTCCTGGTTTAAGATGATATGTTCATTCTCATTGGCATGCCTGAAGACTGAACTCTCGTTTCAGACTCGTGTATCTTTTCTCTTCCTCTGGTCCTTCTCACTCGGATACGACCAAAGAACCAGACAAATAGAAGGGAAGAAGCAATGGAGCAAAGATGATGTAGCACCCCGACGATAGTCAACTTATCGAGATCTCTACAGAGAAGATTATCAGCGATCGCTGTACTCACCAGTTTCGTTGAGCACGGTGTCCAGTCCAGATTGCCTGAGGTACTTGGCCATGGCGAAGAGTCCTTCCCTCCTGAGCAAAGAGGCCAAACTGTCAGGGGTGGTTTTGCCTTCTGTCGTTGGTTGCGGTACCACGGTGGTCCTCTCGAATTCCTGGAAAACGGTGTTGTCGTTCTGTCCAAAGTTGTTGGAGATGGTCGTGCTGCTGATGATGGATCTGGGCGAGGTTGCCGGTGACCTTGATGTGTAGTGGATGTACGAGCTGGGATGCGAGAATGTCGTCGGTGGCGTTGAAGTGCTGCTGCTGATGATATTGTTCACAGGTACCATGGTAGGGACGAACTGACTTCTGGTATGACCGGCCGAGTACTTGCTGGAGGAGCCTTCCGGCGAGGTTGGCCTTGGACTGGTACTCAAGCCGCTGACACTATTGTACACGTGCCCGGAGAAGCTCGAGGCCGAAGTGACGTACTTGTCCGTCGACGAGACGAAATTCGGCGAGGTTGTCACGAAGGGGTAGTAGTCCGAAGTTGATTTCCTGAGGAGAAAGACGAGTGGTCCATAAAAGAGACCAATGTACAATGGCTGTACAACGCCTAATCGCGACGACAGCATCATTCGCCTGGATGAGCTAGGTGTCACCTCGCGATTAATCGTTCCCAATGCCGATTTCCAAACAATCCCCCATAAACTTACCCTTCGGTGATCTTCGAGGTGGATCTGAGAGTGGTCGGTCTGAAGGTGGTAGGAGCGCTGCTGGGTGTTTGGGACGAGATCCTGGTGGACACGGATCCGCTTTCCCCGTTGGACTCGTGGCTGAAGACAGCCGAGGGTGTGGTAGCGGTCCTCGTGCTGCTGGGCGGAAGTTTCAGTTCACCCTTCTTGATCCTCTCGACGATGGAGTCCACGTCGCTGGACTCTTTGTCCACGTTGCCCTTGATGCCCTGCACCTTGTAGCTACCATCGGGTTGCTCCTCCAGAACGACGAAGGTAACCTTCTTCGCCGGCAGACTTTGCTTCCCCACTTCCTCGAGATTCCCATCGCTCTTCTGCCTGATCACCTCGAAGTCAGCGCCAGGGGGTAGCACGCCCTTGGTGAGTTCCTCCAGGATCGCTTTGGGTGGCTTTATGGTGGTCGTGGAGGGTATCCTGGTAGAGCTGGGACCTCCGATGGATGACAGTCCGTTTGGCGCGTGGATCACCTGCAGTTTCTTGCCGTTCGGTAGGATCAGGTCCCTGGTGGTGACGTTCCTGACGCCCTCGTCCTCGCCGGACTGAGCCAACGCAATCTTCAGCTGCTTCAGCAACAGGTCCCGCTCGGAATTGCCCGAGTACTGGCTAGATCTGCCCTTGGGACTACCGACTTTCCCGCTGGGACGTTCCGTCTGATAAATCACCTTGATCTGAGGCTTCGGTTTGCCCTCCTTCGCGTGTTGCTCCTGCTGCTCCTGCATCAGGGTGAGCAGATTGTCCGGGATCGCCTCCTGCAGTCTACTCGCCTTGGTCGTGGCGGCGCTCCTGATCGTCGGACTCGCGGCTGTCGTGCTGGAGAACTTCTTCTGGTGATTCGCGATGGCCTTGAGGAAGAGCTCGGCCTCCGAGGGGGTGATCCTCCTGGAAGTGGGCGACGACAGAAGGAGCGGAGAGGACATCGTGCTGATGATCACCGGAGCCAAGGTCGAGGATGACACCGGAGCCGCCGGTGATACCGTTGCCACTGGAGCCGGAGTGGTCGACGTCAGAGCTTGCAGCTGCTGCAGTCTCAGGAGCTCCTGCTGCCTCCTGAGCTCCTGTTGCTCCACCAGCAGTTGCTGCCTCTGCTTCTGCAGCAACTCCAGCTCCCGTTGCTTCTCCAGATAGGTTTGCAGTTGCAGCGACTGCTCGTCCGTGAAGAACGGTTGATTCAAGTCATGTGGAATACCCTGGAACCCATTGCCCCCAGCGATGTTCTGGTACTGGTTCCCGAACTGTTGCTGATTGCTCTGGTACTGCTGGCGTTGCTTGCTCGTGATAGGCTGGTACTGAGTTTGGGCGGTGTTCAGGAAGTTTTGGTTTTGGCCCAGTTGCTGGTTGATCTTCTGCTGTTGCTGCTGCAGGAGTTGCTGCACCTGCTGCTGTTGCTGGAGCAGTTGCTGCAGCTGCTGTTGCTGCTTCGTCCGGTCAACCTTGTACTTCGCCAGGGAAGAGTACGGGGTGCTCGTGGGGAAGCCCCCCGTGAGTCTCGGATCCGTCAGCTCCTGGGAGTTTGGGAAGCGTTGCTGGTGTTGCTGCACGTCGCTCAGGATCTGGGCCTGTTGGGAAGCCGAGAGTCGAGGCCTCGGGTCGATCGACTGGCGGCTCTGGTACTGAAAGCAGAATGGCAATTACCCTCTGCTCCTCCACTCCCTGGACAATGGCCTAAGATCTATTCTTCGTATCGATCGTTGCTGCTGTCATCGCGGTCATCGCTGCGTTCGGTATTGTTGCGGTTATCACTCGCTCTATCGCTAGACTCGTCGCATCAATTTATCAAACAATATCGATTGCCGCGCGTGATCCGCTCGTACGAATGTGTAACAATCGAGACAATGGAATTAGCTGCAACGTCGCAACCATAACGGCCGATTCCAATCTCGTTTCCCTCCAACGTGTTTAAATTAATTACCAGCAGCCCGGAAAAAAGAACCGGAGGATTTTACATAAGAGCCACTTATCCGCGACGACGGGGGGAGGGGTGAAAAATAAAAATCGCCCGACCACTTTCGCCGCGGGTGCATTATTCAACGCGAGAAATTTTCCTAGAACGGAAAAAAAGGGGGAAGAGGGTAGAAGGGGGAGGTGGAAATCGACCGATCATTTCTGTTTATTTTACGAGGGGAATTGCGCAACTTGTGAATTTCGATTTCCACTTCCAGCTTCGGAGAGTGGACGCTGAAGGAGGGAAGAAAAAAAAAGAGACACCGTAAAAAAAGGAAGCAACGGAGAGCGAGAAAAAAGAAACGAGTAGGATAAAAGGGGGAACAACGCGCAATTCCATTTAAATTGTTCTGGGACGTTGAACGTGGCATTCGATATTGATCCATATTGCTCGGCCAGCGATTTGCGGCAAGTTCCTGTAAAAAGTGGTAAGAAAATCGCTAACTTCCAATAATCTGTGGTTCGTTTAGCGGTTTACCGGTAATTTCCGCAGGGGGGCCGCGATAAGATGCCAAATGTTTTATGGATTATCGCTCTGGCCACTTTTCTTTCGGGCAGCCAGTTCGCTGTCGCAACTTTCCGTATGCTTTAAAGTGAAGCGCACTGGTTACGAGGACTCGAAGGGAGGAGGACGATGATGGTGATCGGGAGGAAAGAGCGAGAGGGAGAAGACCGAGACTCTTCTGATCAACCCCCCTTGGACCGCCATTTCATTTTCATTCGTTTCCACTCGTAAAATTTCTATTCATAGTCGAATGGACGGTTCATTGTTTATAGTTCATGATTTATCGATCGTATTTCACGGATCCGTAGCTGCATTTAAATTTAAATTCTCTCAATCTGTGTGCCGCGTCGAGAGGATGCGGGAGTAGGAGCAGACGCGTCGAATGATAAAAGTTTCTGTTTCCCTATCTCTTCGTCTCTTCCTGTTCTCCCTCAAAATTTTCCTCCGGCAAGATCCGCGTTTCCTCCACCGGTCTTGTACAATTTCACCGGAAATTGGAACTTTTTCCCTCGTTCTCTTTTTGCAAGTGAATAATGCGCGTTTGTCCGTGCCTCTAGTTTCATACGCATTTAACAGGAAACTCTTTAAGGAAATCAATAAATGTCATAGAGAAATGTGATTTCGTGAAAAAAGTTTATATAAATACAATATATATATATTTCTCTCTCCCTCTCTATGTATTTGTATACGACATCCGCTTTTTTTTGTAAATTTAGACCTGTCGGAAAAACAGGATTGCGAGAGCTGGAACAGGGTATGAGGCAAGCCACTCGCTAATACGTAATTTCATGGAAATGAGAAAGCCGGTGGTAGCTCCAAATAATATTGATATTAATAATGACGATAATAATCACGATGAGAGTAATAATAATAAGAGTGACGTTGAGATGATAAAATACAGAATTTCTTTTTCAATTCCAATTCGACCAATGGTTCTCTCGAATCCTATTCTCTTGCGAGGATCTTTGAAAAAAATGGTAGAAAGAGCATCGAAGCTTGTTGGTTGTAAATAAAAAAAAGGAGAGAAAATAATAAAAGATATTTCACTAATTGGATACCAGAGTTTAATCGTCGAATGTTCCTGATTTGTTCTGTCGGGAGAAACATTTGGGTTTTTTAGTGATTTTTCCGAATTTCCTCGAATATAATGCAACTCTGGTAATGCAAGGGAGTTTTGAAACCCAGAGAATTTGTAATGATGAAAGAAAACTAAAAGTTCCGTTTGGTGACAATGCTATCGCAGAAAAAGGGCATGAAGAAAAGCAGGAGGAGGAAAAAAAAGGAAAATGGCGGAAAATTGCGGATTAGCGGAGAAAAAGGCGTGTAACGCCTCATCTTGGCTAATGCAACGGGACAAAATCAGCCAGCTATCGAACATTCGCGATTTCTTGATCGCGGGTTAAATTTGTAAGAGTTCGTTTTACCTGTCCGCCGAACATTACTCGGCAATTAATTCTTACGTATCCACTTAATAGGATGGATTTTCATGATCGATTTCCTGCTCTCTCGTTAAATCACCTTCTCCGACTGTTTTTCCTCGCCAAAACGAATTCAAACCAGACACAGACGAATGGACGGAAGCAAAAATCAGGCTAATGAGCAAGCGGGCGAATAAGAAACTTAAGGAACAAGCGGATAAGTGGAAAGAGTAAGGTTGACCGAGAGAATGAGGTTGAAGTTCGAAGATGAGGAGGATATCGAACGTATCGATAGTTTCGCGTGCAAAACTTGAAAGATTCCTTTTCTCGACTTTTCCATCGCTTCGGGAGGAAAACTCCCGGATGAGCACTCTGCACGCATTGGAAATTGCGAGCGGGTGTCGGGACTCGCATTGACCAAAACCCCTGGCGGAAGGGAAGTGGCGCGAGACACCGAAATCGCTAGATCCGAGGCGAAACTCGAGGTGTGTTCTCCACTGCCGTTGGGATCGGAGGGTTGGAAGGTTAAAGAGAAAGCAAAAGAGCGAAAAATCTCATAAGGGATAACTGGAGAAAGAAAAGGGGGAAGAGTAAACGAGGAGCCTCCTCGTTCGGAATAAGAATTAGATCAGCCTGGGAATTCGATTAATTTTACGATGCTCCGCTTCGATCTGAAGTTCATCCTCGTTCATGCGCTTCTGAAGATTTCAATTGCAGATGACGTAAGGTATCGCGTTGCGTCTCTCGGTTGCATCAAAGTAGTTGCGTCGTTACGTAATGAGGGAGAATTCTTATAGGAGCGAACCAGTTTCATAGGTCACCCCCATGCCCGCGATTCGCCATCATCAGTTTTAATAAAAGTTCCTCCACAGTCACGTGTCCACTGTCGTCGCTCCTTCCTTCCACTATTATTTACTCCCTCTCCCCCCTGTACTGTCCCCTCCCCCAATTCGTACTCAAGACTAGCGTTGCCTCACACTAATTAAAATTAATAATGAACCCTAATTAGTTTCACCTTACCGTTATAAAAACGAATAATGACTCTAATGATTCAACATTGCCAATTTTGGTCTCCACTGAATAATGAAATTCCACATAAAATTCAGCAGAATTTTAATCGTTCTACGAATTTCTCGCCTTTCGCTCTACAGCTCTAGAAGCTAGAAGGGGTTGCGAATAATGGGGAGTGTATCGATTAAGAAAATACTCGTCGGTCTGTTTTTTTTACACGAAAAATAGATCGCAATTGGATGAAAGAAATCATTTTAAATAAATGCCGAACCAATTTGGACAATTTATTTTCTACTTCGTTGATGCCAGAGGAAATTTTTCATTTTTATCATTGTCCGTGCAAATTATATTATATTGTATATGCGTATTCGTGTTCGTAACGGTGGTTCGTAGCTGCTCGGAAACGTCGAGTAGAACGAAGAGGCAAATGCAGTTTTACGAATAGCCGTTAAGTAATTATTTCACAGGTTGCAACTGCGAAAATACCGTTTTCACCGTTGCGCTGTCAGTGTCATTGCCCACGAGCCGTGAAAATCCTCTGGGGCTATGCGTCCGTATCAACGATATTTTTACAATTGATGAAATTTTTACCGGCGACTTGCTTCCTCTCTCTCTCTCTCTCTCTCTCTCTCTCTCTCTCTCAGTGACTCTGTCTAAAAATTCGCCTAATTGAAAAAAGGAGAAGAAAAAAACTTTGCAACTTTTTTCATGATCCTGGTTGGTTGCAAATTGCATTTGTTCGACGACTATTGAGAAATTGGAGGAGCTTTTATCGGCGATTCGTGTTTGCGCCATATTTCTCGAACATGCTGTTAGTAACGCGATACTTTTACGATGGGAAAACTCGATAAGCACGCACGTGTACCGGCTAGTAAAAGTCATTGGTACAGCGGAGCAGAGAATTGGGCAAGAAAAACGAGTGTCTTGCATTCTGTGAGAGAGCTGTTTCAGATCAACTGGTAGTTGCTGAACTTGCAGAATTTTCTTTTTTTCCCTCAAGTTCCAGTCGAATTCGAACGTGGAAGGTCGATGTCACGGTAAACCACATTGGGACGAGAAATTTTTCTCGGAATTGCTCGGAGAGACCTGTGGGAGCTGCTCGGAAAAACTCTAGACTCACTTTTCTTCCTCTCCCCTTCTTCTGTTCTTCTTCTCAAAACGTCGATGATCTATCTCGTCGTGCCACTCGATTATTTATCGTCCAAATAGATATATCAGGAAAAAAAACCAATTATATCGTCAACGGGAGGTTGAGAGAATCGAGAAAACTTGCGGATAACCGACCACCGGAAGTTTCTTCGAGGTCTCTTCAACGTCCTTCCGGTCATCAGATTTCAGAGATTCGCCGCTGTATTACACGCGGAGGACAATGCTGTTCTCGTTGTGAGTGTGTGCGCGTGGCGAGAGATCGCTACCGTTACAACCTCGACAGGTGTGACTAATGATACCACGTGTGATTTGATGCTCTTTAGTCTTGTAATAATGACGGTAAATATAAGCACGTACGTTGTTATGGGAAATAATAGTCATCCGGATGTAAAATGGCGGATGAAATGCACACGCGCGCGCGCACACACACATACACTTACGAAACAATTTCTCTTAATCTCCCGTGGTCTCGTGCTGTATCATTTTAAGCGGCAAATTATCGAACGCAAATCACTCGGAACATTTCCCACGTCCATTCTCTTCTATCCATCATCGAGGTGTTTCGTCGACTGTATTTGCATGAACGATAAAATGCAAATTCAGGATTCTCTTTCCCCTTTTCTCGTTCCTTTCCTGCACACCGTGCTCTTACTCATCGATTACTATAATTACTATTACAGTAGTTTTACTTAATGACGCGTGTCTCGAGGGCAAAAAAAAAAGAAGAGAGAAGAAAACGGATGGTTCAAGATAATTGAAAATATAATAAGCGGAGAATAATTTCATACATTTTCTCCATAAATGTGCAAACACCTCGAGGGTAGATTGGAGGAGGAAGAAGAAGAAGAAGCAGAGAAGAAGAATAGGGAATAATCGTGAATAGGTTGAAAATTATGACACGATGACACTTTCCGCGTGTCGGTTCTTAGATTACACGCTGTTCAAAGTAGCGAGATACACATTCTGCCATAACTCTACAGTAATTGAGGCCTAGAAAGTGGAGGTTTCAGTGAAACTTTGGAGAAGAATCCCAGGAACAAAGCCGAGATAAATTCGATGCATGAATTCGGAGAAAGAGAAAGAGAGATATAAATATATGTATTTTAAATTCTCTAAGAGTATAAATTATGGATTCCATTTAAAGAACTGAAAACACAAATATTTTAACTACCGTCGCGACTCGTGTCGATCCCTCCGAGTGAATCTGTTAGTTTTTTACTTGAGAACAAAATTATAAGTGCTTCTCTGAAAAGATAATTGACACAAGAATTGCCTGTAAATGGAATTACCGTGTGTTTCTGTACAAAAAAGAGCTTAAGACTCTCGGTGAGATAGCTACGGAGAATGTCACGTACAATAATCCAATCATTGATGATAGTCTACCAAAGTTTTCAGTCCTGCGGGCAGTTCGGGAAGTTAATTTGTAATTATGTAATAGTGTTTTTTTCTTTGCATCTTGTTATCATTAATAAGACACGAGTATTATGTAAGATCTTGTAAAATTTGTTTTCTTTTGCCGAAAAAAGGGGCGCTGATACAGTTTTTTGCATAAGGGCAATTTCCTTCGACCCTGTTTACTGAGATTTGCGCCCGCTTACTCTAGGCCTTTCTATGAATCAGATAAGAAGAGGAAGAAGAAGAGGAAAAACCAGTCTTCTACAGTTTATCGCCTCTAATTATCCAGACAATTTCATTCCGTACACGTAATTTGATATCTGATATTTTATTTTTCATCTACGTCCGGCTCGAGTACCCAGCAATTCAGTTGACCATAAATCCCCCAGGTTTATGTAATTAAGATCAAACTATTAGATTAGAAATATTGTTCTCGTTAAATGTGCTTTATTATTATTATTATTATTATTTTACGTATACATCGCATACACATTGACCGAATTTGGAGGGAAAGCAAAGAGATTTTACTTGCTGGACAGCTTGTAATACCCACCAGAGAAGAATTTGCGTTTTTCTTTCTTCTTTTCCTTCTTTCTATTTTGCTTAAGCAAACTAATAACAACGACCAGTTTAAATGGCCATTATCGCCCAGCAGCAGGTAAAACTTATATTAACTATTAAGTGGCCCATTCCGAGATTATTATAGTTGGTTATTACCACCTTATTGAAAATGCTAAAACGCTCAGGAGCGTGTTACACCTAATTTTATGAATTAATGCATTATTATTGATTGGAAAGTGTTTAAAACTTTAAACTGCCAAGTGCTTTAATTACGTTGCATTACTCAAATTGCTGATGTTAATTATTAGACGGTCTATTCGGAGGTCATTATATAGTTGATAATTGCCATATTATTGAAAGCTTCAATCTATCGGAGTAAATTGTCGTGTCTAATATCACAAATTGATGCATTAGAACTAATTTCAACGATTGGAAGCTGGAATTTTTTTCTCACGACTAGAAATATATCAATAAAATGATCTTTTATCAAATTTCGCGTTTTCTCGCAAATGCACGAGTGGTAAAATAGCGCAAAACTAACGAATCTCCGAGAAAGCGGAAGAAGAGAGAGAGAGAGAGAGAAGGAAAGAAAAAGAATTAGATAAGAATTTCGTGGAGTCAAAATAGACATGAAATTGGGTCGGTATCAAAGGCGGAGAAAAAAGTGGTTTGGGACAAAATGATTCGGGGAGAGCCAGGGGGAGTATCGAATTTCTTCAATTTTCCTGATTTTTCTCCCAATTCTTCCCTACCGAGTAGAATCGGTGGGGGAGCGGGGTAAGTTTCTAGCTCGCGATCGTAGTCGCGCAGAATTTAATTGGAAGTTTATCACTTGGTGAGAAGCCGGACGCAAATGTTCATTCCGTTTGAACGCATATGGCGCGTTCAGAATTCGTTCCTCTCACTTTCACAGAGAGACCGTGCGGAATCGCCCGTTAAGGTACGCCGTTCGTTCCCGTCGCATGTAACTCCTTCGATTCCGCTAGCCAGGAGGAGAATCGCCTCTGGAACATCGGTTGAGACACAAACCGAGGCTGATTTAATCAAAACTGAAAGAATGAGAGAACGGAGAGAGCCCAAAGTAAAAAGAGGAGAGGAGAAGAGAAGAGAATCTTTTATATCAGCAGGATCCCAACAAATGTAACGACGCCGCCTTTTCCGAGGCCTCGTGAGAAATCGACTTAGCTTGACCTTAAAAATTACCCTTTCCCATATTCCACTCTGGCTTCGCGAGGAACTTGAAGAGGGGAGTGGAGGGGGGCGGGGGGATAATCATACCTGGAAAATCTCAGCCTTGGAAAATCGTAGATTCGAGAGAACAGGGGAGAGAATTTTTTCCAAAGAATTTCCAAGGGACTGAGTGGGGGTGGTAAATAATAGTTTCGCGATAAACTCTCGCCACGATGGATCACCTACCATGGGATGCCGAATGCTCGTCAGTTTTATTCCATGTAACTAGGAAATTCGCCATAGGATAACGGTATTTACCGATGGTTTTGTTACACCTAGGTTCCATGATTTATCATGGTGTACTGGATACTCGTTTGTAATGCCGTTTCAAAATAGGAAAACACTGATTCAGAATACAAAAGGATGGAGCGAGATTGAAGAGAATGTAGTGGAAAGGATAGAGTGAAAAAGAAAAGAGGAGAAAAAAAGGGAAGAGAAGAGAAAATAATGGAATGGAATAAAATAGAATGGAATAGAATAGAATAGAATAGAATAGAATAGAAAAGAATAGAACCATCAGTTTTTCCAAGGGCTCGTGGGAACTTGACTGACTCGACAATCTTACGCGATTGCCGCTAATTGCATCGATCGATCGAACGATCTTCGAATCGCTAGATCTCTAGATCGCTACAATCACGATCACGCTAGTCTCATGGAAATGATCTTGCGCAATTCCCACCACTACCGCGAGAGAACGACTCCTTTTCCATACTTCCACCTTTTTCTTCCCCTACATCTCTTCGCTCCCTCTCCTATGTATTAACTCTTTTAATATTCATCTTCATTATAATAATTGCATAATTATTATTACCAATTCTACACTATCGTACATAATTATACTAATAATAGTTAGAGAATATAATTAATTATCCTTTTATTGTGTTCTGCTGGAAATCACTAGTTTTCGTCATTTGAATAAAAATTATTCACGAACTGATATTGTTTAAGTGATAATAGCTGGGAACGCATAAAAACTGATTAAAAAGTAGTGACGGAGAGGGTATGCGGAATGTAATTAGAGTAAATTATGCAATTCAAGTTCTATGTCAAATCTATCGAGATCGGTCGATGTGTAACAATTAAAGTTTTCTCATTTTTTCTTATTTTCTTCGTTACGTGTTTTATGTATAAATAACACATTCGTATGTAAGCCCTCTCTCCCTCCTCCTCCTGTTTATATAATCTAACGCTACGGTGTGGAATTCCGACAATTTCTAAAAGATCGTTGCACTATGTAAATTTTTCGCATCCCCATCTCTTCCACTTTTCCCTGCTTTTCCAGTAGAAATATTTATAAACAATTGAAGCGCCGTAATAATTATGATTGTATCGCATTACGATAACTGACATACTTCAGCGATAATTGAATTCCAATTATCTTGGAGCAATCAACTCCTATTATTGCTACCATCCTTTGTTTTGTTATGTCGTTAGGGGGTGGGGGCAGAACGTTAATTAAGGAAATAAACGTGTGCAAAATTTCGAAAGAGACGACCAGCATAATTTCCAGACTAATTTGGAGGACGTTCCAGTGAGAATTCAGCAAAGTTCTTCTTCTTCGCTTCTCGCTGAATTAAATTAAATTACATTAAATGCAGGAACAAAGGAAAAAATTCACCTTGAAAAATAATTTCATCATTGGGTTAGGGAAATTTTCAGGTTTTTTTTCCCTTTGTTGCATCGTTAAGTACGCGTAAACGCATTGCATCCTTTATGACTTTATGCTGGTTCGCTAAGTTTAACTTGAAATTAAAGTCAGATCAAATAAAGTAAAAATTCAATTCTCTACTTTATTTTTGTCTGGTACGCAATTAGTATGTAATTGGAGCGTTTGAGTATACTATTTTTTTATAACACTGCGTGCAAACTCCGACAAATAAGATCCCTTGGGAAACTTATCACAATCTCACAATTTGACTTATTATCCAATTAAGAAAGAGTGTTTATCTCCATCGACGGATCTCTGGCGTACAAAGATCAATGATGGCAATCGACCTAATAAATTTGTAAATTGTTAATTAGCGAGGCACAAAGACCTGGGATTGATACGCGATTCATTGATCTCTCGTTAATCCCCGGTACTTCCGGTTTCGTCTACGTAAACATTAATTATTGAAGAGATAAAAAGGAAAGAGCAGACGGAAAATGAAAAGAATGAAGGAAGAAAAAGAAAATTTATCTGTAATCGTTGTTGGAAATTATCGACCCATACCAAAGCTGATTTACAATATTTCCGTTTTTTTTTTTTCCAACATGGCCGATGTTCTCGTAAGAGATCCAATTAAAAATCAGATCTACATTATGCTGAAATAAATTTATGCCGACGTTCGCTTGGAATAAAATATCGAAATAACCTCAGAGTTTCCGTTGGGGAACACGTGAATTATGTTCGTAAATCTTTTTCACTTTTTTCCTTCTGCTTTTAGTTTCTTCTCACTTCTTCTGTTTCTTCTTCCGTTTCCTCTCTACTTTTACACCTACCGGACGAATATGAGTTAGAAACTAAAATATCCAATCCGATAAAAGATCTGTTTCTCGCTTTATTCTCATTTTCTTCGATTTCTTCTGTTCTCTTTTCCCATGCAACTTCTCCTCCTTCCTCGTGTGTATCCACGCAGATATTCGCTGGCAGCGCGTGCACCTCGAGATCCCGTTATTATGGGAGGAATTGCATAATCCTTGGAGTGCACGTACGATGAAAACGCGTGCATTCACCGATGAAACCTGGACATTTATATAACGCGTGCTGCTCCTTCACTTTTCTAATCGGCTAAACCAGATGTTACCCACGTGAATCACGCTAATTGCTCAATTCCCCTAATGAAATCGACGTTCCCCTCCTCGCCCACTCCCTCTTCCTCTCCCCCTTCCCTGGAACGATCCTCCTGAAAAAATTGGAACGAGCAGCCTCGTTCCTGCGCTGCCCCACATTCGGCCTTTTTGCTCATCCTGCGAAATTTGCACAATTCGCTTCTGCAATGGAATTTATCGATGGATCTGCCTAATCGATCACTTTGATTGGGGGTTTACGGATGAGAAGGGGAGAATAGAAAAATTTATCGCAGCTGCGGATGTTGCGCTTACTCTGTTCGCCAGCAGCCTCGGGATTCCTCGGAAATTCAACGGGGCAAAGATGCCGTTTTGAAGGAGCGCGTCGAGCAGTACTTCGAATTGTGCTTTTTACTTTTTTCAACGTCGCAATCACCGTTGGATAATAGGAATTTCCCGAATGCAAATCTACTCCAGAGTTCAACGTACTGGAGTTAGCGGAGCTCTGGACTTTCGTTTTGGATGTTAGGATCAAATAAAGGAGGAATATGTTACACTTACTCGTTAGATGGGTTATGCATCAGGTACACCGGGGAAAGTTGTCGATATCAGATGGCTACTCGGATTCTTGCGTAAACGCAGAAACATTAATGGTGCCATTTGCAAATATCTCCCTTAATCGACGAATCTTCCTCCTCCCCTCCTGTTTCCCCCTCTGTTCTACTCCAAAAGACCGTTCGTAGTCAAAAACTTTGATGAAGTTTACGCGAAGAGAATACGTTCGAAATTAATTCGCGTAGAAATTCCATCACCGGGAAAATTTCTCGATGGATGAACTCTCAACTTTCGCCAAGAGTGATATTTCCTACGTTTCTATGAAGATTTTTGCCGTCGGTAGACAGTCAACAAGATCATCGACGCGTCATTAAGTTTTTATACCACGGTTTCCTGTCTCTCCTCGTCTTTTCAGTTTCTTTTTTACACATACTCGATTACCAAGTGTCTACGCGCGTGTCTGTATATAGGTACGCTAATAATACCAACGCTAACAACATCGATAATAAGAGTGAAAATAAAGTTGAGAATAAAAGTAATGATTATAATAATGGAACGTGTACTTCAAGAATATATAGCAAATAGTTCCTTGTGTTTTTAATAAAACGACAGTAATAATAGCGACGAGCCGATAAAGGAGAGGGAAAGAGAAAACGAACGCAAGACTTTCGTGATTAAAAACGAAATCGAAATTTATGAGGAATGATTAATTGGAAACGAAAGCAGAATGCGTCGCGATTAGCTTTTTCTTTCGCTTGAATTTTGAATAATGTGGAATTTCACTCGGTTGACAAAGGTCAAAATTCCTCTTGGCACCGTTATAAGAGCAAAGCGCGCGATAAAACCGAGCGCTAAATTCGCGCAATTTAAATAAAATGCCCGTCGGAGATGTTTCGCGCGAATACGGAGATTGCGCGCGGCGTAAGTGGAACTTCGGACCAACCGGAAGTGTCCGGCGACGGAGAGTCTTGATCCTCGAAATTCCAACAGGATTAGAAACGCGAGCTAATCCGATGGAAGCAGGAATATGGAACTTGAGCGAAACTTTCCCAGAATCTGAGGAAGGTGGGCAAAAACAATGTTCGAACGTTGCGACGGTGAGAAATGTAGAACGAAGGACCTCCCCGAGGTCCTTGATCGTTTGATCGAGGAATTTCACTAATGAAGAAACGATGAGAATTCTTCTTCTTCTTCTTCTTCTTCCTTTATCGGGCGGTGGAGCAACTTTTACCATCGAGTGAAGTACGAGCGAATCTCGATAAGAATTGGATAGGACCCACAAAGCCCCGTGGGTGGTCACAAATTAAAAATTAAAGACCATCGCGCCTCCTCCCTCTCCCACCCTTTTTTTTATCAACACCCTCGATCACTGTTGCTTTTCACGCTCTTCTCTCCTCGTTCTTTAGGAGCGTGCGCGCTTTACGCGTGATGGAATTTAAATGAATTTCGAAAAGAAATGGACAAGTTCCACGGGTTCTCCAGAGATATCGCTAAATTCCTATAATTCGTAGTTCTGGTAATCTGGTGAAATTTCTTACGATTAAGTGGATTTCATGCATCTGCATATTCATGACGGAGTTTGGAGTTTGGATGAATTCCAAGAGGAATTGGACATGTTCCAGTAGTATGGAGAATTCATGAATTTCAAATTGAAAATAATGGGAGTCGCTTTTTCTTTCGCACTCTCGCTCTTCGTCCCTCTCCTCCAGTTTCTTCCTTTAAACTGGAGGAGATGCGTTTGTGAAATATTCTCCGAGTACCGAGGAATTGTCGTTGTCGAGGAAACTGGTAAAACGGTAAAGGAAGAAGGTTTTCGAAAAAAGGTTGAGGCTTCTGCTCCAGCGAAGCACGAGGAAATTCTTCCAGGAAATGGATGGACTCTGGTACAGCTGTCGACGACTGTACAATACGAGCAAAAAGTTTCGTGTCCCCGGACGCCGAGAGACATCCTCTTTCACGGAACGTGTTTGCCAATGCCAACAGTCTACCGCGCAAATTTTTCTCAGCAAACATTTGCACAAACTCGTCGTCCAAGAGTTTTCGTCCTCCGTTTCCGTTTCGTTCGCTTACAATCTTTCCGTCTCCCGTAGAAAATCGTCGACGAAGTCGGGACAGAACGATCGACTTAACAATTTCGCCAAATAAACCGAAAAGTAGCTCAATCAAAATCTACCAATCAAATTTTCTCGAATCTTTCGAGAAATTTTCACCGGGAACTAATGCGAGACGCGTCCCTCGGATTTTGGGAATTGTCATTGAAAAATGTCAAAAGGAAAAGCCGACGTCCATTTTGGCGAGACGGTCGAAAATTGAAAATACTCGCTCGCTCGGCGAGCGAGAACAGTCGTCGCGGCAGGGAATAACGGGAAAAGTTCTTCCTTATTGTAGCGCGAAGAAAAAACTGTAATGGGTTCAATCATGGCGGGCAAAGGATAATTTAGCGACAAATGTTTTTCCGAGAAGAGACACCCCGGGGATCCCCAGAGATTACGGCATATCGTTTCACTTTCCTCGCTCCCGTTCTAACTGGCCAATTTAGTCCGTGCAATTATTAGCTTAAGCTAAGTAGAAAAGTTCCGCGCTGTTCAGCCTCGGTGAAATTCGATTTGAGCTTCGCGGAAAGGTGGAGGACCTCCCGACGAAAATCTCAACAGGACTTTCTCCGTTTCACGTTTCATATTTATCCGCGAGTCGCTTTTCGATTTGAATACCCGAAAGAAACTTCGATAAGTAAACTCTCGGTTCTTCGCTTCTATCGTTTCTCCAATTATCTATTAATTTTCGCAGAGATTCTCTATTATTAAAATTTAATTTAGAGTGCGCGGGGGGGGGGGGGGGATTCTCTTGCATTAATAGGAGAAGTTAAATTGGCCTGTAATGATCTCCTGGAAAAGAAATTGATTGTCTATTTTGTATTGTTTCTTGTTTTTCTTCGATTTCTTCATATTCCAGACAGGAATGTGGTTGGGAAATGTGAAAGGTCTTTTCGTGTAGTCGGTTATTAGATGGGAAGGAATATCGAGCCTAATGTGTACTATAGTTTTAGGCAGAAGATAGGAGAGTATATACGTATCTCTGTGTGTGTGTGTGTGTGTGTGTACGCGTGTAATTATACGAGGCGTTCAATCTTAGATAATACTCGGCAATATTTCGCACCCCCCATTGAAACCCGGAGGAAAACTCCAGGAAACTCGAGTAACTTCAGAGGTTGCATCAGCAATTTTATCGATAATTTCTATGCAATTATAAAAATGCTATCGCGTAATATTTGCCCAGAATTGATTCTCCCACGGTTGATCGTTGATTTTCTAAAAGAAAAATTTTCACGGAGATTTTCCCCGGTTTAGCTTGAAATTAGTTTTTCCCGTATTTTCCGTATTATCCTCAAGATATTGCATCGAGTTAAGGATACTTTCACGTTTGTGCCGAATAACGAATCGATTTTTCTTCCTCCTCCTACTCCTCTTCCTCGACTGTTGCTACTTGATCGTATTTTACGATCCAAATGAAGAATTTTATCACTTGACAAAATTGCAAATAATTTTTTAAATTTTGGAAATGTAAGCATCGTCTGTCACTCGTTTCTGCAATCATTTCCGGTGCAAGAGGAGCACGCTCGAAGAGTCTTGGAGAGAGAGAGAGAGAGAGGGGAGAGGATCGGGGAACGGAAAAGGAGGAGGGGGAGGAAGAAGAGGAAGATAGGAACTGGCAGTTTCGCATTTAATGGCAGTGAAACGGAAAGTGGGCTCTCTCGGATGACCCCGGGATGAGTTTCTCTCGGCGATTCCTGGCAATCAGCTGTGCAAGGCCGAGAAACTCGCAGAAAAGCCGCCACTCGATCACCGCACAGCTGCACTGATGCACGTGTGCGCATATTTCTATGTATCGCACGTGTGTGTTTATGCAGGAAAGAGGGGAAATCAATTTCAAAACGAAAGAAAACTCGCTAGCCTCGGGGGCTCCCCCTCAATTTCACGCGAAATCATTTTTTTCTCTTGGCTCGTGATAATTTTTTCCAATTACTCCTGCGGTTGCTCTTTCTCTCTCCCCCCTCCCCCCTCTCTCTCTCTCTCTCTCTCTCTCTCTCTTTATCATTAATTTATTTTAAGATTTGAAAGAATTGACTAAGGAAATTGACTTAATTTTCTTCATGCTCGTTATCTTCGCCTTCGCCCTCACCCTCGCTTTCGTAATTTTCATTCTTATATTTTTCTGAATTCTATTCGTCACAGTTTTACAAGTGTCTGTATGTACTTTCGATAGAGTCGATAAAATTCGTGTCTCCATTGGATATGCTCGGTATGGGATGTGCTCGAACGTGCAAATAAAATAATGGAAGAATGGATTTCCGCGCGAAAGACAGGAAAACTCTGTTTTGCACACAATAAGGACATCTCCGCGCACATGTGCCTATCGCGGTAGAAGAAACTTTCTTCTCGCACGGCCGGCAATTTGATTTAATTAGACAGTTTGTAGCCGACTGGACGTCTCATCTTCACTTTTACCATCTGGTTAGATAGTGGCACAGTTCGAGGGGATAGAAACGATCGACTGAAGTGGAGAATGAAGCTGATAAAGGTAAAGTATAAGGAGACCCCGTAAGGAGCGAGAGAACAGAGATCATGGTGGTAGGAATGAAAGTTGATAAAAAAGGAATTTTTTTTCACGAGTTCATTCATCGATTCTCGATGCAAAGAATTTACCGACTCCTCGTATCTCCGTACTAACGGAATTGGACAATTTTAGAGATTTGGAAAAGAAAATTCAGAAATAAGAGACGAATAATAAAAAAAAGAGTAGTCGTAGTACAATAAAGAAATTTCTTGCCATGGAATTTCTCAAGAGGAAATAAAAGTTTATCTTGACAGGAGGAAGCAGAGAAGTGAGATTGAGGAGAAGTGGTCTAGGATACCTGGAGAAAGTAAGAGAGAGATAGATAGAGAGAGAGAGAGAGAGGATGTGGAATCCTTCACCTTCACCTATTGTCCTCCATCCTCTTATGGATCCCATACCTTATTTAGAATCAAAGTTGATCTATGAAGCTCTGACTTGATTAATCGATAGCGAAGCGAGGCAACGGATTCTCGCTCCTCTAACTTTGATTTGCTCTCGTATCGCTAAGAATGATCGAACCTGATTAGTTCACTCGGATAAGCGCAGCTGAATGATGAAATTCGAGCGATGAAGGTACAACGCTTCCTGGTTCTTGATTCCACTGGAGATCTCGTTCGGACGGTTTTTATTATGAGAGCATTATTTAGAAATCCGCTACTGATGAGAGAATTCGCTTGAAATTGCACACAGACGTATCGGTAATTCTAGGTCTGCGACGATTCCTGCTTAGAACTCGAAGAACTGCATGGAGTTCTAAGCAGGTCGCTTATTGGATTATCCAGGTACTGGCGCATATTCGGGTACCTGATCTCCTTAATTTCATTCTCCTTTTGATCTCTCCAACCCGAATGGACCTTTAAACCGAGCAGTCGTTTCGTCAGTTGGATAAAAGTGAAAGACGTTCCTACTACATTTTCCTTCTCCCCTGCCCGCCTGACCCATTTGGTTTTTCTTCACTTCTCACCCTGACCAATTTCAATTTAATTAATCATTCCTACGCAGTGGTTTCGCACTGACGTACGAATGAGAGATATTATTTTTATCGAGATTGTGGCTCGCGATTGGTTTCACCCGGGAAAACTAAATTGCGATATCCTGTTTAAAACAATGATCGTTGTATCATGAGAAACGAACGATGAGAAACACAGAGGCAGACCGGACAAAACGATAAAGAAATTGAAAAATTGGAATGAAGTTAATTAGCCGCTTCTCGCGGTTAATCGTTCCATTACAAATGTTCCCCATTTGAATAATTATCCAACTATTTGCTAACTCGTTACAGTCGTTATTACACTTTTTAATAATCGCATTAGCGATAAGATTGCGAGTGATTCGCGCAAGTTGTGATACGACCATCGGTTCTTCGGTGGGTAGAAAAGCAAAATGTAGATAGACTTTCTAGCGTGTACATCTATTTCTGTATAAAAATCTTATTCTCGTTGCGGTCTAATTGATGGGTAGCGAGAAAAAATATGACACCAATTAAGAACAACTGGAAGAACCGGAGGAATCCTAGCAAGAAAGGAGAGAGAACCGGCAGCGGGAGAGGGGAGGGAGAGAATTAATTCATCGTGCAACCGCGCACGTGGGTGAAAATGTGTGGAAAATCAAATTACTAATGGCGAATTACCGAGGCGGTGCACATTTTAACTAGAGATTAACGGTACCTGTCCATTCCTCTCATTCCGAGGATGTTCCTCGGAGATTAGAAAAATTGATCAAACTTCCCGCGAGGGATGAAACCGAGGGTAGTTACTGTCGCTGCGCCCTGAAACTTACTCCGATTTCCCACGAGCGGGGATCGTTCCACTTGAGAACGATTGCGAAAGAACACGAGGAAGAGGGAAACGGAGCAGAAGGAGAGGGAGGAGAGACTGAATTTATCGTGGAATCTCACGCGAGAATAAAATTAAAATGTGTACGATGTTGCACATTACTGATGGTAGGCGAGCGGCAAATTACCGACGTTCGATGCGTTGGAATTATCAAACTGGAAATTTAATGACTCTCGTCCACTCTTCTTCGGCTATTCGGGTTATTTCGCGGTGGAAAATGGCCGATACTGTGCGGAGAGCCCGTGGCGAAGATTCAGTCGTTAAATTTGCTTTCGATTTGCCGCTCGATCGATCGTTGGAAAATCCTCGAGTTGCGCGATAGAGGGGGAGGGTTAGGAGGCTGCTGTAACTCGGGATCTCGCGGTATCATTACTGTTACCGTATCTCGAAATTCCTCGTAATTTGTAACGCGTGCCTCGAAATTATTACAAAAGAACGGTAACCTCGTATTCATTCGCGTAATTACTCGCGTGAAACTTCGACTTCCAAGCGCGCGGTTCTGTGTATCGGTGTACGAGTGTATCGGTCCATCCGTGTACGCGTAGCGTGTAATTTTTTGCGCTCGAGAACAAAACTGATTCACACACGGGAATTGAGGGGAAGGGGGAGGGGGTTGCGTGAACTTTGCCACGCGCAATTGGGACGGTAATTTATTTTTTAATCGAGGAAACGTGGAAATCCCGCGAGAAGCTAAACGGACCGCGTTTATTCGCGTCCTTTGCGAAATTTTGCGGATTCAACGCGGGGGGGGGGGGAGGGGTCTGACTTATTTCAGGGAATCCTGCTGAAATCCTGAGGAAATTGGTCGTTTCGCTTGAAAGATCCACGTGCGATTGCCCCTACGCGAATTGCGCCGATGAAACTTCGATTCTGGAAGTTGCCGACGAAGGGGAGAGAACGGTCGACGTCCGACCTGTCGTGGAAGTTGTAAATCTGCGAATAGTCAACGTCGCGGTCAAATCTACAATTTCAAGGAACAATCGACACCTCGCTAGGAACCCCATAATTATCTCATGGGAAACGACGCATTGAAACCCGTAGCTCCGTGGAAGCATGGATGAGGTATCGCGATAATAAGGTGAAAAGTGTAGTGGGGAGGGGGTGAGAGAGGGTAAGGGGGAAGGATAGGAAATTCCCAAAGCCTACTGAATGAGAAGGTATTAATTGTATTGAAAAGTAGAGGAAGGAAATTCGCACCAACGAGATTACGCGTGTGGCTTGCGTTATTGAAATTAAAAATTGTCCTGGTATTTCGCAATTTTAGACAAACGTCTACCACCTGCGGATACAAACGTGCGATGTCCGCGTCGAATAAACGTTTGCCTCCCGCACATACGAGGGAGAGTGGGAAATGTTGAATGAAATTCTCTACCACAACGCATGACAGGCGTGAATGAAACTCGAAGAAAAATTAATATTTCTTCGAATTCACACGAATGAATGGAACACGATTGCTCGCACGTTTGTGTCGGATTGTGTTAAACGAGGGTGTGTAGACACGCACGCGCGCACGCACGCACGCACGCACGCACGGACGCACGGACGCACGCACATACACGTGTCTATGAAATCAGGATAAAAGGCGAGCATGAACGTAATTAGTAAGCGTCGCCTTTACGTAGGATCGTCGACAATGGAATTCATGGCAGAAAATTCGTCTGAATAAAAATTTCTTGCGCGATAACGGCGCGGAGAGAAAACCTGCGTGTCTTCCTGGGCTAATTATCGTTAATGAAGGGTACTACGTTGTCCAGTGACGTAACTACTTTAAGGTAGAGGATATCCTTTCAACGGAGGGTGAGGTTGAGGGGGAGATCCTTTCACTCTCGCTCGCTAGAAAAAAGAAACTTCTCCTTCCACAGGACTGGACGATATGAGGGAGGGAGGGAGGGGTGGAAGGAGGAAGTGGCCTTAGACAGAGCGCGAGGACAACGAGGGAAAATCGGTGAGAAGCTCTCGAGGGTTGAAAGAGGAGGAGGAGGAACACCGGGGGAGGTAGAAATCCGAAGGTCAATGAAAAAGATTAAACGATAACCTAGCGAGTAGCTCTAAAGCGGAGCAAGATCGAAAGAAGAAAAACCGATGAAAATCGACAATGCGATCGCAGAATCGAATGAGTCCGAAGGAAGAAAGTGTCGAAGCGTTGAAACTAAATGGACGAGCCTCCAAAACGATTTTACAATTTTACGCTAAAAAAGAAGAAAAGATCTTTCTTAAAAGAAGAAGAAACAAGAAGAGAAGGGGTTGAAGTCAAAGAGTTTGCTCGCTCGCTTGCTCCACCGCCATAAATTCTTGAAAAAAGTGGGGAATTGCATAAGAAAGTGGAAGTGGGTGATGACTCACAGGCTTGTCATTCTGGCAAATTGAAGAGAATCTTCCAAATTGGTTTGTTTATCAGGGACGTCGCTAGGATTTTCTTTTCGCCGACGATGATTCTCTCCTCCTCCTCTCCACCTTTCACTCTCGCTTCTCGGAAAATCACCGAAGAATCGAAGCGGTACACGCGCGCGGCTATTTCTCCAATGTTACCATTGGCGAGTCGCATTAATAAAAACGGAAGTAGACGGGGAACGTCAATTGCCGCCACTTCCGCTTCGTCGACTCCTTCCTGCATGCTCATCCGGAAAACACGCGCCACGAGAATGTTTTTGCTAGCTTTCTATCGGCGTTTTCCTATTCGATCGACCAAACGATCTGCTTCTGCGATTGCTTTGTTTGTTTTTCCCCCTCCCCTTTCCCCCCGCTGTTCTTGTCCCGGTAGATTACTAGCATCGAGCTTCCTTTAATTTCCTCGTTGAAACGCAAACTTGGCTCGCTCTCCTCTTTTTCCCCATTTTTCCCCCGTCAACGTTAGATAATAGGCGTGACACGTGTTTCTGTTTGCTTTATTCCTGTTCTTATCACTGATTTCTTCCGTTTCTACTTTCGCGTCCACCGAGTTCTCTGATATCCGTTCTTCTTGTTCATCTTGTTCTCGTGCTCTTGTCACCTCCTTCCTTCTTTCCCATTCTCCTTGTTCCTACGCGACTTTGGCACTTCCTCTCGACGACCTCCCCCCCACCCCCCCGGTACAAGTGTATTTTCTTCATCATTGTTTTACCGTTTTCCACAAACATTTAGCGCGTTTCCTCCTCGCATCGTTCTTCTCGTCGGCTTTATGCTCTCGTTTGACTCCTGTTCCATTTCTGTTCCTCTCTCTCTCTCTCTCTCTCTCTCTCTCTCTCTCTCTCTCTTCGGCTGAAAGTTTCGTTGGGTCGTGCTACGTCTCTGACGTTCTCTTTTCGTGTGCATGTTCCATTTTGCGGGGTTCTTCCTTTCTCTTGAGATTTTTATTGGTATTGTTGGAAGCAATCGAGGAAAGTGGAATAAAGGAATCGACGATCGAGCAGAGTTAAATCGCTTGTCAACCTTTCTGGTCCGCCAGACTGACCCCGGAGAACGCATTCCATCGAGTGTAACAACGGGGAATTGGCCTATTAGCCAATCTTGTATGGATTTGCTGTGTAAAATGAAAGGAACCAGAGAGGGGAGGTGGTAAAGTGTACAAGAAAGTAGCACTGCTATGCTTACCCACTAACAGAATGACTTTTGACCCTCTTTCTAGCTTCTCTGGCACTCTCCTTCGTCTCTCCCCCTCCTCTCCGCCCGTCTCCTCTCTAATTTTATTTGCAGGACCTCTCACTCCTTTTCCTTCTCGCTTACGAGAGTTATTATTGTTCTAACTTTCCCTTTCCTCCTCCCTCTTCTCTTGATTAGTCTAAATATACTTGTAAGATCTCCCCGGCAGCTTCTTACATGGTTTCAACCTGCTTCAATTAGGAGTTCAATTAGGGGAATTCTTTAATGTCCCCTATCTTTCACAAGTTTTATCCACTAATTCCATTCTCTCTTTCTGTTTCGCCGGTGCTCGCGCGTCTTCTCTTCCTATTTGATAACTCATCTGCTCCCGTGTTCCTCTCGTGTGTACGGTTATGGTACACCAGAGGGTCTCCTCTCTAATTGGACTTTTTACCCGTGTGACTCTCTTCCTTTCTCTTTCTTTCACTTTTTCTCTCCATCTCCTTCTTCTCCTTCTTCCCTCTGACCTTTCTAAAAACTGCTACTCTGCATATCCTCTGCGCGATGCCGAGACTCTTCTTTTAATTGCTAGATTTCTCCTTCGAACCGAACCAACGGTTCGGTTTGGCCATCGAGAACTCTTAATTTGCCGTACCTCGCCTCGAAGCAAAATAATTTGCTCGTGGTACAATCAGCGAATTCTCTCGAAACTTACAAAATCGTCCCCCGTTATTATTGTTCACTTGCCTTTTTTTATCTCTTTTTATCTCGCAATAGTTTTTATCGCCATCATTGCGTGCTCCTGCGGAGCCTATTACAATTATCGTCGTTCGTTTCAACGATAAATATATTTTATCCGATTCTTTTTGAGTTGAGCAAGAGACCCCCTTCCGCGTGCTCGCGGCGTTTCTTTTGGAAGAAATCGTCGCCCTCTGCATTATTTCGCGTTAAGCTGCAATTTATGGACGAGCGCATCGCGACCATCGAGGATGCTTTTTAACGATCTCTTAATCGTCGTTCGTTAACGCGTCGCGTGATATTTACGCGTGAGAAACGAACGAACGATCTTGTTCGCGCGGATTAAGCGAGCACGGGAGTTCGCCAAAAATGTTTGGACGTTGGCGATACCCGGAGACACGAATTAGCAGCAACTTTAACGCGAATAGAGCGATTGCTGTTTTAATATGTTAATAATCTCGATGAACGGTTATTGACGTATCAATACGATTTCAAAGTACTTCACGCTGCTGATTTCTGCGTTGTGCAAAGTAAACGAGCGAATTGTGTTAATTGCTGATTGTGTTTCCGGTGATTGGTTCTCGGCTCCGATCAAGATTACGCAAGGAGAGGAGAACAAACTGGAACGTTCATAAAAGCGTCGATTATTAATTCGTTTCATCTGTCAAGTGATTCTAATTAAACTGCGTTAAAGATAAGACTCGCGAACGCGAGAATTCCCTTTCTCCGTTTCTCCCGAGATTCAAATTTCCTGGAAAACTCGTCGTTTGCCGTAATTCGAGGGAGCACCGCGCGTGTCTTTTATACGGGGAAAACTTCTGTGAGAGATTCGAGTGGATCCTAGAGAAAAAGAAAAAAAAAAAAAAAATCTGGAAAGAGCTACCAGAGTGGAAATCGGAGAGTCGAGCGGTGAGATGCGAACACCTTTATGGTTCCCCGTAGAGATTTATTGATAATATGGGGTTTCTCCAGAAGAGCGAAGAGACGGGAATCGACGGAGTGGCGACGACGAGACCCGCGTCGGAAGAATATAACCCGGAATAAAGACCGAGAGAAGAGAGAGAGAGAGAGAGAAGCGAGAGAACCCGAAGGTGGGTGAACCAACGAGAAACCGTGGCAAAAGGGAACTCGAGCAAAAACACCATGGAGTTTCGCCGGAACAATGGAAACGCCGAATTCTCGCGTTGAGCAGCGCGAATTTAGCGGAACAGAACGGAGGATGATGGAAGAGAGAGAAGACGAAAAGGCTGAAGCAACCGAAGGATCGACCTGACAGAAATTTCTGTTTCTCCGATAGTTTAGGAGAATTCTGCTCTAATAGAATTCTTCTAATAACGATGGAACGGCGAGACTGGAGCAGCGATGGCCCAATTATTGCGTCAGGCCAGAAGTAATTTCATCAAATCTGCATAGGTCCCCTCGCCCCCTCGACCCCTCTCGCTCTTAATGTAAGAGGTTCGAGAGCAGAACTCCAGAGAAATCGAGAAACCGATCCATCCACGAGCCCCGGAGAGAATTCAACGCTGTTGCGAGATGCCTTTCGAAAGTCCCCAAGGTGTTGTTGTTCTTCTTGGTGCACCCGCCATTTTTTTTTTAACACCGGTCAGCCGATCGATCGACCGATCGTTGAGATTGTCGATCGAGAATCGTCCTCGGGACCCGTGACCTTTTCCACTGTGTACCGATAACGACGACAAATAAATCTTTTCCTTCGATTTTCTCGTGTTTTTTCTGTTTTTTTTTTTTTATTCCATAATTCCTTTCAAAAATTGAGAAATGATCGCGAAATCAGGAAGAAACATTTTTCCTCGCGTTGAGATCTTCGGAGTGAAATTTCTCTGTTCTTTCTGGTTATCGTTGTTATTTTTCATGGATTTGTGTCATCGCTGATCTCCAGCACGCGGAGGATCATTGATCAGTGGATCTGCGAAATTCGCATTAACCAAAAAAAGTATACGCGCGACTATCGTGGATCGATCGAGAATTACGGAACGTGCGTGATTCCGCGTGATAAATCGTCGAGTGTAAAAGTGGCAAATCTGTTTTTGATTGAACGACTTCTCTCAAAATTGATTACGCGCGTAATGACGATAATAATTTTTATTAAACTCCTCGGCGATTATTCGTAGATCGTTTACGACGATCGTTTTTGTCGTTTTGATCGTTCAACGCTGGTCCTGATCACTGAGATTTTGAAAGAGAAATTAAACCTTCGATTGAAAGAAATGTGCGATCGCCCGACATAAAAATGTCAGACCAATGGAATGATTAAATTTGCGAAATGATCAATTTTTTGCGCGTACGCGCGTGTGCTCGCGTAGATATAATTGAAACACAGAAAAATATAAATTTGCGGAGGAAACGCGCGCAAAAGAATTATTCCTGATTTCCTCGGAGAGATAGCATTGTGGGTTATTCGTAGGTATCTCGTATGTTACAAATTAATGTACTGTGAAGCGTCAAGTGCGGTTTTATTCGAAAGCAGCTCGGTCTTTTCCGCGATACGCCCAGGGACAATGGAATGAAATCGAATGCGTGGGAAACGCGAAATTCTATCTCTCTTTTTATTCCTAACGAGCAATCCAGGTGCCCCCATGCCGCGTCTCCTGGGAATTATCGCTGAGGCGTCTTCATTATTTCACCCCACGCCATAAATGCCCCATTTTTTTTTCAATTCAACACTCGCTCGTTGCTTTATCGCTGTTTTAATTGAACTTTTAATTAGTGGAAGCCAGGGGGAGGGGCCCTCCTTCTCTCTTGACAGCACTTTAATTTAAAGCGAAGACCCAAATACTCGACCCCCTTTTTCATATTGGGGAATTCCTTGCTTTGTCTTTTGTTCCTGTTTCTTTTTTTTCTTTTTTTTCTTCTTTACTTTGAGTTTCCTTCAGCCATCCGATAGTATTTCGAATTAATCGCGGCCACTTTTATACGCAAGAATTAAGCAAATTGGAATGGTCCGATTAAATCGAAAGTGAATTAAACCTATTTGATGGGACTGATTATTTAAATCTTTAAATTATATTCATTGAAAATGATAAAAGGATTTAAAAAAAAAAATTCAATTAATTGTATTAACGTGCTTGAAAACACAGGTACATTCCACGATGGAAGACAGAAAATTCTATTGAGTAATGACAAGTGACATAAAAGCTTATGCAGTTATGCAATAAGCAAATTCCTTGCACGGGGGTACACAGATATATCCTTGATACAATAATCGATGCTCCTCTTCCTTATCTCATTTAACTAAATTTGCTGCTATCGCTCTTTCAAATTAATTTTATACCAATTATTGCGCTATGGTCTTTCCTCCGTGTTTCCTTTAATTTTCACAAATATCACTTCAGAGTTGTGACGAATAAACTACGTACGATACGATCAAATTGGATGAATATGATCTGGTAGAGAGGGAACAAAATCTATGCTTTTGATATTTCTTTTAATGAAAAATTTGACTCTGTCCTACTGGTGTGAGATATTTCGTCTAACGAGTTAAAGTACACGATCTCTAAGGGAGAAAAGATGACTTTACTTCTTCAACTGGAAGAAACTAAAAATGCAATACTAATTTAACAACTGCTCGCTGGAACAAGTAAAAGGAACGCAGCTTTCGTTTCACACTACGTTAACGCGTTTGTCGTCTACGAGTAATTTCAATTTCACGCAAAACGATTTAAGAACAATTTCCATTCGATATTAAAATATACCAAACTTTTACTACTTTCAGTAATTTCGTCATGAGATTAATTGGCTGCACCGCTAATTAAACTTTAATGGCTAAATCCAAAAAGCAACAATTTCTTCAGTTTAGTTACATTATTTCTGCTACCGTTTTATTACATGAAATCGTTATACTGTTTTTTTAAAATTCTTCTATTATTACAATAATTTTTCTTACGTTACGTTTTATCTCCTTGCGTTTGTACGTGTAAAAGTCTCGAAAAAGCCGAAAAGGCGAAACAATTAATTACTGTGAAAAATTGATTTGCTTACCTGGGAGAGAAGTCCGAGGTCCCCGGTGGAAACCACAGGATCAGCTTCCGGTTTGGCAGTTCCAGTCCAGGCGAACGCTAGTAGGATGAAGCACGTGAGCCTCCACTTGACCATTTTGGCGAAGAAGCGGAAAAATTGAGCACCCAAAAAATTCGTGAAAATCCTTCGAATCGGAAGTGAGCTCGGAGCATCGAGACTCGACCGGAAGTCCGCGACACGCACTACTCGGCGAAGAACAAGAACAGGAGAAAGAGAGAAAAACCTCGGAGAGTTCACCAATGCCGGGGAGTCACCAGTCCCAAATGGTAGCGAAACTTTCGCGAAACTTCCCCCGGAGACCAAGGGTAACCGACTGCTTCAAGAATGAATTTTGGGAGAAGAGGATGACAGAGGGGTTGGGTGGGGGTGGTAGGAGTAGCAGGTTTTGAGTTCAAAAAGGTAATTCGACGTCTCCGAGATCAGATTCGGAACTGTTGTGGATCGGAAAACGTTCGTGAGTTTTACTTCTGCAGGCAAGACTTTCTGTTGGTGGGGGTGCGTAGAAGGGGGAGGGGAGGGGGTTATGCAGGTAGGTTGGTGAACGTGAGCCCACTTCTTCAGTGTCCTCTTCCAGAATGCCCACGCGGGGCATTCATTCCGCGAAGGAGAGACACGTGTTGGCAGGATGAGTGTTTGTTTAACAATAAAAGAGGCGATTCCTGTGTTAAAAATTACTATATAGGGTGTCCCGAGATAAACGCACTCTCTCTTAACACTGAGCGTACCGACTGCCGGTCATTTGACCGGTTTCAATGTAAATTTCATCTTTGGCGAAAGTCTTCGGTACAAGAGCAATTCCCGATGCTGGACCGAGAGAATGTTTTCATGGTCATCTTTTGACCTAGAATTTGAGTTTTTCCAAAAACTTCATTAATTCATCAACGAACGGTGTAATTTACCTTTAAAGAGGTGACAAAAATAGGGTTTAAGGCAGAGTTGAAGGCTACCAATCGGTGCGAGCTTACTTTTGGCAAACTGTCTTTTTTTCTCTAACTAACAGTCACATTTTTATCGTCGAAAATCTTGAAAATGAAGCAGCGGATAAAAATGTGACCCCTTGAAAAAGGGTGGGTTTATTTCAGGACACCCTGTAGTTCCTGACGAGTGGTTGCATTATCGAAACGTCATTGTGCGCGCGTTGCTGCTGCACCTGAAAAAACCTCGATCCATCACCCGAAGTGTGTCAATCGCAAAAAGAACTCAAATCAAAGATGAATTTCAGGATTTCAGCAGTCGCGACGCTTCGTCTCTCTCTTCGTCGGTCAAATTAAAAATTGATTATGCATGCATTTAAATTAATTAATTCCGAGTTATACTCGAGATTGCTATCCTCTTCTCTTCTTCTTGTTTGGTCGAATATAAGTGAAATTATCGAACGATGTAATTGATCATAAATTGTTAATTATTACAATAAAACGTAATAGGGAATAGACGCGGGCTAAACACATTTCGACAATTAATTATAAATGAAATGTATATTTTGGAAATTAAGTGGATATCGTCTATGGAGCAAGAGTGAAGAAATTGATTAAAGTTGAGTAAGAGAAACTACAAGAATGAGATAAGAATGTTCTGTTAGATTTTTCGGCAACCGATTTCCTCCTAGTCAACGAGGAGTGCTTGCCGGAAGTGGAGTTCCTCGGTAAAACGATGCGTCACGCTTTTGCGCGGTAAAACGGTGTATGTTCGAGAATGGAACCGAACGAACGAACGAACGAACGGAATAAGCACGGTCCACTGATCGATCGGTTGCTCGACTTCAATTATTTTCCACTGGAATTAGCTAACCGTTCACGTAATTTATAAATCGATCCCTTTTTCCGCAATAATGGTCTTTCCTCCTCGAAACAAGGTGTCCCCTCCCCGTTCTCCTCGATGAGCAAACGAGAAGAAAAGAAAAGCAGGGAGTAATAAGCGACGGTGATGAATTTGTAAAGAAAACAGAAATGAAAGACCGGAAAAGAACAATCGGTCCTTCCAGCCTCTTTCCTTCTCTGGAAAAGAGGAAGCGAAGAGGAAGAAGAAGAAAGAGAAAAGAGGAGAAACAGCTAGTGGGAATCTCGAATTAAAATGAATAATTTTGCGGATCTGGCATTTGGAAGCGGAGGTGAGATGCTTAAACCTGAAAAGTGGCCACTTTCGTATTTAGTAGCAGAAGTTTTTTTTTTAGGGGGGATCGCCCAGGGCTACGAAAACGCGTCCACTCGCTCTTCCTTTCTCCGTTCACCGACGCAACAGCCAAAAAGTAATAGCTTGTGTGACGTTCTGTCCCACGGAAACGAGTTCCTGGCTTAAAATTGGCCATCTGTCACTGAAGAGGGACAACGAACTTTGAAAATTTCTTCTTCCTCTAAGCGTCTTCTCTCTTCTTTCTACTTTCATTCGGTTCCTTTCTGCTTTTAATTTTCCTCATTTTCCTCCACCATCGGTCCCATTGCTTCATTAACGTTTCCTCCTCCTCTTACGCTCGGACCCCTTCACGCTTGCGAAAAAGAGAAGCCACTTCCGCGTTTCTTCGCCATCTTCCATACTTTTTAATTCTTCGTCATCTTGCTGGTCCTCCTCATCTTCCTCCGTAGTTTCGTCACGTTCGCCCTGTCTCTTACAATCCCAGTGGCTTGTGCCATTACTATCATCATCGCACTCTGTCCGGGCCCGAATACCTTTCATTTTTACCATCAATCCTTATCTCCTGTCGAAAGAAGATAACAAAGACACGGCAAAACGATGAAGAAATCACGAAGAAGCTGTCTCGTGTGTATGGATAAAGATAAAATTAAACACGAGAGGATAAAGGGAAGAGTGAAACCAAAATGGCCTAAATATTTATTGTATTTCTGCGCTAATGTTGTATTTTTATAAATAAATTTTTTGTCTGTAAAAAAACCAAAGTATTTTCGCTCCTTTTACTCTTTTCCCCGAAGCTACCACTCCAGTACACTCCTATTACGCGTATGGACCGCGGCGGACTGTGTTCCAATATGCCACGGATCATTCGTCGAGATCATTCGTCGTATTTTGGATGAGTCGAGTCACGTCCGAAGAAGATTTCTGTAAGGTTTCAGCGATCCGCGTGCCTCGGTTCTCGGCTTCTGACAGAGAAAATAGACTTTTGTTCTTGTCTCCGCCTTCGGGAACAACGACGGGAAAACCGCCGAGGAAAGGAGAGAAATTTTCAAGATATCGTCGATCTATCGATCCATCGATCACGATTGCATCATTAAACGGATATGGCGGGATGGCGAGGAAGGGGTCAGCAGTTTAATTGTACCCGAAGCTTCTGCTCGACAGAAAATAATTCCCAGACGAGGCAACCTCGACTTTCTTTCTCGTAGGTAGCGGACGGCACTCACCGCTGGTATTTGACTTTCTTCGCTCCTCCAGGATGGCCGAGCAACTTCCGAGGAATCCGCGAGTGCTCGCGATACTGCGCCTCTTCCTCGGTTTTCCTCCGTTACCGTCAATATACGCGGACATACGTTTTTAGGGCTATATCCATGAGGTTTTCAGCGGGGTACGGCCAAACCTTGTAAAATTGTCGCAAGGAGCGTTGAAAATTCGGAGGTGATTTTTCACTTCTCGTTTTTCGATCTGCCGAAACTTAACTTGCAATAGAATTGGACTGAAAATATGAGAGATGAAATACGGGGTTTAAATTGAAACTATGATAAATCTGTCGAGGACAGGGGGGAAAAAAAGGTATTTCTTAAGAAGAGAAGAATTAGAGTGATTTGTATGTGGGCCGCCTCGCCATAAGTATCGTTGAATAACGAAAACACGCGCATTATGCAAGAGTAACCGAGTTTATCAGAATCCAGACATCTTAGCTACGTGAAAATCAGGTACACAATTGTGCCCGGACATCAACCATGGGAAAACGGATTTTCCTCGTGTGGGGCTCAAGAATCCCATAGTACGGTTTCTCCTGAGTAAAAAAAAAAAGAGGAGCGGAAGTGGCCGTTAACGAGATTATAATTATGCGAATACTCCGCACAAGTTACAAGTTACTTTGGACTGATATCAGGGCAGCCTCATTCAGCAAATGGGCAAAATTAAATCAAAAACTTATCGAGAAGAGAAAAGTATAGGCAAGATAAAAAAGAAAAAAAAAAAAAAACAATCGAGTGAAAACCGTGGAACGAGGAATCGCGCCACGTTATCATTAGTAGAGTCGAGTAACAGAAAAGAAGAAACCGAGAAAATAGATGAGTTTTCCATTGATCGCGATGAAGAGGGGCGGTGAAAATGGAATTTTCCTCCCCTTAATTAATCGATCCTGCAGACCGATGGAAATCCGGATCCTCCTGCTGTTAATAAAAGGTTTTGATTTCACTTTCCACGAAGCCTCGGCTGATTTTTACGATTCTCCTTCACTTCCTAGATTCTCGTAATTTACTGCATAATTTCGCGACTAATTAACCGCATCCACGATCATGTTAAAACTCACTACATCTTATTATACGGAGAAGAAAGTCATTCTAAACCACGCCTGTCTACGAAAGCCCGCTTGGAACAAAAATAAATTAAGGGTTTCCTCAAGATGCCGAGAAAAATGGAAAACCTTTTTACGTAATAACGCAACTTTTCCTAATTCAGAGAGGAGGGGGGGTGGGAGGGCAAGGAGCAAAATAATAAATTATACAAAAACTATCGAAATCGTAATATCTTGAGCAACGTGCAATTACCCGACATATGATTATTTTCAATCGTTATCATTTTTATATTTAATTACACTTAAGGATTATCGATCGATGATCGATTGCTGTTATTATCATTATTTGCAACACTTGCAAGCTATTTTATTGATAAGAGGTAACACTGTCGTTGTTTCCGAACGAGGGGGATGATAATCGCGAAGCCATGAAACTTTTTCGAATTATAGTGATAAAGACGTGAAAAAATTAAAAAAAAAAAAAAATTTATTAATATTAAAAGCTAAGTAAGATGCAAGATTTGTGCTGGCTATTTTCATCGTCATCCGCGCGATAACTGTGGAAGAATTTGCAAGAGACGATTATTCTGAGAAAATAATGAGGAAGAAAATGAATAGGAGGAAAATCACAGCGTGAAAATTGGTACGGAGGCGCCATCTAACCGTAAGGCAATCGTAAAAAGGAAAAGAGGAAAAACGGTGCCATTTATAGTAGGAAATAATGTCAAATTATTGCGCAAAGTTCGAGAAATAATTTTTGCGAAATGAGACAAATCGTGGCCAATTTTAAAATCCCTGATAGATAATAATGGAAGAATTAGAAGTGCGGTTTCCGCCAAGGCCTTATACGTGAAATTGCTGATAAAACCGCAATTTTTTCTTCTCTTCTCTTCCTATTTGTGACATTGTCGTTCTATGAAGCTTTATTTCCTATCGCTTACAGAAAACTTTAATAGATCGAACTATATCTGTTCGCGTTATTTTTCTTTCCAGAAATACAATTGTAATTTTATATATTTTTTTATTAATAAATGTGCGCGTTCCTTGTTGCTCATCGCGTATGATCAATATTTCTAAAACTGCGCTACTGTTGCTTCGTACTTTAAAAGCCAGAATTCCAAAATCTCCCCCACCGAATTTCAAAGTACCAAACTTGCTCTCTTTCTTTAAACCTAAAAAAAGTATTTCCGTGGAGTTCTAATCGATATACCCCGCAGAAAATGTATAGCAACAAAAACTTGAGATTCTCGACATTTTTCTACTCGCATTGCCTGTTTTCGTTGGTAATTTTTTTTCTATGTTTTATATTGATTAGAACTCTTTAGCAATATTTTTTTTACATCTAAAGAAGAAGGATGTACTTGAAATTTTGAGAATTGGTTGCGCAATTTTTGGAATGCTAGTTTTTAAAGTTCAAAATGACATTGCGGTCTTTAATATATATATATAGGGTATGGAAACATTTTTAAAGTGCTTTTTAAAGCGCTCGCTACGCGGCGCTTCAGTGGAATCAGCTGACTTTCGATAGATCGAATCGAAACATTTATTTTTTATAGTTTAACATTATAAAAGGTGGAAAGCTCAAAATTGGTTTAATCGTAGCAGTCAAATTTGTGAAAATGCTTCTATTTCGATATACCTCCAAAAACTTTTGTTATTCGTCAATTGTCAATGTAATAATAACTTAACCTAGAAATACTTTTACAGCTGTCATTATCGATAATCGCTTCGATTTTTGACCTAATTAAAAAATAGAGGAAGTACAAAGGTTTTCAGCATTTTAATTTCACTCGAATCCAAAGACGAAATCTCGCGTGATTTTGTGGTGACAAGCATTTCAAGAATATTCGCTGATACATCCAATTGTCAAGGCAAAACGAATCTAACCTCAAAATTTTCGATTGTATTGTAATCGATAATCACCTATCGTTGGGTTTTGGCAGATCGAAAGCTGTCGAAAGTAAAATGGCTCTCGACAGTAGATTAGATTGTTATTAGTCATCCAATATTGTATTTGTAAATAAATATCAGCTGAATGCGTAACCATAGAAGGGATAGTATTCAGTGACGTTTTTGGGCTAACTTTGTTCGTGACAATTGATCCGACATTACTCGTAAATAAAATGGGTTTCTTCCCAACTGCCTCGCCTTTCGACGCTGAAGTTGGTAAGTCAGAAAAAACTTCCTTAAACGCATAATTTCCATTATCTTTTATCCCAAAGCGACAATTGATTTCCAATCCCTCTGGATATTCTTTTCAGAATTTTCATTCTCTAGAAAATCATTTTTTATCCGGTGGAAACTAGAAATTTCTTGCTGCTTTAATGGTTGGACTTTTTTTTTTTAGCATTAGTCATACAACTTAAGCAGTTGTTGACGTCTGACCTACAATTAACTCGTTTCTTTCTTAGTACAGTCAGCTTGTGTTAACGACTCTATTGTTCTATTTATTTTGAGTGTTATAAAAATATGACTATCTAATCTTTTCACTCAATTCTTCAGAAAATACCTTTAGGTCTTAAAAAATGAGGCTCCTTCCTGTTATACGTTATATTGCTTGTTTTATTAAAACAGAATTAATTTTGTATGATTTCCTATTAGTTTGGCAATTGAAAAACAATGTCAACTATTAATATTGTTTCCTCTATTCTGATAGAACGGGCAACAAATGAAAAGAACACTACGGAAGAGTGGGGGCAAATAATGGAAATTTGTGATAGGGTAGGACATTCCTCGCAGAATGCAAAAGATTGCTTGAAATCTATTGTTAAAAGGCTAAATTGTCATGATCCACATATTGTCATGCAGGCTATAACAGTTAGTAAAATGATTCCTTTCTAATAGTATTATTTATTTAATTAACTGATTTTTATGTTGATCGATTGATAATTTATTTTTAGTTGTTGGATGCATGCTCTAGTAATTGTGGAAAAACTTTTCACTTGGAAATTGCATCAAGAGAGTTTAAGAGTGAATTAAGAAAATTAATTAGTCATCCTCAATCTAAAATTTCTGAAAAAATGAGAGCACTATTAAAAAAGTGGGCAGAGGGTGATTTCAAAGCAGATAGTCAACTAAATTTAATCCCAAGCCTTTATAATGAATTGAAGAGTGAAGGTGTTGATTTCTCTTTGGTTTCAGAGACGGTGAGTCATTGTATCATCCACGATAATAGCATGATTTGTTTTCCCACTTAGTACACGCATACTTAAGTTTGGATCAGAGTACAAATATGAATGTTTTGCTAATTCTTTCATCTTATTCCACAACACCGAGATAAATATATCAGTTGTTGACATATAGTACTGTATCTTTTTATTACTGTATTATCAAATTATTACTACCATTTATAAGTTTCATTATAAATATCTAAAAATAAGTAATTTAATAATATGACTTAAAAGATTAATGCAAATTATAATCAGATTATAATCTTCTTTGATAGCCTAAGCGCACTGTTCTAAGCAAGGACCCAAATACTGTTGCTAGTTCTCAAGAAGAAGAAGACATCGCCAAAGGTAATTATATACAGAATGAAGAGATGATAAACAAATAAAAATATTATTTTTTCTTATTTAGCTATTGAACTATCATTGAAAGAAAACAAAGCCCATAGCCAAGCATCTTCATCGCAAAGTTCACCAGCTACTAAAAAGAATAGTGGCTTATATCCAAATGTTAGTTCAGTTTTGGGTAATAGCAGTTCGTCAGAAGGTAGAAAAGTACGTGCTCTCTATGATTTTGAAGCAGCAGAGGATAACGAATTAACATTTCTAACTGGAGAAATAAGTATGATTGATTACTTTCTCAAAACCTGTTTATAAATGAGATATTCTCCGTGAATTCAATGATATATTTTATACCTAATTTTTTTAGTTCATATTCTGGATGATTCCAATCCCAATTGGTGGAAAGGCAGTAATCACAGAGGCGAAGGATTATTTCCCTCGAGCTTTGTTACTGCCGATTTGTCTGTTGAACCAGAACAATTTACCAGTAAGATTTTTGAAAATATTTCATTTTCTCTCGAAGTTTTAACTTTTTAGTAGCTGCTTCTAAATATAAGTGTTTTTCAGAATTGGAAATTAGTAGTAAAAAATTAGTTCAATTTGCTGATGAAGTTGAGGTAAAGACAGTGAGAAGAGAGCCTGAAGTTGTTGAAGTCGAAATCGATGAGAAGAAAATGGATAGACTTTTAAATTTATTACATGAAGCTGATCCACAATGTGATAGTTCGGATCCTCAAGAAATGTTGGATTTGGAAGGTAAATATAATCGATTAAAGTGAAGATCACCGATTCGTTTGTGTTTAAGAATAAGAATTAAGTTCGTCAATCTCTTTATGTTTAGAACAAGTGACTGCGATGAGTCCATTAATTGATGCGGCTTTAGAAAAAGTGGATAGGCGACATGCACAGTTAACCCAATTAAGTTCAGATCTGGTCGATGCATGTAATTTATATCATACATTAATGCGAGAACCTCCTCCAATACCACCTAACTATACCTTACGCAAAATGATGCCTTCGTATCAAAATCAGGGAACACCTCAGCCACACGTAAGCATGTTTCTATTCACAGATTTATTTCTTCTCTTTCTTCTTCTTATTACTATTAGTAAAATGAGACAAATTTCCGATTAATTATGTTTCTAATAGATGTATGCTGGATTGCCACAGCCTCATCAACCACCTTACGCAGTTCCTGGCATGCCACAAGGACCATACGGTACAAACATACCAAACGAGGAATACGCGTCTCTTCCTCACATGCAAAATATAGGCTTGCCACCGCATTTTCATATGCAGCCTGGCCCTCATCAGCATCCACCTGGACATCCGATAGGTCCACCTGTGCCTGATCAAGCGACAAGCCTTCCTTACCAGCCACAAGGGTGATTTTTTTTTACACGAATTAATGTTGCTCTATACCTTGCAAAACATGCTGAATTATCAATATTTTTTCTTTTTTTTTTCTTCAATGCAGTAGATATCCACCCCAAACAGGACCTATGCCAGGACAGTACGGACTGCCAGGATCAGCAGGACCTCCTATTAACCAGCAAACTCAATATGCACCGCAAAATGGTCAGCATATGATGTAAAGGAAAGCTGCTCGTTACAAAGAAACCTATCCTATACTCTAACTTGAGCTGTACAATACTATTACCATTCAATTATTTAAAATACTATACCCACAAAGTAGCCAAAGATAATGGGGTCTTAAAAAATTTCAGTTTTTATTTGCAATATTAAAGTCTTTCATACGCTCTGAAAACGACATCACGGTATGATTGTATTATTATACGCGTTTAAATTACGAATTAATTTGAAGCAAGATATACCTGTATTTTATATCGAACATCTATTTTGAAGATACTTATTGGCTATATATCCTTAATTTGTTAATGCATTCCTCGATCGATACAACTTAATTTCCTTAGTTCTTAATTCGATGCAATAATATCGAACGTAATTATCGAAATACGTCGAAGTAAGGTGCAACATTGTATTGGAGTATGTTCAACAACAACAACAACAACAAAATATCAATATTTTTTGTCCTACACTTCTGTTCACGTTTTATAACTATTATATTATTAATCTTAAAATTGATAAGCGGTTTATCAATTTGCCTAGACATATATCTAATCAATGACTATGTAAAATAACTTTCTGTTAATATCATTGTATTATAAAACAACAAAACAAAAAAAAAAGAGTACAACCAACTTGTATGGGGTCTAGTCTTTCTTTTGTGCATAATCTATCTTTTATAATTTAATCAGAAAGATGTTTTAATGAATTGTTGATACATTCTACAGTCTATTGGGAGTAAAATATGCATTTCACTAAAAAATTCCTTTGCAACAAATGTGTGTGTAGTGATACAAGGTACATATTACAGAAACAAGATCACGTTATAAGGCGATTATTATTGGCAGAAGGATACTATGTGATTAATTTGATATAAATATTGTAAATAAAGTAAAACGTTCACTAATGTTAACTAATGGTATTACACTTTTTATGTGCAATTTAATTTACCATGATATTAAAGATATGGAACTTTAAACACTCGTCTATTTATGTGAATTGACTTTATGTAACGACTAAATTGATAATACTTAAATTAAGAAGCTAAACAGTGTAAAGAGTTTTAATTTTCGAAAGTAATTTAAGATAAAGAATACTTTATCCGTATCATCGCATTATTTTAATTAAGGCTTTTGAAAGATCGGACATATTTGTACCGAATACCTGAAACATTTAATATGTATGATATTGTGCGTTGAACTCGAGTCTAAACGAATTTTACAAGTAAAAGAAAATTGTCTATGCATTTGCAACAGGACAAAATCACCCATTGCGAATGACTATTACGATTACTTACGTTGAATTTGTATGGTAATTTTTTAATTACATTTTTTAATCGTTAGTACGTAAACGCAATACGAATTAAAGTGCGCAAGACAATTTTGTAAATTAAAATCAGATGTTACAACAACCCCCCTTATCCTAAATAAAGCTTTGAGAAAAGCAGCGCAGAGTTTTTCATTGATTCCAATTGACAATTCCTCCAGAGTCTCGAGAGTGTTGCTGTACCGAGTAACGGTAAAAGGATGATTGCAAACTTAATTTGTAAAGTATCAATCGTGCACACGCCGGGTACACGCTGTGTCTAGGAGTGGAAGCAGCAAAAGAGGCAGAGAGCGAAGAGGAAAGATAAAGGGAGAGCAAGAGAAGAATAATGCACGAAGGGGGCTGCAATGCTACTCGTGAATCCTTAAAAATAGAAATGCCAATATAGTAGTATCCTTTTTCAAGAACAACAGTTATAAATTGTGCTGTATAAATATTAACTGTACTCTATTGCCAAGAAGCTCGCGTCGTCACATCGTAATCATGCTAATTTTTCCGAGTGTTACTCATTTATAAACAGCACGTTGCAAGTTTTCCCTGTAACATTAACTTTTAGATTCAGCAGTTATGGCTTGTAACAAAGTGTTTGCTATTTCATAACTGATCTTTATCGAAGTAAGCAGACAATTTACTGGCCTTCTGATGCTTTTACAGTAGCAATCACCTCTTACAATAACTGTGACTGATACTTTGTTGACAAATACCTTCTCATAAAAGGGTTTTCCACTGAATAATATTTCTCGATAATCGCGATAATCTATGAATCTAACGCCATGTACGAGGAGTTGCTCATCAAATTATAGACGGAAGGTAGCGCCGCACAGAAGGAGAAAAAGGTCTCGTGGAAAGGACGCGTTGGATTTTCACAAGAATTTCAGAATGAGAAAATATGTATGAAAGTTGAAATGCCATTCGGATTTCATTTTCGCGTGTTTCTGTCAAATCTCTGGAATCGCCGCTTTTTTTTTGTAATTCATGTTTTCACGTTTGTCAAGGATTACGCTCATTTTCCAATTGTACCGTGATAGTGACATTGCGTTTTAAGCGTGGCATTCCACGAGTGTGATAAATTACTTGAAATTTGCTTGTGTGATTGTTATACGCTATCGGTGGAGCGTAAATGTCGATGAATGAGTCGCACGCTGGTTGATCTTCAGCGGTAAATCAATATTTGTCGATTCTAGAAATAGGAGATCTTTTACGCAGAGACTCGGAGATTTTCAATAGTATCATTGTTCCGTTGGTAAGAGTTCAAATAAGAGTCTGAAATATTTTTAAGTGCCTTCTGTCATGAATATGCTTATCTATTGATACAGACCCCCTTCTCTCTCTCTCTCTCTCTCTCTCTCCCTCTCTGGAGGGATTCCTCTATCTCTTGTATCTCTATTTCGCAGTTTTCTGCTACTCTATCAAGAGCAACAAGTTGAATCAAAGTTGTAGCTTCCAAATTCAAATTCTCGGTAGATTTTGATCCTCGCAGGTATCCTTAGATTATCGTAAGAAAAGTTCCTCGAGAAATAATAAGTGAGCAATTACATCGACGAGTATTCGATTTCATGGATCTGTCCGATGGATTTTTATCAAAGATTTATTATCGTTACGTCAGTCCCTATGGCCCGAGGTGTCAGATGGATCGATAAAGGATCGATGGGTCTTCCTCATCACTGCAAAGCGAACGTGGGAGATCCCTGGAATAATGGAGGATCCTTGGCAATGGCATTTCTTCCATGGACTTGCGTGCTCGTGATGCATTTGCGTGGCCTTGGTCGAATCCTTCCGGTTCATCTCTTATCAACGATAAGTTCCATTTCTTTTTCGAATAATTTTAGCGTGGCTCGTTCTCACGTTCGCGCGGATGTTGCTGTCAGCTGTTGAAATTGTTGCACCGATGGCTATGGACCGGCCAGATCCAATGGATGTTTGTGATTAAAGCGAATTCACAAACAAAGTTCTTGGATATTTCTTGCGAAATCTCAAAGAACGCGTTCACTCTCCTTTTTTCTTGCTTTCTTTCTTCGATTAGGTACCGTTACTTCTCGAGACTCTTGCATCTATCAGTTACCATTAATCATTTATCAGGAAATTTGCATTTATCGAGTACCATTATTTATTTATCAAAGTTTTTGCATTCATCCTGTACCAGTATTTACTTATCAAAGTTTTTGCATTTATCATGCACCGTTATTTATTTATCGGAGTTCTTGCATTTATCATGTACCGTTACTGATTTATCGAAGCGTCTAAACTCATCTTTTCCCAGGTCTGCGTTCATCTGTAAGGATTTTCCCGCGAACAGTTTAATCATTGTTTTTTTCACCGATTCGTTCGATCAATATGAATTATTAGCGATTATCGCGATTATTTTCATCGTCGTTATTATTGGCGATTACCAGAATTCCTTAATTTGAATATTTGGTGGAAATATCTATGGAAAGGTAAAAAGTGCATCAGCTTGATAACACGAGTCTCGCCGAGTTGCCAAGAATTGATTAGTTTCGGAAAATAGAAATTAAAGAGAGTGATAAATTAATTATTTTACTTTTTTATACGAAGATAAAGACAATTCTATTATACTGAAAAGAATCGCTCAATTAAATTTGTATAATATAAATATTAAAGTAAATACATAAGATTATCGAGTTAAATAAAAACTTTTACTTTTTTAAAGTTTATAAAGTAATTATAATTATCAAATATATACCGAAAAACATTGATGCAAATAAACAAAATTTACCGCGATAAAAATTTTTCCCGCTCAGGATTCGAACCCTTGCAAAAAAAATCGCAACCATCGCTACGTTTGTTCTTACGAGGGTTCGAATGTTGAGCGGGAAAAATGTTTGATATATTTATTTTTTTTTTCACTGATTAATATTTTTCAGCTTTTGTATCAACAGTCGAATAAACTTTTGCAATATTAAATAAGAAATTACAGTTTACAATTAATTAAAGTCCACTTATTTCATTAATAGAATAAACTGAGATTCGTTTTACTTTAAAGCTGTTTCTCAAAAAGCGTTGCTATAGTTTCTATTGTCAGGGAAATTCCTTTTCAATATAAAACCTTCCGAGTCAATCGAGTGCTGCGACTCTACGATCGAGAGGAAAGAAAAAATCGAGTTATAATCAATTTTGCTTGTGAATGGCTGGTATAAGGATCATACACCGGTGAAAAGGTCAGGGATTAATAATCGTGGACTACGTGTGTAATGCGATTTCACGTCTCTGGAGGAATTTGCTACGCGTGTGTGTGTGTGTGTGTGGCGCCCGGGTGAAGCTAGACGCGAAAAGGTCGCCAAACGCGCGAATACATTTTCGAATCTTCGTGTTATAGCTCTCGTGTCTCTTCTTCACACTACTTAACATAACGAAATATTAACGAGTCTCTCTAAGAAATCATCCGGGGAACTAACGAATCAGCCGAAGCTCCTTATCTCTCGGTGAATAAATCCGACAAAACTGTAAACGCGCGTAAACACCCACCACCTGGTTCGCTGTTACACGTACGCGCATCGCAGATTCGACTCTGTGTGCGTGCGTGCGTGCGTTGAATGCGTGAAATTCGTCTATCGCGAAGGATTCCCGTGGAGTTTTTCCATAGAGAAAAAACGGAAAAAAGTCATGATTTACCATGAGAAAAGTATTCTCTTCGGAGAAATGTAGAATTCTTCGGGAGAGCGCGCGTCTGAGCTCTCGATGAATTTCATCGACGTTTTTTCCCTGGCGATAGCGCGGTAACTTTGCGGTGGGATCGTTTTTCGCTGCGAATTTTCAGTTTTCCGGACGCTCCATGGGAATCCCAGGCGATGTCGGTCTCTCGGTACTTTCGGCATTTATCTGGCGGGCCTTGCATTGTTCGCGAAATTAATAAGCCGATCAGTCCTTGGCTGGGAGGATCGAGAGACACCTGCGCATCTTTCGGTGGAAACCGGCGAGGTCGACGATTCGAGTACCGGATGTCGAACGCCATTAAATTCCACCGCGGCCCTGAATCCAGCCAGAAACACCGATATTTTTTCTAATAACTTCTGAAAAAATGGCGGACGGTTCGTTTGTTTGAGAACGATTAAACGGTAAACGATTTCGGTTATTCCTGCAAAATCGCGTCTTTTCGCCAGGGGAACTCTCGAGGATTTCTGCGATGACGTTGCAGTTGTGACGTACGTACGACTGCTGTGGTGTATCTACTCGTTTAAAAATATTAGCGAATTTGTGTGTGAGAATTCGACAAAATTTAATTTTCTCTCGAGCGTTGAATAAATTCACGTGGAAAATTCGTTTTTTCTCTCTCTCTCTCTCTCTCTCTCTATTTTGATTTAATAATACATGTATAATTGATGTATTTTAAAACGTTCCTATTGCGAAGAAAGAAGAAATCACTGAGAAATCAGCTTGCTTATTAATGTGGAGTCAAGAATCTTGAAATTAAACTTCTATCATCGTGTGTTGCAATAATTATTTTAATGGTAATTAAGCACGAGACTGTATAAAACCTATTGCGTGTGTGTTTTGACATTTTTGTGTCTCTCTATAATTCAAAGGGGGCAAACACTGTTTTAAGAAATACAAACTGATTGAAATTCCCATATATTAAATATATAAATATATAAATTACACACGCACGCACACACTTTACTGGTTTTTGAAAATTTAATTAGCATAATATAAATTTGTCTCTTTATACGCACTCTTTTACGCGTGTATTTTTCTGTGTGTGTGTGTGTGTGTATGCGGTGTATTGTAAAAATGTCTAATTGACAAGAAGCATTGAAATCTAAGAGATTCGATATAAAAGAGACTACAGTATTTGGTCTGGGTCTGATTAGAGTTCCAATGAAAATCCCAAAATGGCGAATGTGGAACGTTTTTCCAGGTGAAAGAGAGAGAATTTTTTTCAGACGGCCATATTGGATAACGTTGAGCGTCAGCGAGTTAATAAGAGAATCCACTTTAGTCAAAGAAGAAGCGCCATTTGTTCTCCGGTTATGATATCGTAATTACTTTTACCATTCTCGCGTGTGCCTGGCGATAATAATTGTGGCAGGTTCGACCCAATTTTCGAGGTCACTTTGCCAAAAGGGGAAAATGAAAAGAAGAAGCGAAAGAGGAAACAGGGGGGGAGAGAGAGAGAGAAAGAAAAAAAAGAGTTGACGATCCTCGGGAAGTTAATCGCCATTCTTTCGCTCGATTATTAAAAAAAAAAACTCTCGAAATTTCAGTTTTCCTCTTTAACGAGACACAAACGCGCGTAGAAAAAAAGCGCTACCGTTTGAAAGCTCCTGAGAATTAATGGAATGATTTTTAAGAGGATTAAACTCACGACGATTTTCCTTAACCTGGATAAATGGTTTATGGGAGTTTGCAGAAAGATAAATTTCTTTGGCAGGCAGACATCTTTTTCTCGGCGAGCGTACATTAATTCCTTAAGCTTTTAGCGAATGTTTGTTTTCATTTGGAATTTATCGCTTAATGTCAGCGATAGCTCATTCTCGAATTAAGCACAATGCAGCCGCCTCTCACACATGCGCGACCTAATTGCAGAAAATTTATGGCTTTTCAACGACCCCCTCTCGTTACCTCGAAGCCCTGCGACTCGAGATCAGTTTTTTCCTTCTCGCCTTTTTCTCCTCCTCCTCCTCCTCCTCCTCCTCCTTCCTTCCATTCCTCCCTTTATCGTAACCGGAAATTTTTCGCTGGAGACTCGCTTTTCCCCCCCGATAGGCGAAACGTTTCCGTGAAAATTCCTCCCCTCGCCCCAGACCCACCGCGTTCAAACTCTCGTCTCCTTTACTTCCGTTTTCTTCTCTTTCTCTCCTTCCTTCCTTCGGTCGAGCCAATGTCTCGGGGACGTTTTTCAAGGGGAAAATGATTAATCGACGTTCTCTCGTAAATAAGACCTCTGGAGAACAATGCTGCACGGGAGAGAACTGGGATTTTTTTTTGCTTCCCAAGTTCTCAGGATCTTTCGAAAGTTTCTTTCTAGAAAATCTTCGGGAAATCTCGAGTGGCATTGTTTTACGTAAAATTGCCGGGTTCTCCCCGGGAGAGCGCGGGGCTGAAAGCGGTTTAACGCGAAGAAGTCCAGTGGTTCTCATTCATCGTCGTTCATTTCGGACGGAGGAGATTTTCGCGGATATTTTCCACGAGAGTGAAAGAACCGGAAGTGTCGGGCGGTCGACCCTCCTCGAGCGGAAGTCGCGCTATATCCGTCACGAGTGTTTTCCCTCGGTCGATTCTCAAGTCGGTGGAGCGTCGCTTGTTTTTGTCCCCTTGAAAATCCCCAATTAAAATTTATTTTCGCGCGGAGGAAACTCGGGCCACTACTCCATAAGTGTTCTTTTCGCAACGGCGAAAATGCCGTTATCGAGATTCTTCGTGATTCGCACCATTGTCCCCGGACAATCGTTTATTGTCTGGATATTCGCCTCTTAAACGTGCCGTTCGTCCTCGTAGCACCCCCACCTGGAAATTTGATCGAACAAATGGAATCTGCCATGGAAACCCCATGAACCACCGAAGGCCAATGAAAATCTCCTCAAATTCATTTAGAACTGCTACGGATGGAATTGGTTGCACGGGGATGCGCGTATGGGGAAAATAGGAATTTTTTCCGCAAGAAATCACGGGTAAACCAATAGCCTACAAAAATTCATGAAAAGAGAATTTCCTGGAAAGCTTTAGGAATCGTTCAGTGAAAAGAGTTCATCTCTCGAGGAAAAGTTCTATTGGTCGAGGACTCGTCAACTTTCGCCGATGCAAATACTTTAGTCACTTACCAAACGAACTGACTTACCCAACTCCAGCTGCAGTTTCTCCAAACGACTTTATTATTTGACGTTGATCGCCATTATTCTCCGGGGGGGGGGGGGGGGGAGAGGTAAGCTTGAAGGTTCGAAGGTACGTACCTGGTTTTTCCAAGCAAGACGAGACACTCGACTGGCCAGCTTGACAAGTGGAAAAATATTTTGGAAGGAAACTGAAGAAGGGGGAGGGGTGGAAGGGGCGAACCGGTGGTTACGCACGTGGGTGAACGTGAGAGGCGCCTCGAGGTTTCCTAGGCCTCCGGCGGCGGTGATCTAGCCTAGAAACTTACGTCACACTTTCGCACACATCTGCGCAATCTATTTATCCGCTACGGAATTCTCGGGAAGATTCGTCTGACGCGATCTCTCGAGATAGCAATGCGACATCTCCATGGCGGATCAACGGGGACGATTAATTAACGCGATTATTGGATTATTGAAAATTTCTCGTAGTTCGCGTCGAGAGGAACCTCCTGCTGCGGTCATCGGAGAACCGCCGATTAGCAAACGGGAAAACTTTTTTCTCTGGAAAATTCTGTTCGCCGCTGCTTGCTCTTCGTTGGATGGCAACTTCCGGTTTTCCCGGAAATCCACAGGGGTCATTCTTTCGCACACTGGATTTCCATAGAACCCATAGACGCTCTATGGTTATTCGGATTATTTCTGTCGCGTTACATTCGTAAAATAATTTGTGCCACGATTGTTTACATTTTAATTTTCCCGGAAGAGTTTTCCGGGACAATTTTGATTATTTACGGAAATTCCTGCAGTTTCCACGCGAATGAATAAATTAACGCGTTTAATGAAAATGTTTCACGTTTGTCCGTCCTTGCGACGAGAACCTCCGCCGCGAAGAATCGTCAAAATCCTCGAGTGATTCGGGTCACCAAAACAGGGGGAGTGGGTCAATGATTTTTTTCTCACGACTCTTTCACGGTTCATCGACTTCCACTGACAAGTCGATCAGGAATTTTAACGAGCCTGATCCTCTCAGCGTCGACGAAACTCCAGAAAGAGAGGAAAAATTCTTTCACCGCTCCTCCATCCCTTCTCATCGCTATCGCTTACGTAATTCCCGGGGAGAAGTAGATTTACAGTAATTAGCGCCCGTTTCCAAGATACGAGAGAGACTCTGAGAGACTCGATAAAAACGGTGAGAAGAGCAGCAACCCCGACGAAGAAATCTTCTGCACCTTCGTTTTGGAGAAACGAGGGAAAAGGTTGGAAATAAAAAGAGGAGAAAATAAAAACAGCGAGAAAAAGGAGAAGTGTTTGTTATCCCAAATGTTTCTCGGATGATGTAATTTATGGATGATTCGATAACAAGCAGTCCAGATTAACAGGTTTGTTAATGAGAAACCTTGAATCTAGGGATGACCTTGAATTTGTCCAAGGTTAATTCTCACTACGAAAAGAGCACCCGTTATGAATTCATTTGTTAATCAAATCTCACCCATGACCGACCCCCACCCTAAATTTTTGTCTTTCAGACAAGTTTTCTCTTTAAAAAGATTTTCAAAGTTCGTGTTTGTTCCCCGGGAGAAAATATTCCAGGGAATGGATTTTCCTCGAAGATTATCGTAAATTAGGTCGACGAAGCGCTCTCTTGTAGTTTCCGCCACATACTATTTGAGAAAAAGAAAGAAAAGCGGTAAGGGAGAAGAAGAGAGGAGAGGAAAAGGAGAAAATGAAGTCAATTGGTAAGAGAGTCGTCCGGTGGTTTCAGTTCGTACGAAAATGGAAACGTGTGGCGGCTCAAGTTGGCTGGTGGCTTGCGCGTTGCACGCCCGGATGACATTGACTATCCCGTTCCTCGTCGTAGACGTCGTTGGTGCCACCGGTGAAAGTTGAGGTGGAGGCGGCGGCGCATCTTCAAGGTCAGCTGAGAGGAGAACTCGAAGACAAAAAGAGATGGAGAAACAGAGAGAAAGATGGAAATAGAGAGATGGAAGGGAGGGGGAGAGAGAGAGAGAGAGAGAGAGAGAGAGAGAGAAGTGGAAGATAGAGGGGGAAAAGAGAAAGACAGAGAGGAAGATAGAGAGTAGAAAAGAAAAGGACAATACTTGTAGAGCGCAATATTCAAACACACATTGGACAACATATTTTGTTGATTCGAAATTCCCACAAGTCGAATTTTCCCTTCTCGAATCAAAGTTTTCCAAGATCCAGAGACTATTCCTCTCACCTGATTTTCTTTTCTTCTCCATGAATGTTTTCCACGTGGAAAGGGAAAGTATCTTGAAAATTTTTGGAAAATCTTGGCGAAAATTACAGCGGATATCCACACTTCCACTCCTACCTCCAACCTGAGAAATTACAATTAGTACATTGAATATTTCACTGATATTTTCTGGGTCGAGAAATCATTAACGCGCCACGTCTAATTTATTGCTCAATATCTCTGGGAAGCTAATTAAAAATCACTAAATGCAAAAAGAATCTCACCACCGGAAAACTTTTTAATTTAATAACTCGAATAAATTTCTTGGGTAAAGTGATTCGGGCTAAGTATGATAATTACTCGGTTTACGAATAATCGCAGGATTTTAATGCCTTTCGTTCCTCGTCCTCTTCTTTCGCTTTTATTAAATTTGACCGATCGATTCCCCTATCACTGCCCCATTCAAATTATTTAGGAAAATCACAAGGTCGTAAAAAATTATGCTCGTAAAACAGAAATTCCTTGTTGATCTTAGTAAAAAAAAAACAAAAAAAAAAAAGACTGGACCAGTGCATGATTTAATTCGATTAAATAAAAGAGACAAATTTTCAACCCTTTCGAGAACCCATAGATTTTTAACTATTCAATCCTTACCTTATCTTCCTATTAATCTCCTTCACATGTTTTAGAACAGTTTTCAGCCTTAGCTTTCCATTCTGGCGGTTTACGATTAACTTGGAGATTGAAAGGTCATTTACTGCAGGATTAACCTCTGCCATTATCCTCCAGCTCATTTTGTCCATTAAAATTACCAGCCATCCTTTGATCGTCTAAGCAAACTTGAATAATTATAATAATAATAATAATAATAATAGTAAAACCAAGAAGAATAAGAAGGTTGATAATAAAGTTTTATGGGATTTTTCAGGCGGAGCGTTTATCGCCAAAACTTTTTTTGCTGGAATTCTTGTAATTATATGAGATGCCAGATGATAAATTAAAGATACAAGTTAATCATTAATAGGAATTCGCTAATTGTTTATTCATTTGATAAATTATAAGCTTTTCTCATAGATAAACGTCACTGAAGTATTATAAGTAACACTCCATGGCGATGATTTAAAATTATGGCGTTTTGGTGAAACACGTTCGCTCACTTGTAATTAGTCGAAAGAAACCACTGATATTTTGGATAAATGAATGAATATTGCGAACGTGGGATTTGAATGTACTGAACGAGGAGGTCCTATAGTGGTCTGAATCACTGAACAATCATTCCGCTAGTCATTAAGTCTTTTCGAAAGAGATCCCATATTTTCCACGCTTCGAGATGGCGTATCCAAAATTTGAAATAACATTTATAATCTCTCCCAGGCTTCTCCGATCAATTAAACTAAGAATCTGTGGTTATTCATGGGGAAATTATGGAAATGCCCACTGTTAATTATGTCACCCGGAGAATCGCGCTGAAAATATTTTGCCTTGCTGGAATTACTACGAAAAGGGACATCCTCTAACACCCTGATTCTTAATTCTACCCATTTTATGCAACTTACCCTCTTCCCCTCTCCATTCCTCCACGACTTTTCCGATCTTTTCTTAAATTTCCATTCTGCAGAATAGAACGTAAAATCTCTACGAAAACGTTATAGAAACTGATCGATATCTCAATCACCGGAAGTAGGAGCAAAAAGAGAAGAAGAAGAAGAAAAAGAAGAAGAGAGACCAAGTTCTTCCTGGGTTCCTCTGCAGTGCCGAGGGTGCAGCGAAGGGAGGAAAATGCTGATGCGAGATATTTCGAGGAATCGTCGGTGATCGGAAGGATCCCTCCCCTTCCCGCACCCCTCTCCCTAATTAGCGTAGATAATTATGCGTAAGGTCGAGTCAGGTGAGTACTAGTCAGCACGGGCCGATTCTTCTCTCTGAGTTCTTGTGACTTTGTCACGTGGGGGTGGGGGATGAGAGTCTGAAAGAAGCTCATGAAACGGGGGGTGGGGCGGGGAGGGACGGGGTGGGGAGGAGGATTTCTATATAACCGATGGTGAAGGTGCCCGTCTCTCCATATCCTATCAGTGACACCACGTTTCTTTTGAGTCTCGTTACACACACACGCACGTACGCACACGCACACACGACAGACAGACAGACGGACACACACACATACACATCCGTACGCACGTAAATCCTGCTGCTGGGGTTCTCTGGAAATTATAGCAAGAACTTTTTTTTTTAGTGAAGCAAGGTGAGTGGAGAGATCGAGTGCTCTGGATTTTTATCATTTTTGTTACGTGCCCTTTATTAACGTTCTCCGCTACCCCATCCTCTACAGGGGATGGTCCATACGGGGTTTGCACAGGGTCGTTCTCGCCCTCTGCCGAAAGTACTCGAAGAAATTGTTCTTTGCGATAGGAAAAAATAAGTAGCTCGTCTCAGCCTTTTCATGAAATTTTCATCGCGTGTGAGGGAAACTCACTCGAGTTTTTTTTTTCCATTTTCTTTCGATCTTCTTCTCTCGTCAGTGTACGTTGCCGTGAATAAACGTATGCGTATCAGCCACGCGTCAAAGTGTTTCTACATCCCTGTCCGCTTGTCTTGTAATTTTCCCGGATGTCTTTCGGTCTCTCCTCCTCCCGCTCTTCCTCCCTCGCCGCGGAATTTCCGTCTATACCTCAAATACGCACGCGCGCGTATGCATGCACGTATTGGGAGGGCTAAAGCGTGTTTTTTTGCCTTTTTTAAGATGATTCTGCCGCTGGCCTTAATTTTGGTCCTTGCGGCAATTGTTCACGCGGATCCAGCGATCAGCGAGGCCAGACCGCACAGCAACCGACCGGGCAGATTCCTGTCCCTGCCGATTCCACAAAAGTGTGCCAATCGTAAGTACTCTCGATGAACTTTAACCCTGGTCTCGGGTCCTCCTGAAATTTTTCGCGAGACTCTCGAGATAGCGCCGAGAAAAGGAGTCTCTTTGGGAATTTTCCTCTCTCTCTCCTTTCCAACGTGATCTGCACCGATGAGATTTCACGCGTTCCATCAAACGTTCTGGTGGTGATCATGCAACATGCGTTTCGTAAGATTATAATGATATCAAAGAAACATCCACGAGTAGATATCTTGCGAGGGGACACACACCATTACTCTTGCCCAATCCTTTTATTTTCGAGACCTCTATCTACGAAAAAATAAGCGTCTCTCGGGAAACTAATATTTTCCCACATTTTTTATTCGCACACCTTTACCTTTTACTTGTATCTTATGCACGCGCGTATGATAATAATAATAATCTCCCTCAGAGACGGAGAGGGAGAGACACTGATAAATATTTTGCTAAATAAGTGTAAGTTTTTAAGGAAAGCGCAATTTATCTCCCTCTCTCTCTCTCTCTGTCCTTCTGTACGCGCATAATAAAATAAATTATTACATAAGAGAGAAAAACGTGTGGCGAATGAGAATAGAATTCGATGAAAGTTTGCGAGCTAGAAGAGTAAGTTTGCAAGAAGCGCCGGAACACGAGCGAGAGACACATTGAAAGCGAAACTTGCACAATGGGCGAGAACCTCGTCTACTTTTAAAACAATCGTCGATACTGGAAACACTCATTGATATTTTAAATTCGTGCTATTTTACCAGTAACTTGACCGTGACGGTCAAAGACACTTGTGGAATTCCCTATGGGAATTTACATCGGAGGAACATTTATGGGCCTCGCAAAGTCAGGCGTGTAAATGTTAAATGATTGAACCCTCGAAAGAGGGTAGAATCAGACACAGGCAAAATTACCGAGTAAAATTGGCCAGAAGTGAGCAGTTGGGTTCGTAATTTCATTGATTGACTTAATTAATTGCGATGTCAAAGAGTAGGGAGAGAAGGGGGGGTGAACTCTCAATTATCGTTTCACTCGAGACTCTCTTGCTTCGCTCGACGTTCGGAGAATTGCATAAAAATCGTTTAACAACGGTAAAGTGCGCGCGTGTAGGTGTGTACGCAGGTGCAAGTTTTTGTGCGAGGTCCGCGCATCGCGGTAGACATTGTTCTCCTTGATGAATCAATTAACGAGGGAGAATCCCGATATCGAAGATGCCTCTAAATATAATCCCCATGCATTATTAATGAAAAGTTGTTTTTTCTCGCTCGCGCGATTATTCGTCGCCCGAGAATATTTTCGCCATTCATTGTCGTCTCGAAGAACCGCTAATCGCGTAACTCGCCTGAACGCTCGAAGCTGACTCAGAGAATAGAATTTTAATCGGAGTTTTCTATAAATAAAGTCGAGCGGCAAAAATAAATTTTCATTGAAAATAATCTCCGATTGCGCGAACGATGATATTGCTGGATAGACACGACGACGCGCGATTACTCCTGCGGAGGTAATTTCACTTTTTTCATTTCCATAGATTTCGTCTTTTATTCGTAACTCGTTCAACCCCGTGTAAACTCGCGGAAGAGGACAAATTTTTCGATTTCTCTCCAAAGATTTCCCCTCGCGGAAATCGCGCAGCGAAATAATTTTGTCTGAATAAAGATAAGCGAGAAGGAGTGGGTGGGGGATGAGACGGAGAAGACACAGGATACACGGGACACAATCCTCGATTCTTTTTCCAGAAAGTTTTTCCCACGATTTTCACTGTCACTCTCTTATGCTCGAGTATCGTCTAATTCTGCAGAAACGCCGGGTGGGAGGGGAGGGGGATGTTTAGGAAAAGCGCATCTGTAAAAGCGAGACGTTTATCCCATTGTGCAATACGACTCTCCTCGTGTAACGAGGAGCATTCAAAATCAGGAAGTGAAATGTCTGGTAGTCGCACGAACTTCTGTCGTAATGGTTTGCTATTAGAGTTCGCGTGTCTGCGAATTTTTCCGAAGTACAGAAAAATGTTTGAAACGCATACTGGGACGCGCGTTTGCGATTCGCCGATGGGGGGACTAGGCGTGATACCATCCTCTTGTGTAATATCGCGAAGAGCGCGCCAAAAAGGAAAATTCTCCTCCTCCATCCGAGTCAACGCAAAGATTTTGTCTCCGAAGAATCAGCTCTGACTTTTGAGAAACCAAATTGCTTCCACGAGGTATCGCGAATGTCGTGTCGGGGTACCGTCGACTCAAAATCGGTTTGCAAGATTTTCGCATCGGCAGCCCTCCCCCTCCCCCCACATCTGTCATTTTCTACGACAAAAGAGAGAAGACCGGAGGATCGATTAATATTTTGGAGGGCATCGACCTCGACAGCACGCGTGCGACTTATCCGCGAGATCTGAATATTTTCCCCCGACGACGGTTCGTTTTTCTCCTCGCAAACGCCAGAAATGCAATTTACCTGCGGCGAACGTGGTCCCGATGCATTTTCGGTGTAGCGCCTTGCATAAATTTCAGATAAGACCTGGACGTGGGAGAATCCTCGTATCCACCACGGTGCACAAATATTGTGAGAAATCTCTCGGTTGCGCAACGGTTGCACCTCTTCGAATCGAAAGTGCAACCCACGACTGCGCGTCTCGACGGCAGCAGCTGCGAAACTCGTGCGATCTCGAGAAGACCGGATCGATCTGCCATGAGAGGGTGTCCATGATGCTCTTCAAGTGGGTCGGCAACGATCGGTTGCGATCGGTTGCAGCGAAATTCAACCGGGGAAATCCCGAAGGGTTGCGGCGCTTGCAATTCTGCCGATGGTCATCTAATTTATATTCGTACATCGACGTCCCGTTGAAATTCCGGTCGTCGGGGCCGATGGTTCCAGTCGGTTGACTCGGGGGTCCATTAGCGTTAACAAAGGGTCGTTAGATAAATTCAGGATGCGCTGGGTGAAAATTTGAGAAATCGCGCGGTCGCAATCATCTCGTTAAATCCATCGGATCCTCAGACCGGCGAGTCTCGTCCTTTTCGGGACTGTGTGCGTGTGCGTGTGTGCTCGTTAAAGATGTTTCCTTTTGCGGGCATTCCAGGCGAGCGGCCACGCGGTCATTAGGTTGTTAGGCGATTGTGGTTGTATTCGAACATCATTACACGTTGCAGCATTGCGTCACTGGCGATTCACTCCCACGGTCTGCCTATGCCGACTCCTCTCGCGTTATTAAATACCATGGAAATACGACCATTTCCAATTCTTCGGATACCCCGACGCTTTGGTCCGAATTTTATTCTCCACCGTCCGTAGTGGTGACAGTCAGGAAGAAGCGGCGATACGCGATGGCGTTGATACCAACTGGCACCTGGGGGGTAACTACCCCATTTGTGCCATTGACGCGTTCGACACGGGAACTCCGCCACTGTTGCTACTCTAGCACTGATGAGAATGTTCGAGAATACTCTCGCGGATGTCGATGCTTCGGTAACCGGGAGACCTCGCGGCGTCGGCTGAACGATCGAACGATCGATGGATCATTTCTGCTCTTCCGTGATATTTCGTAGCGTCGACGGACGATTTCTGATCGGCGCGCGTGATCCACCGGTGATTTTTCCGTTGACGAAGCATCGGAAAGCATCTCTCGGAGAAGGCGAGGGATGTCGAGGGGTCCTGGTCCAAGGACACTCGGGGGATTGGAGATCGAGATCGAAATCGACGCAGGATCGTCAGCAGGACCTCGCGTTATTCTCGATCGCAGATTGACCGATCGACCGGTTGACCGGCTAATCTCGCGCGTTGCGCGGCTGCGTATCGGTTTCGCAAGTCTTCCTGACATTTTCGTGGTGGCCTTTTGTAAAGTTGTCAGTCCGTCAACTTCACGAGGAGCTCGCCAGACGGATTGCGAGAGGGAAAAAAGAAACAGCCGCGGTCGATTGGTCAGCGGCGCTGTCATAAAGCAAATTAACGCGCGCCGACGCATTAACGACTGCTAAATCGCCTATTCCCTTTATTTCGCACCATTTGTATTTGTCTGCTCGCGTCTTCCCGTTTCTCCCTCTTCTACTTCTGATTTTCTTTCGTTTTTTCTTCTCTCATTTGCCAGACTCGACTTCTTCGATCCCTCTCCCGTTGCTACTCGCTCCGGCTAGAATCTCTGTCGCCTCTTCTTTTACTTCTATTCCACTTGTTCCTCGTCGCCTCTTTCCTTTCGCCTCTTCCTATCCTTCATCCACCGTTGCTTCGTCCTTGCGCAATCCGAGTGAATACTCGTGCCATTTCTAGCAGATGATTATCTCCGTTTTCAACCAGTGATTTCTTCTTCTTATTTGGGACTGTTGTCTGTGCTGCTGACGACTTATATTTCTTACGCAATATGGATAATCTTAAGAGAGAGAGAGAGAGAGAGAGAAAAGAGACACAGGCACTCGTGACGGAACCTTTTTTTATTTATTCCGTTACTGCCAGACGCGATTAAAGATTCTTCGGTCATTTTTCAAGCGAATCGATCTCGGAATGGGAGAATCCAGCTCGTAGAGGCTGAAACTGAAAGTTTCAGGCGCATTTGTGGATTGTAAATACAAACCGGTCGAAGGAGATCAGTGGGTCAACGGTAATCCCGAGAGGAGGGGGAGGGAGGAGGGAGGGCATGCCTCAATCGGATAGAAGTCGAAGGAAAAGGAAAGTTCTCGCACCTCGATGATCCTCGTGCATCGAGGCTAAGGAACTTTTTCCACTCAAAGAAATAACAGATTTTCTATACGTCTCCCGCGGAATTCCTATTCTCCAAACTTTTCCATGTGTAGAAACGAGTGCTTTCACTAAAAATGCTTGCCACAAATTATCGGATTACCCGAGTCTAAAAACACCGAGGGAACCACTGGTATGGGAAACTGAACATCTCCATTTACTGCAAATCGTCGTAAACAACCCCCCTCCCCAACCCTCCGCCACCACAATTTTATATAACAAAATTGATCGTCAAAAGAAGTTAAAGGGAGTTGTTGAAGCGAAGTTAAAGTATGTGCCGAGGAAACTGTTTACGCTAAAAATCTTCCCTCTGTCAAAGGAAGGGGCTACGGTGAGAAGTTAACGTTATTAAAATGATCGTCCAATGACGTTACGCGTATCTGCCCGATACCGTCTAGCAAAACTTTCCGGGGTTTCATAGGTCTCTCGCTCGTGAAAATATCAACGTTCGATCTCTCGCGAGATTTTTATGGGTCCGTGACAATCATTCGGCTCGTGTCTCGAGAAAGTAAGAGGTAAAAGGGCTCCACTTTCCCTTTCGTAAGCCCGCGGCTAAGCGTTTCGTGACGATTCACGTTCATGACCGCTCACGCCTCAATGAAGCTGTTGCCTGCCATTGGCAGAGGATAAAAATGCCAGTGAAAACGGGTCAGCCAGTGTTATTCGCGCAAGAATACCTTCCCGAACCTGACAGCTGATCATTCCAATGTTAAAACGTGATATTTTGTGTCCCGTTACCACTGGCATTCACGAATGATCTCTCCCTCTCTCTTTACACGTAGGAAAAATGTTTTCCCCGCTTATCGCGTTTCTTTCTAAAACCGTATTTCCCTCGATTGACTTTGAGGAAATTCTTGTTGGTTGGAAAACTTGCCGAATGTCATTTGTACGAAGAAAATGTGTTGTTAGTGGGATCGCGAGCGCTGGATGTGAATTTGTTTTGCGCGGGAAGATCTTGTCTGCGCGGAGACCTCAATGGAAGGAATAAAACGATCTCTCCCGTGCAGAGATTTCAATGGATGAGACTAAATAATCTCGTTTGCGCGAAGACACTGATTAGACAAGCCAAATTATCTTGCCTGTGCAGGGACGTTGATTTGACTTGGGTGATCTTACCTTTGCATAGATTTCAATGGAAATACCAAATAATCTTGTCGGTCGAGAGATACCAATAAGATAAATCAGACTTGTCTACGCAGAGACTTCAATGAGACGAGAGACACCAAATTATCTTGCCAATGCGGAAACATTGACTTTACTCGCAGTATCCTTGCAGAGATTTCAATAGAAAAAGACGAAACGATCTCGTCTGAGCGGAGATTTCAATAGAAAAGGACGAAACGATCTCGTCTGTGCGGAGATTTCAATAGAAAAGGACGAAACGATCTCGTCTGTGCGGAGATTTCAATAGAAAAAGACGAAACGATCTCGTCTGTGCGGAGATTTCAATAGAAAAAGACGAAACGATCTCGCCTGTGCAGAGATTTCAATAGGGAGACCGAACGATCTCGCCTGTGCAGAGATTTCAATAGGGGGAGACTGGACGATCTCGCCTGTGCAGAGATTTCAATAGGGAGACCGAACGATCTCGCCTATGCAGAGATTTCAATAGGTAGGACGAAATGATCTTGCCTATGCGGAGACATCAATAAAACGAGCCGGACGGTCTCGCTTATGCGGAGACTTCGATGAAATTTAACCAAGTGATTCTGCCTGCGCGGAGACTTTAATAACGCGAGTCACGTGGTCTTGCGTAGAGACAACCACGATAGAATCAAACATGCAATCTTGCCTCCTTAAATTCTTTTGAAGATGATTCGCGCGCAACTTTCCGAGTCTTGCCATAAAAACTAGGAATGGTGCAATTTTAATAATAATCCATGTATTTATGCAAAACGTAAAATTCAATTATTTTTGTTTAATCTTATCCCTATCGAATGCACGTATCTATCGATTATCGCGTGACTTTAGCAAGCAGAATTTTTTTAAGTCTATTGCCAAGTATTCTGGCGATGTGCAGTATTTACGAATGAGAGAAAAACGAGAAAGAGAAAATATCGGGAAAGGGGGTTACGCGCGAGTAACTCTGCAATTAAACGAGATCGCATGATCCTTCGGCCCTTCCTGGATTCCAGGAAGGAAAAATAAGGACTCGAGCGTTCGTAGTCGGTCAGCGATTAATTGTTTCCAAGCGATGAGGAAGTCCTGGAGGATAACGCGTTTAATAATACGATTTCACTACTACTACAATTACCCGGGTGACTATTGAAAAGTTACGTGAGGCCGTTCGTTTTCCACGCAGAGTCATTTTCCCATTTTCTCGCGGATATTTGCACAAGAGCGACAAACGCATTCCCGCAAAAAGGATTATCCTTATTAAGCTTTCAGATTAATCTGTCTATCGTAGATCATTAGTCGTAATTATTGCTTAATAAGCCATCATTATATTATTATTGGTAATAAGTATCTTGGCCATTGGTCGATAATTAAAGAAACTTTTTGAGAGCCACCTTTAAAATTATCTGAGTAGTCATCTGTATTTTTTACACGCCATTACCGCGATACACTACCGTTCTCCAATTACGAAAGTTTTACATAATCGATCATTATGGTCTCTCTCGTTTTATCGACGAGGATCAAACCATAATCATCTAGTGCCGCATCTCATTTCTTGTCCTCGCTAGGATGATGGAAAAGAAAAATCTGAGAAAAATCAAGTGAGCAATTTGTTCAGGCTTGTTCAGTATTAAAAGTGCGCTGGGGAATATCGAGAATAACTCCTCTGTGTGTGTGTGTGGTGTTTTAGCAATAACAATACGAAAATTTAGCAAGATTTTCCTTGGTCCCCGTAGAAACTCAGTTGTTGTGAATTATGCAGGAATCTCCATGATCTCGGATTAACTCCGAATTACCCCATAACTTAACAGAGTTTTTCCGCACTCTCTTTCTCTCGTCAGTCTGCGCGTTATTCGTCGTATTTTCCTATTCTATCGTTCCACCCCTGCTTCAACCCCTAAACGAGAGTTCGATATCGGACTCTTGCCGACCAATCCAAATTTTGTCGCGCCATGAGAATTTTGAAATTTTGCAACTCTCTGAGAGTCGCTGGTAGACTACGCACACACGCGTGATTTGATTTATACGGAGACAATGAGCACCACGATTCTGTCCTATGGCGTAAGATCTGATAGGGCCGGGAGTGATGGACGTCTCTTGTCATTAGACTTGGAGCCGGCGAAAGCTGTCGAAAGCTTCGGCAGTCCGACATAAATCCACCTGCCTGTACCAAGAGATAACGTTCTGCTTCAGCCTCCACTTTTCTTTCCCACGCCTCTTACTCCTGGATCATAGGAATCTCCCGCGAATCATCCGCCATTTCGATTCCTCCTCCTCCTACCATCCCCTAGATCCTGGGACTCCCCTGGTTCACCTCTTAACAGTCAAGTTCACTCGTACTTGAGCTTTTCTCCCCTAACTCCATCATCGCCACTATCGATTATTCATCGCGCATTATCATTTATTTCGCTTTATCCGTGCCTGACTTCCGGTTTCTTTCAAGACCCATTTTTTCTCCTGCCATTGATATTTCTCTTTTATTTCAATTTCTGCTTCTCGCTTCTTTTTCTTCTTTTCTCTGCCCGTTCGCTCGTTTTATCATCATCATTATTAACTCGCGTAGTTGGTGTGTGAGTGCGTGTGTGGTGGCAGGCTTATTCAATTCGACTAATAAGTCAATTTAGTCACGGAGGACCATTTCTATTTACCGGGCAGGGGAAGAGAGGAGGGACGCGATCTTCATTCTCTCTGGATTTATGAAAAGCGTGGCTTTCACCGATTAGCGTGCGTAGGGGGGTGGGGGAGAGGCGGAGGATGGAAGGGGGTGAATGGTCGTTATCGCTCGAGTCCCATGGCTAATGGAACAAGAAGCCGCCGTGGCTGCTGCGTGCAGTGGTAAGAAGCGTGACCTACCTTACGCTGCTCAGGAGTAATCGGGGATAATCGGCTAACGAATGGGAAGATTACGAGGAAGCTGGAAATTGCTGCTCGCTTTTGACACATCACGATAGCCGTGGAACGTTGGCACGGCACGGTTAACTAGACGCACGGACACCGACGCGCGAAAGGTGCGTACACGTACACGTACATAATTAAGGTCCAGTGTCGTTCCCAAACGTCTCGGTGTTCGTTCGATCGATGCAACTTTCATTGTTTCTTCTCGTCATCTTCGACGCGAGAAGCGCGAAGAATTAGACGCGCTGCACCGCAGGGTGTGGGGGAGGTGGAAAATGAAACTTTTATTAGAACTGTCATTTTTCCTTTTTCCAATTTTTATCTCGCGAATGCCATTCGAGGTAGACGAGAGTGATTAAGACGCGCGCGCGCGCGTACACCAGTACGAGAATAAACATATAAAGAAAGCGCGTGATTAAAATACCATACACACACACACACACACATACACAGATACATATTTAAATGCAGGCTTTAGTTAGCACAACAAGTACGAGAGACGTCTTGCTTGTTAACATATTTCTGCACGGTTGCACCGGCTAAGAATAATTGTTAGTAGTTTCTGCGGGAAAAAGGTTAGCGCGTTATCTTGAAAATCTAACGATCGTGTCGTGCCATTCCCAATAAGGCAAAAACCAGGTGTCAACGCGAGATAGCACGCGAAAAGCGAGAGAGAGAGAGAGACTACTCGAGTCTCTCCTCCCTTCTCTTTCCACCCCCGTTCACCCTCTTGGAGAGAAAAGTCCCTGACAATTCTGACGATCTTGACTCGCCTAAACCCCATAAGTTTCACGCAGGGTGTCCATGGTGAAAAATTTCAAAGGCTCGAGATTCGACTTTGCGGCTAAACAGTTCGGAGTGCGCGGAGAGGGCGATTAAGTTGCAAAATTTGAAAAAAGGGTCGGACTTCCGGTAGAGGGACACAGAGGGGGATGAAAGGGTCGTGGGGAGGAAAGCGAAAGGGGAGTCGGGGTCACCGTATTATTCTCGTTTCGTTTGCTTCGATTTGAAAGTGGCTTTTGGAGGAGACGTTTGCTCGACGAGTGCGGGGGGAAGGAAGGGAGAATCAATAAGAATTTATTCGCTTGGGGGTTATGTCACGCGAAGCGAATAAAGTTGGTCGGTGTCACGCGGGGCCCCCAATATGGCGGCCGGCGAGTTTCGCAAGCCGGCGTTAGGTGCTCATAATGGGACACGCATCGTAAATCCTCCACGAGAGCCAGACATACCTGCATAAATACCGAGAAAAATATAAGACCGTTGACATTTAAGCGGTTGATAATGACGCGCCGATTACGAACACGGAGAAGATGCGCGGAGGGTCACGCGATGCACCCAATGATTTTTTACTGACCACACAGGATTTCGTCTCCTTTTTTTACTTTTCTTCTCCTCTCTCGTCGCTTCGCTCGTCCTTCCCGCGTTACCATCTCGTCTCACCCGATTCCCCGAGACTCGCGACACAACCCCGTTCTCTCTCCGAGAGAGAACCGAGGAAAAAAAATCGGGAGAAACGGAAAACAAAATAATTTGGAAACAAAACAAATCAATTGAAATATTAATTTTCGTGTTTTCTTGCGTGTGCAGGACCAAAGGAATTCAACTTCAGGGGCCACAACTACTTTTACAGTGGACACGTGCCAGCTCACCAAAGCCAGAAAGTCGATTGGTTGGATGCTAGGAATATTTGTAGGGAATACTGCATGGATCTCATTTCCCTGGAAACTCAGGAGGAGAACAATCTGATTTTCAGGCTCATTCAACAAAGTAAGTTCCTCTCTTCTCCTCCTCTTCCTCCTCCATTGCTTTCGACGATCTTCTTTCGTCGATCCTCCGTAGTTTCTTCGCACAATTTCGTAGCTGCTCTCTGTCACGAGCATACGATGATTGAAAGATCCCTCGGGAGTTTATTAGGATTGTCAACTTTTTTTTTTTCATGGAAGCGCGCGAGAGATGTTTCTAGTTAGCGCAATTGCCCGAACAGACGGACAGACACACACGGTTCTGTCGGTTAATATTACTATGAAGACTCTATTGTCTCGTCGAAGGGAAATTTCTCTTCGATTGAGGCATCGACGAGGACTACTTTGATGAGAAAATAGAACAATTTATGCAACAAGTGGGCGTTTCAGCGACCTACATGCATCGTTCAGCGATTGACACGATGAATCATTCTCATTCCTGCAATAGGAGATCGATGGACGATCGAGCGACAAAACAGCAGGGGTGACCCACTTTTCGTTCATGAATAAAGAGAAATGGCCGGACCGAGTTTCTTCCTCGCTAATAAACGCTCTCCCAGGATATTAATGTTCGTAATATACCTCCATGCATCACCGAGCAATTAATGACCGCCATCTTTGATCCATCGATCTCTCGATCGTTCGAAACAATCGCAAGGTGCCAATTGCATATTTTGACTAGCGTCGCCAACAAAGGGACCCTTTTCAAGGTCTCCGCTTATCGTATCGTGACAAACTTTCGAGAGACAAAGAGGATAGTGTAGGAAGAGGGGAAGGGAAGGGAATGTAAGAGAAAAGTTCTTCGTTCAATTTCTTACGGATGATCCTTCAGAGGCGATTATTTCATAGTGTTGTTAATGATGGGAGCCAAATCAACGATGGCAACTGGTCATTTCGAAATTTCTCGCTGATCTATCTAGTAGTTGGGATGAAAGTTACGCTGGCCAGGCAATAAATCCTTTACGACGTTTCGATATTAACCATTCAGTGCCGGTTTTAACTTAATGGCTACGCGCACGGGAACTTTCTAAGGCCATTGTGTCATAACTCTCAATGGACCACCAAAGAAAGGGTGCATTGTAGCCTGACCGATTATGATATTGCCTCACGCGTGTTTATGGATCGTTTCCATTTTAAGTGGTCTCGCGTATTCCTCTTTTGTCTCTGCCGATGTTCCAGCTCCTCCTCCTCCTCCTCCTCTTCTTCTTCTTCTTCTTCCTCGCGATGGAGAAGTTGCGCAACTTTGCGGTACTTCACGTTCGTCTGGATCCACATTGAACTGCCGTCGCGCTTCTTCGATCGAAGACCCGAAATTGTCGCGTTGGGACTTCTACGGTCTCCCGGGATACTTGAAGAAACGCACAGATCGAAACGATCCATCGCGGTCGTTAGATTTCTACAGCTGTTCGTTCGCTGATTCTTCCGCTCGAGGTTCTTCCTCGAGATCAGCATCGGGAGTGTCGCGCGATGGCTTCTCGAGGGTAATTAGATAATACGAACTGAACGTTCCTGCGGGATCGGGAGGAAGAGTGTAAATTCGTAGTTACGCAACTCCGGGTATAATTATCGCATCCCCGGTGCGATAGCGTTTGTTTTCCGATAACATCAGTTTTCTTCTTCGCATTCATCCAATTATCTGGTAAAAGCTTCTTTAATCAAGTACTCGTTGGAATCTGAAGAATCTTCAAGTTACTGAGTGTGACGATAGAGTTCTCAAGGTAAAATCTTTAAGTGGGTTAAGGCTACTCCGTATTTTCAGTGATTAGTATTATCTGGAGAATTGATCGTTCAACGAAAACTCGTTGGAGAATTAAAGAGCAGCGAGCGTTTGCAAGAACGTAGCATGGGAAGTTCCTTGGGAGATCCTTCTGGAAGAATGTGGAGGGTCGTTAAACTTCCAGATCTTCCAGAGCCCGCGTGAAAACTAATCTCTTCCACGACCGAGGTGTTTCATCGCGTTTATCGTCGTTGTTTTCGTCCATCGAATAGCCATCGTAGCGTTGCGTTCGTCTTCGACGTCTTCTCCGTGTCTGTCAATGTAATTTTTCCTCCCTCAGACGACGTGCCCTACATCTGGACATCCGGACGTCTCTGCGACTTCAAGGGCTGTGAGAACCGTCGTGATCTTGAGCCTAAATCGCTGTACGGATGGTTCTGGTCGGCGAACCGCGAGAAGATGGCACCCACCAACCAGTCCCCCAACGGCTGGAGCTACAACCCCTGGTCGCAAACCGGCCACAAGAAGACCAGGCAACCCGACAACGCCGAGTTCGACATAAATGGCACCAACGAGTCCTGCTTGTCGGTCCTGAACAACGTGTACAACGACGGAATTGCCTGGCACGACGTCGCCTGCTACCACGAGAAGCCCTTCGTCTGCGAGGATTCCGAGGAGCTGCTGAGCTACGTGGCCAACACCAATCGTGGGATTCGTTTGTAATTTAAGAGAATGTCCTTGATATCCAGCCCTGCCAGCACGAGACATCCGGAAAACATCCGTGAGGAACCTTTGCAGCTTACCACCTCTCCTCCTCCCCTATCTCCCATCCAGGCACACCAGTACCTGGACGTAGCCTTTTCTGACCTCTCTTCTGGCTATTGGAACCTTCCAATCTCCTCCCCCATTCCCTGGATGTGCTTTAGATATTTGTGCTGCAGGGGAGTGAGATCGACGTGACCGGATGTCGCGATCGACTTTGTTCGGATATCGTGATCGATGTTAGATTGCACGTCGCGAAACACCTTCACCGGCTTCATCGGTCCCCCGACCCAATCCTTCTCCACTCTGCAGAACCCCCGGACGGGACACGTGGTACTCGCCAGAAGAAACCCCTCTGAGGTGATTCCTCTTCCTCTTTTAAATTATATGCAAGTTCCCAAGGTTATTGGTTGAACGCTTCATTCGTGTAATTGGCACAGTTACAAGAGAAAATGCAAGTTAATGGTGATTGACCGAAAATGGTTCAAACGATACGGAAGCTCTGTTTTTCCATACATAATTCTCATAGAGACCATACACCTTTGGCTATATACACATTCGGTGTTCAATATCTTAGACACAGGGTAAGGGGGTTTTAATAAACATAATTTTAATTGCACGTGTATCAAATACTGAACTGATGTATAAACAACTTCAAATATTTCGTTATTCTTTTCTCTTTTGCAAAGATACTAGGTATTGGTCAGCCATCGGCTCGATATATACAAAGCTACGATGGTAGAGATATGAAAATTTCACAAAAAGTTTGTTATGTTAAAAATGAAACGTTAAAATTGTTATGTTAAATTTAAGAAATTGTCAGGAATGGAACGTGGTCCGTCTGTACGAATTTCCTTCGCTGTTTCGCAAGATTCACTTCAATTTTTCAAACTCGTCTAACTCCCAATTACGATATCCCATAATCAGTAATGGATAATTACGTACATGTATTTATTGATAGACACTTGCTGACAGTTTCTGTACATTTATGAATAAACGATAATCGTAGGTGATAATAAGAACACTTTTATTCCTCCCACCTCTTAATTGATATATTGATATATATCTATATTGATATCTTCGTTAAACTGATCATATATTACATTATTTACAGTCGGTGGATTCGTTTAAAAAATAGTATGTTGTAGATTACTCGCAAAATATCAATTTAATCATTATTTACAATTCAGTTACGCTCGTACATGATTGGCTAGCGTTAAATTCTTTTTCTCCATTGTGCTCGTGATTTACGGTAACTCGAGGTTCTCTTACCGTTTGTATCGATTCAGACAAGTTCTTCCTCTGTCTCTTGTTGATAGCTTGAAGACGACGCTTGGCAAAGAATTTTCGTTTTCGAGGAAGACTGGTGGGATCTATAGTAGAAGTAAAATTCTAGGAAAGGGCAACTCGCGAGAAAGAATGTGCTCAATTGATTAGAAACTTACGATCCTCTGGAATGTTCATTTGTTTCCGTAAAACAGCGCGAACATGCTTGTTAATGATTTCTCTACACTGTTCGCCAAAGGCGCTTGGTAACCAACCAAGTTTCTCGTCGCATTTTGTTCCTGGCAAAGGATCGGGAAGTTTTGCTAACATTTCTTGTACTTCATCCACTAGAACGTCGCAATACTTGCGAATAAAGAAGATTAATGTAGAAATTGTGAATTCTATCGAACGTGTTACAGAGTGGAATCTTTGAATTTCAACATACTTGATAGAACATTTGACGCGACGGTGGTAAATATCCTTCGCGATAGAGATAAACATTCTCGTTCAAGTGTCGCTCCTTCTTACTAATCTGCTGTACATTTATATTCGCAGTAAGAACGGAGGTTTTTCGCTTTGATATTGGACCCGACTTATAAGGCAACGTATACTCAGCGTAATTTCTCTTACACTTAACAGTATTCCCAAGTCCATCTAAAGATAAAAGATTTCAATGATTTTTAATGAATGGAATATGGGATACTCCATACAAATATAAATTTATACATACGCATAGCTTTTAATCTATAATCTAAAGTTTGATAGATTCTAGCCGAGGTATCCTTTCTTGGATCATATCCCAACTTCACCCACATTATCCTCCAAGGACCAGTCATGAAATAATACGCGACACATGGCAACAAAATTTTTAATTGCTCAGAGGTAAATCTTGTTTTATACATTAAAGCATTTTTGGACCAAATTGGACGCTCCTCGAATAACTTTTTTATTTTCTCCAAATGAACGTTTTGTAAAAACTTAATTTTCATAGCAGTCTCAATTCCCTTCGGGGGCATAGTTGGGACTTCAGAAGCATTGAAGTTGATAAAGTTAGAAAAACCTTTTCGTCTCTTTCTATTTTTTCCTATTATGTTTTCTGGTAATGAATCTACTTCAGTCTTTGGAGCGTATTGTTGCATAGTATCCATTCTACTAAATGCCGCTGGAGGTAAAAAATAAGGAACATCCCTTTTTAACCAAGAGTATGGTGGAATTCCCCCTGGATAAATCGCATTATAAATACATTCTAACTCTTTGGGATTAGACTTCTTCTCTGCCACTGGCAAATATTGAAAATCGCACAAGTCTAAAAAATCATGTTCTATGATAGTAGTTGTTACAATAATATATAAGTGCTTTCTACCATAAATATACTTACTTGTAAATCTAAATTCAGTATCAACCTTTCCTAAAACTTTCAGCTTTGGCAATTCATAATCTTCTTTCTCTGACAAATTTTCATACCTAGTTCTATCAAAGGTAGGTCTAATATTCTTTGGATCTTCTTTTTCTATATTGCTCGAGTGTGAACTTGTTTCCGCTGTTTGAGAGCAACCCGATGTATTTAATTTAGGACTAACAGTACAATTTTGTACTTCATCAATTAACTCTGTCATAAAATTTTCAAAGTTTTCATTTTCATTAACTTCAGCACCATTGGTATACTGATTAATTAAATCATTTAATTTATTATTTTGCTTTGTATCAGCTATACTGCTTTTACTACTGGATGTATTTGTATCAATTGATTCTCTATTACTTTCCTCTGCATTTTCATTAGCTTCCTTTATTCTAGATTTTTTAATTCTTACTCTTAATAAAAATGCTGTTGTATTATGCCTATCGCCACAAGTTGGTTTACAATAACCATCATCTAGTCTATATCTTAGTTCTAATCTTCTGTTAGGTGTGTCAACTGCCTATCAAGAACAAATATTACTTGAAAATCTCATAAAGACTCTAACTATTGTATATATTTTATGTAATAAATACTATACTGTAGAAATCGCTCCTAGACCTCCTAAAGTTCCAATTGCTTTATCTGGATTAATTACATTTCCAGGGTATTTAACACATATAAATTTCCTATCAAACCGATGTCCCCCAGGAAGTATAGGTCCATTAGATTCTTTTGTTTCATTTGTAGAAGTACAATCTGAATTACTATCTTCTTCCTGAATAATTTTTTATTATGCATTATTTAAGCATTCAACTAAAGTAATATATTATCTTAAAATAAGCTTACAGTTTTATGTTCATTGTTATCAGATAATTCATCTATAAATTCATCATCGCTATCCAATTCATTATGGAAATCTGTATTATCATTATTATCTTGAAATACTTCTGCATCACTTAAATTACTTGAATCACTCATTTTACAAGTTTTTGGTCACTTCTTACAACTTGTTTACAACAGCATAACCTAAGAATGAATGGTTACTCCATTATTAAATTTATACACAGACCGCGTGCATGGTGTCCCTCTGAGATTTCCCTTTAACAATAAGATATGTTGGTGAGACATCTGTTGTAGGTATCGGAACTTCCACAATCTTCAAAAAATCTTTTGGATATTCCAGCGCCTGAACACAGATGACACTACCAACCTTCTTCTCCCCACCATTACCTATTTCTCATGTTTTGTAACAACTATACAAACTGACATTGGTTAATGTTTATTACACGTATCTCTCTATAAGTTTAAATAAATAAACTCTATTAAATGGCGAATCCAAATCTCATAGACATGATAGAGGAAGATGCGGCTGACTTACAATTCCCAAAAGGTATGTAATAATATTTATTTTGTACTTAGATTTATATAAAATTGTAAACATAACCCTAAACTTAACCTCTTGAAATTATTGTATTTTGTTAAATAAGTTAATTGACAAGATATTAATGTTCCTGATTACTTTTCTTTCATTTCTTTTCTTTATTTTGAAGATATTATATATTGAAAATTAGAGCGTATGCTTACATCCTTTGTTAAGTCTAAAGTAATAATGTTGTACTTTCAGACTGCCCTTTGAGTGCAACGGATAATTCAGGAAATGAAATAGAGCATGAGGTGTCAGTCATGAAGGAAGAAATTATTACTTTAGACCCTTCATGTTACACATGTAAAGTTATATTATTAGAACCTTATATACATTGTGCTGTGTGCTCAAATGTAGATATATGTCCTTCGTGCTTTGCAAAGGGGCAAGAAAAAAATATGCACAAAAATAATCATGATTACGTTATTATAAAGAATGATTTTCCTTTAATAAGTGAAAGTGGTTGGTCAGCTAAACAAGAACTACAATTATTAAAGGTTATACAGGAATGTGGATTTGGTAATTGGACAGATATAGCCAAACGAATAGATGGAAAATCTATGGAAGAATGTAAATCGCATTATTTACAGCATTACATTGATAATCAAAGTTTACCAGGTTTGCCAAAGATCAAAGAAACTGAAGCCAGTTTATTTGGTTCTGAGCCAATCCCTTACCTATTTAAATTACAAGATTTAGAAGAACCACCTAGATTTGCTCCAAATACTATTAATTCAAGACTATTAGCTGGGTATAATCCAGCAAGATCAGATTTTGAAATAAACTTTGATAATCATGCAGAAATGTTAATTTCGAATTTAAGTTATGACGAATTTCAACCTTCAGACTCAGAATTTAAATTAGGCAGAGAATTGCAAGTAGCTATTTTGTATGCATACAATAATAGATTAAGAGAAAGAATGAGGAGAAGAAAAATAATTTGTAACCATGGTTTAATAGCAATAAGGAGAACCATGTCTTGGATACAGCGATATGAAACAACAATATCAAGACCCCTTGCAGAAAGATTATTAAGGTTCATGCAACTTGTCAATGGAATGGATTTTGATTATTTTATGGAGGGTCTTAATCGCGCAGGAGAATTGAAAAATTATATTAATAAACTTCTTGAATTTCGAAGCAATGGCTTAAAGAAATTTTGTAGTGTTCCAATGTTCCAAAAATTAACGAAATTAAGACAAGAAAATGAGCGTGAGAGGAAACAATATTTCAATAATCCAGAATACAGTTGGAGAAGTATATTACCAGGTTGCACGGTTAATCCAAGTTTACCAATACTACCAGCTAATCAAAGAAAAGTAGCTCCACCACTCTCGATAAAGGGTCTTCCTGGTTATGAAAAACTTACTTCAGCTGAAAAAGATCTTTGTTCTGTCGCTAGAGTTATACCTTCCAGTTATTTAGACTTTAAAAATATTCTTATAGCAGAAAGTAAAAAGTGTGGCTCCCTCAGATTAGCCCAAGCTCGTATATTATTAAAAATTGATGTAAACAAGACTAGAAAAATTTATGACTTTTTATCAGAACAAGGATATATTAATAAACCTCAATAAATCTAATTAGATATTTATTAAACATGTAAGAATAAATTCTCACTGTATAGAAATTATTTATATATAAAATTTTATTAAAAAATAAATTTAATTAGAATTAAAATGTTATATTATTATATATAGATGATTCGTTTTGAACCGTATTATATAATAATTAGTTAAACAAAACCTATATCTTATTTTCTGTTTAATGCATAAGAAATATTATTCGTTAATTATTGTTTGTTTAGAATTTGAGAATGCAGATACGTTGCTAATATCAGAAGTTTCCATGTTGCTGGAACACAGGAAAGCACAGAATGAATCAGCAGAAGAGGAGCAAGAGTTTTCAGAAGTTTTTATGAAAACATTAACATACACGAATCGTTTCCGAAGATTTAAGAATAAAGAAACGATAGCAGCTGTTAGAAAGTATGTAATATGTAAAATATGACCTATCGTTTTAACGAGCGTCTTAATTATTTTATATGATATTGATTAAACTGTTTCTTTTTTACGCACAGTTTATTAATGCAAAAGAAATTACATAAATTCGAGCTTGCGTCACTAGCTAATCTTTGCCCGGAAACTCCAGAAGAAGCAAAAGCTTTGATTCCAAGTTTGGAGGGTCGATTGGAAGATGAAGAGCTTAGAACAATATTGGATGATATTCAAACCAAGAGATCATTGCAATATTAATAGGCTTAATTTTTTAACACGTACCTTAAAATACATCATTTTTTGTATAATGTATTTTAATGTAATGGAAGATATACAATTTATCACATGATATGTTATTATTAATAAAATTAAAAATAAAAAGAAGAGCGAGCATTCCTTTAAAATTACATTGTATCATTTTAATAAACTTATTTAAGTTAAATATAAAAATCTCTAAAAGTTAATAATGAATAGTTAATTATTTCGTATAATCTCCATGATCTAAATCCAAATCTTCCCTTCCCCCACTCTCTCTCTCTCGAGTTCTGCTCTAGTACAACTAAATTTATCGACGTAACAAAATTTTCTCGACTGATAATTGAATTATTCAAGAAACGAGAATTTAATAAACACCGATAAAATTATTTAATTATTTAACAATAATAAGTCTCTAATAGTCTTTGATAAAGATAAGGAGAAGCGAATCAACGAAAGAAGAGAGACACGTGCCAAGCGAATAAGGAGCGGGTGGGTAAAAGTATCAAGAAGCAAAGAAGAAGAAGAAGTAGACAAGAAGGAGCCATGTATCTGGAAAACAAGTGGAAGAAAATAGAAGAATCACGAGCTTTGTGAGGTACAAGCAAGTTTAAAGGAACAGTGAGAGAAGCAAAAGAGTGAGCATAGTATATGAGGAGGACGAAGAAAAAAGGAAGAGCTAATAAAGGAAGTCAGCGCGAGTCTGTGGAAGGAGCAAGGAGAGCAAGGAGCCTGATGGGACGATAATAACTGGCACGAGGAGTGATTCTCGCATGCATCCAGTCAACCCCACGTGTAATTACTCCAAGTTGTAATGTGTGGCTGTCGTTGCAACGATTAACCATCTTCTTTCTTGAACCTGTCGCAAATTACTGGGCTTGTACAACTGGATAAGGGAAGTATCCCTCCCTCCCTCGCTCCCATCAGTGTTCTTTCTTTTCTTATTTTTTCTCTTCCTCTTCGATTACTTCCCTCTCTTCCCAGGGATACTCCTGATTGCCCATTGATTTCTCCGGATAAATCCATCCGTAATGCAAAACTTTTCTTCCCCTCCTTCGATTACCAACCCACCTCCACCCCAGCTCCACCCTACTCTCATTCTTTTCTTTCAGACTTTTTCGATTCCTCGCTGATTTTTCAGGATAATCCACCTGCGATACAAAACTCTTCATCATGGCCGCTCTCTGGCTGACCTTCCCCATTGATTTATGCTCTAATTGCTCATTGCTCTGTATAGTCAATACCGTCCAATTTTCCATTACAACGCCGTATATATTTCTCTTATCCCTGAATGTCACGCCCACGCGCGTAGTCCAACGCGAGTATCAATGGGAATTATCAGTATGTCTTTAAAAACGATGACTTTGGGATATTCGTCTGTGGCGACCAGTCAATTGAACGAAGGTGAATCCAATGTAGCGTCAGTTTTTCAGATAGAAAACGGTTCGACCTGGGAAAATGATCGGTGGACCATGAATGGACAGTAGCGTTCGTCACTGCCTGGCATCGCCTACGTGACATTTTGCGGGATGCGGCCAATTAAAACGTTTCGCCTGACTCGACAGAGTGAATCCCGAGGTTACACTGTGTTACGGGGGTGGCGGTGGCGGGGATGATGATGATGATGGAGAGGAGGAAACTCATTTTCCGCCAAGTAGGATTTATCCCTTTTTCCAGGAGACACGCAAATTTCCCTGGACTCTTTCTCGTTAGCTAAATAAGGGATTGAAAGTGGGGGTGGGGGTGGGGGGTGGGGGTAGGATTTAGTAAATAAGTGGAGAATCAATCGAATTGCCATTACGCTGTTCAGTTTTCAGAGCTCGAAAGAATTTTTCCCACGAGACGAAAGTTCTCTTAGGGGTCAAGTAGAATTTTCAAACTTTTAATGTTGATACGAACTTTTAAATGGAAATTTTTCAGGAAGTACTTTGAAGGAGGAGGAGGGGTTGCTAGTGCACCGGGGAAGGGATTTATTTAACGAGTAACTGTTCTTCCTCTCGATTTGTGAAATTCCATTCTAAATTCCATTTGGTGGAAATGCGTGTGCGTCTATGTAAGCGCGTCTTCGTTAGTTCGAGAGACATTTCGCAAAGTCGATAAATCTTTTTCTCCGCTTTAGAGTTCCGTTCCTTCGTCAATCGGTAAATGTACAACGCAACACCCGTCTGTCTGGACTTTCCGACACTTGGAACTCTGTCAAAACTCGTGCAATCCCACTTCGGGAGAGACGCCGCATCCATGGAATCCCAATGCTCGATGACTCTATCCCCATCCCCGATTCGGAGGAAAGGAGGGAAAAAGAGGAAAATTCGCTAATAATCAAGTCGAGTTTCCTCCCCGCGAGTGGAAAATCTCACGTTTCAGAAAATCCCTCGGAAATTTTCCTGAAGATCCACCACTCGAGAAGTTCCCGAGGAATTCTGGAAATGGATTTCTCCCAGTTCTTAGTTACCCCCCCCCCCCCCCAACTCGTTTTCTCCACTCGTGTTCCCTATAGATTCCACTTTAACGTTTTGTCATTACACCGTGATCCTCGTAGAGTGCAAGCTATTCACTGCAACTACTCATTTTTAATTGGTACTTCCTGTTTCCAGAATCGTCTTACAGCTTGAACCAGAAGAGAACCTTTCAGCATTGCCTTCCCCTAACGAGCAACGCTACCCAAGCATTGCCAGTAATTTCATTCTAATGGCAATTATACTATTACAGTCTTTTGGTTCTCGTATCGTTTAATGCAGTCGAGTAAGGGCAGGCTAGAAATGCACGAGGGAGAGAACGCTATGGGGGATCCCGAGGTAAAAGTAGAGATGGAAGTGGCACCTTGGAAGTGGCACAAGCACACGGTGGCCATCGTACCATGGAAGCTATAACAGGTTCCATGAAGAAATTTTCGTCAGGATAGCCCACTTATGGTTCTAACAGCTAGGACTGACAATCCGGTTTGATGATTCGAGTCATGGGGTTTGATCGCGAGGTCTCGTCTAATTTGTACCGGAAAACTATCGACTACTGGAACCAGCTGGTTCTCATGGCTTCGTTCGCAAGTTTCGTCCACTCTCGCCCACTTGGACCAACCGAGGGAAATGCCGCAACCCCCGTTGAATACCTCGAAAACCCACGGAATCCGCCAAAACTCCCCGAACCTCTGGGAACATCCGGCGTAGTGGGATAACGTGAGACCTTGTTTCTTCCTGGCTCCGTTTGTTCCAACGGGTCCGACCCCTCCCCCTCCCCCGAAAGAACCGAGCGGAAAGCTTGTCAAGGGTCGCGAAAGAAATCCTCGAGTCCCCAACCCGGGCAGGGTCGAAGGTCGCACACGCGTCTTGCGTGTCATAAGCTGGAAGTCCCGAGGCATTGGCGCAGTGGAAAAGGAATGTCTCGGTAAGACACGAGCGTGACGCGTTGTGGTCCACGATGTAACTCCGTGGAGCGGCGGCTGCTGGTGCAGGGGTAGAGAATGGGGGTGGGCAGGGGTGAAAGCGTGCTCTCTATCTATGGTTTCCCCGTCCAATCGAACGGGGGCTGAAAGCAATTTCATTAGACAAGGAAGATTGCGAAGCTTTCACGGCATATTCGAAACAATGCATCATAGCCAGAGTTGGCTGCTCGCTGGCACGCCGGGACAGAATGTTTAGGTGCTTCGTTCGTAGACGTTGCTTCATTACTTCGTTTACTTGGTTGTTGCGTCCGTTGCTTCGTTGTCTCGATGCAAATCGAACTCCGCGGGAAGAAGGAGCTGGCGCTCCTGTTGGAGCCCCTCTGGAAGATCCAATCTTCTTAGCAATCATCCCCCCTCCCCTCCGCACCTCCTTGCGGGCGCGTGTTAATTTCCTCCTATGAATTAGTATGCTTCTAATAGCTCCTCTCCGCTATTATCATTGCACTCTTGTCTTTTGAGTATGAAGCAGAGTAGCAGCCGCTTTCACCAGTGATCTCTCGCACTCTGTTCTCCATTTCTGAAATTGGACAATCTTGGAGAATTCGTTTGAAGACTACCACCGGAGGAGCTCACTTCTGTATCCGACTGTGTTTCCTCTTAAGTAAATGAATTGTGAAAATTACTGTACCTCTGGTAATGGGAGCGAGGAGAGGGGTGGGAAGGGGCTCCTTCCCCTTCCCCCGGGAGCTTTTAGAGGGAAGTTTAGATAATTGCGACATCGGTGATTAATCTCTAGGTTTCGGGATAGATCTTGAAATACGGTGGAGGAGAGAAAGTGGTTCATATCGGAATTGAAAACAGGTTCTTTTCTAGATTTTTAGTTTCCCTCTGTGAACGCGCGCGCTTCCTTTCCCTGTTGGAATTTTCATCGACGGTGTGTCAGGCGATACGCGGTAGAACCTATATCTTTATGAAAATACAGTGAATTTCTACCAATTATTCTACTATTGTGTTGTTGTACCATTGATTGATCATTATGCAAATGTAGTTTGTGAAACATGAATTTCTAGCAGGATAAAATAATGGAATATTCGATGAGGTCTTGAATAAAGTTATGCGAGGGATAAGTCATTTATGGGATAGAAAAATTGTTCACATGTACACCGTACAGTCTATGTATATTAAGTAAGGAGAATTTCCCTCAAAGTGTGTTCGCCGAACTTTGAAATTCCTTCGGGATTCAGGAGGTTTTCCAAGGAAAAGATGGTGGTGGTGGTGGTGGCTCCTTGAGAATACTCGTTCAATGTTTCTTACGTTATACCAGGTTGGAGGGTATGCGGGGGTGGGTAGCAATCGTGCAGTAGATAAAGAATAAGTGTGCGAGCTTGTCGTTGTTGGAGCCGCAGCACACTTTTATGCGTATCCGTGTATTCGTTACTGAAACTCCATTGGCTTTCTTTCTCGCGTTACATTCTATTTTCAAAAATGGAAGCAGCCAATGCGCGCAACAAGTACTCGCGCACACTCTCCCGTATGTGCCGGTCGATGGAATCGATTAACCTAATGCAAAAATGTGTGTGCGCGTGAAAAAGACGCGTGCACATTTCCCTTTGCCAGTGGTAGTAGATTCCTCGAGTTATAGTTGGAAAATAACGCGTTTCCACTTACAAGAGGAAAAAAGAAGAAAACAATTATGCTTCGCTATTGGTTACCGAAACTTCACTTGAAGAAGAAGAAGAAGAAGAAGAAATCGTTATTTCGTTCAATCGTGGTAACTCATCGAAAACACCAGGAGGGGGAAAGTACTTTTCAGTGAAGAAGCCTCGTTGGAAAATAGGAAAATGATAATGATATCTCTCTCGCAGTTTCCACCGATAGATATTTGCATGAGAAACTGTCGATCGAAGAGGACATATTGGAGGAAACATCGGATTCCAGTGGTCGGAGGATGGCGAACTGGCATTTTCTACTTATTCCGCGCTGAAAGTTCGCGAAGATTGCCGTAGCGGCTCCAGGAACGAGAAAAGGAAAAGGAAAAAGAAAAACGGCGAGAAGGAGTAGGGGGAGAAGGCGGGAGAGCCTCGAGACAAATTAAGTTAATGACCGGAAACATGAAAAACTCGATGAAAAAAGCTCTGATAAGGAAAGAAAGTGTTAAAAGAGGGAAGGGGATGGAAAGAGAAGGGGTGTGGGTAGGAAAGACGATTGGCAATTGGCGATTGGCGATTGGCGATTGGCGATTGGCGATTTTAGTTAATAACAAAAATGAGTGCGCGCGCTCCAAAATGAGGAGGCGCGCGCAAATCGTGCATCGCCGTGGATGTTCGGCAAAAGTCGACAGGCGCGGAAACGACCGAGGCTGGCCGAACTTGAGAATCATCGGCCGCGAGCATTCGAAATTTATTCAGTCGACTTCCAGCAAGCGCGCGACCTTCGTCGCGTTCCGTTCACGCGCGCGGCTCCGCATTTTTTTTCCACTTGCGCCGCGCCAAAACTGCTTGAGAATCGCACCCGTCCCCCCTCGCGCGGGAAAGTGCGCGAGATCAACGGCCAGTTTCTCAAAATCCTACGCGAATTCTTCGTGATAAAAAAAAAAAAAAAACGAGAGAAAAGAAGAAATTGTATTAAAGAAGAAATTATATATTGGTTCGACGAAAACTTGTTGTTCAGGAAAAGTGAAAGAAGAAACTGTGAGTTGTGTTGTTAAACGTGATTATCTTCAGTTTTCTTATTATTTTTCCTTCCTTTCTTCCCTTTCTGCTCTCTCTCTCTCTCTTTTTATAATAAAAAAAAAATATATATATTTATCTCTATCTCTTTCTCTCCTTCATCTTGCACACACGCGCATTAATACGTATACAGGTATACATATGTACGAACTCACACACATACACAGCTCACTCATCAATTTCTCATATTCTACGTCCTTTCGTTTGCCCACATTCTTTCGGGGACCCTCTTTTAATTTTTATGCTAGATTTGAGACAGTTTTTCTTGTATTTTATTTTTTTTTCAATTAGCAATCCCCTCTCTCCCCTCCCCCCACCCAATCATTTCAATTGATTTAATTTTATTTAATTTATATTCCTTATTGTTGTCTCTTTTCTTTTTCTTCTCTCATTTGTTCATTTTCATAAGTTTTATAACAATTATATTTTCTGTAATTTTTTCTAATTTCCCAGAGAATTTTCACATATTTTTCCCTTTACTATTAAAATTTGTTTTCCACTGTAAACTTTCAATTTATTTATTAATTTTTACATCTTTCCTAAGATCTAAGTCTAATCTTTCTGTTTGTCTCTCTCTCTCCCCCCTTTTTCTCTCTTTTTTTTACATCTAAATATATGTGTATAATTTTGTTTTTAACGATTTACTTATCTGTCGAGTAATCTTATCATTCCATCCAGTCTCTTAATAATTAAAGTGAAATTATGATGATTATTTTGGAAATCTTGTGCATAATTTTCTACAGCTGATATCCACTTGGTTGTTGATTTATTTATTTATTTGATCTCTCTTTTTCTCGCTATCTTCCTCACGATTTTCTGTTTCTCTTGTTTCCCGAGAAAGAGAAGGAGCGACGTTTCCTATCATTGATTTTCCATTATCTTCTAATTTCTAACTTAGCTCTTGCTTGATATTTCTGTCACTTTGATCATTTTACTTTTAATTTTCATTCCACGACACGTACCATCTTCTTCAATATACCTTCTTTTCAAACTTGTCTTCTTTCAACTTTCTTAACTAACTTACTGTTTCCTTCAATTTTTTTTTTCAACTTTCTTGAAAGGATACTCTTGTTTTTTCTCAGTTTCTTTCTTTCCAGTTTCCATCGCCTTAACGTTCTGTCCAATTTGTACCCTCCTTTCAAGTTTCTCATTCGTTCCTCTCTCTTTTTAGCATTTAATTCCTCCACTATTTCTCTTCTTTCTCATTTTCCCTCTACCATCCTACTATTACTACTTTTTCTCTTTCTTTCTAATTTTCTTTCAATTTCTCTTCTGCTTCTCCTCCTCCTCCTCCTCCTGATTCTCCTTCTACTGTAGTACTACTGCTGCTGTACTACTACTACTACTACTACTACTATTACTCCTGATACTATCAGCATTACTGCTTACTACTACTAGTTGCCACAGCTACTACCATTACTACTGTTACCGCTATTATTTCTTATTCTTCTTCTCCTCTCCTTCTTCTCATTTTCCCTCGTTCAAACTCGAGAATATTTTATTTTCATGCTTTCCTTGTTAATTACTAATTCAACCCTCTTTAATTTGTTCGTTTATCTCGTTCGCCCCTTCCTTTTCCCCATATTCTCGAAATAATTGGTGTCTCTTGCGCAACTTAGAAACGTTTTCCCTGGTTTCATTTTGATTCAAAGTTTTTCCACGACGATGCAATTTTCCTTATTTTTCTCTCGATTCCCCTCATTTTATACCTTGGTAACTAACCCCCCGTCTCCGCAATCTCTGTATCATCACTTTGTCTCTTCTTTGTAATTGCCTTTCCACTTTAATCTGCTTTCCCACTTCCTTATTTGATTCTTAGAACTTAATCCGTTCCTTTTCCCTCGTTTTTCTTTTATTTTTCTTCCAAATTTCATCCCCCAACTGGGATCGAGCGATTTTTATCCTCAATTCTCATGTGTCTCCTGTATTATTTATTTATTCTTCCTTATTCCGCTCCTTTTCCTTCAACAGGAACTTTTCGCTTTTCCTCGTCGATTTTCACGGTTCTCCTCGTTTGAATGATTTTCCTTGATTGTCCGCTATTTTCCTCCCAACAAAATGCGCCACTTTTCCTCAATCATTTTCCCCTTGTTACTGCTCCACCGCAGATCCCCGATTTCCCCTGCGATTCAGCATTTTTCACCTGGCTTCGCCGAATTTTCCAGGAAAAACTATCGCCCACTTCAATTTTCCAGATTTTTCTTTCACCAAAATTTTCTTTGGGGAAAAATTTATCGACACTCCTCTCATCATTACCAGGGTTTCCTTGATTTTCCAGATTTTTCTCGGAGAATTCTGTTTTCAGCAGATTTCCTCGAATTTTCCAGTTCCCTCGCTGGAGTAGTCGCTTTTCACTTTTCCAATGATTCATGCGCATTTTTTTCGCGGTCCGGATGAATTTTCCCGAGAAACAAGGAATTTCCTCAGTTTTTCAGTGGCCCACCTCTTTGGTGATTTGTTTCGTTTCATTCTCGGTCATCCCATCGCATTTTTCTCTTCTTTTCTCCCTCCCCCCACTCGTTTCCTTGTCTCTCTTCTGTTCCCTCCCGTTTATCACTTTCCGTGGTGGCAGTCGCTTCTCGTGGGGTCAGTGTCTGGCCCGATCGGATCCCCAGCTAGGAACCCACCAAGTGGACGACTATCTCCTCCAGTCGAGGAGAGACACGACACGATACACGCGCGCCATGCACGCAATTCACCTTAAGAAAGAGGAGAACCTGCGAGGGTGGAGATTTCCCGTGGATTTTTGTCTAACTTCTAGCACCCCGTAGACTCACGCGATTTTCTCTCTGGAAAGCTCGCACCATTTCTCATTTTTTTTTTCTTTTTTTTTCTTTTGGTTCTCTCCAGTTCTCTCTGTGGCTTCGTGCCAGGAATCATCAAAGCAACCGAAATTCATAATAATTAATCGTCCTTCGACCATCCCTCGGGCAAAAACGTACGTTTTCAGTGGGAATTCGGCGATTCTTTCGCCGGCAACCGCGTTCCCTCGTAATTTTCCTGGGAAAATAAGTTTTCCACGAAGCATCTTTTAAACATGATTTATTGAACTCGAAAGATTTCCCACGTTCCTTACCCCCTTTCCACACCCCCTTTTATCACTGCTTTACTGCTCTATTACATAAAGGCGAGTGAATTCCTTGAGAAGAGTCCGATTCGCTTTTCCTCGGAAAATTTTCGTATCATTTGTCTTCCCCTGCGTTTCCCGACGCGCACGTGTCCAATATTTATAAAGCAATCATTTCCCGGGAAATTTTTCGTATCGGTAAATCTGACGTTTCCGTGAAATACACAATTTTTCTTTCTTCCGGTCCTTTTTATTCTCTTTTCAGGGAGATTCATTTATTCTAGGAGTATCGATCCCCCCTCTCCCCTCCTCTTATAATAGCAATTCATTTCGAAAGAGAACAATTTTCTCGGGAAATCCCTGAGATTCGAGATATGTTGTTTTCGCCAAATTTTTGAGTTTTTCTCTCACTCTACACAAATTTTCGCTAAAATCTCCCAATTTGTACGCGAGATATTATTGAACTCTCCATAGTTAGGGCACAATCGAATGTTCCATGGGAATTTTTCCCTTCCTTTCGGATATTTCCTTTCTTCGAAATGCTATGTTTCTTATTTTTCCATTTTCCATCGTTCCTTATCGATACGACCAGATAAGAAACTCTGATTAGTTTCATTCAGGATAAACAAGACTGTTTCTGGCTCGATGGTAAGTTCCCGGTGGAAAATTTTCCAGAAATTTTTCTGGGTTATCCCCGGATATTTTCCGTGCTAAGGTTCTGCCACTCGTGCAATCCTCGCGTTAATTCCAAATTAATGTGTAGGATTAACCCCCTCTTTACATTTTATTTCTTAATTCTCCCTCGATTGGCTTCTGATCCTTTTCCACTGATTTTCCGCACACGCACGCACGCACGCACGCACGCACGCACGCACGCACACACATACACTGACCTCATAAGTTCTCATTGTCCTCCTGCGCGAGACCAAGGGATTTTCCAGCGACATAATTTTCTAAAAACGATTAGCAATAATTCTGTCACTTTATTCTCACCCTCTCTCCCCCATTACTTTCCACGTCCCTATCGTTAACTGGATCCAGTGATTTCTTCTAACGTGAAGAAAATCGCTGGATTTTCCGAAGGATCCTTCAGAATTTTTTGAGATTTTCGCGAGTTTTCCACGCGGCAGGGCAGAATTTTTCGAAATCCTTTTATCTATCGAAGGTTAAAGTTTTCTGTTCTGACTTGGCAAAGGTACATCTGCGAGTGATACCTCCTCGGGGAATCAGGACGAACCAGTGAAAAGAACGAGAAAAGTTCTTGGAGTTTGTGTCTAGTTCTTCTTGGGAAAACTGCTTGTGCGACGTTCAACGGCTACCAGGACTAATCCTAAAAAGGGAAAGCCAACCCTCCATCCCTCGCTGATTCTCCGCCAAAGGTAAGTAAATTTTACATTTACCTTGGAAAAATACGCGCAGCCACTCTCTCAGTGGAAAGCGAATGAAAAGTTAGCGCGTGGAAAATTCATTTTCCTCGAGATTCAAAATTAAAAGGAAAATCAGAAACAGATCGCGATGCGTGAACTTTTGATGAACTCGTTGGAATTAAATGATCCCGATTAAAGTGACTCAGCGCGCTATTCAGAATTTTCCGGTAAAAATGAAAAATGGAAAAGCTAGGTGAGAGGGGGAATGGGGGGGGGGAGAAGGTGATGTAAAAAAAGACAATGAACTCGATGAAATTCGATTGGTCGATCGATCGAGAGTTCTTACGGTTTGGAATGTACGTTGTTCATGATTTTCCGGTTAAAGTGAGAAGGGAAAAATCCAGATGGGTGATCCCATTCGGAGAGGGTGAGAAGATATCGAAAGATGGACGAGCGATCGGAGCTGCGATCTCCGTGAAATTTCAACTGAAAGAAGGATAACGTCGTTAGAGGAAACTCGGCCTTGAACTGATATTTCTTGGCGCCAATCTTCGAGCGATTCTAAAACGCCAATTAATTATAATGGTTAACAGGAAAACTGAAATACGCTTTAGAATAATTGCCAATGGAAATGACCTACATTGAACGCTGATAAAAAAGTCAAGTGAGGCGAAACGAGCTGCGATACTTTTCTACGTAATGTGCGGGGGGAAAGCCTCGACTTCGAGTTCTTGCGTGCGGAGGGAAAGGGGGCTCTCCCCCTTCGCATCACAGTTTTCATTAAATTTATGAATGAAAATCACCTGCGCGCGTGAGTTTTTCCACGGCATCGCACGCACTCGCGACTGGCGCGAGGAATTCCATTTCGACGGAATCGTCAATGAAAACGATGCGTGTGACGTCACTGACGCATTGGGCAGTTCTCGCGATTTTCCATTTTTCCGGAAAATTAATTTCCCGGACTACCTTTTCTCACAGCAGAAAATGGGATGGAGAGGAACGGGGAGAGGGGATGAAAAATCGTTCCTTCTTTCGTTGCTTTCCACATTTTTCCTCTCCCCCCACCCCCTCCTTGTTTTTTGGCGTTCTGTCATTCCTCGTTCGTTTCAATGGCGCGTTTTAACGATTAATGAGAAACGATAGTTGTTAATAAATGTTTCTCATTGAACCTGCGACGGGAGAAGAAACTCAAACGCAATGCTAATATTTTAATCGAACTTGGCTTTTCCGATGATGATTTTCAGAAACTTGGCTTTTAAGGGATTGCTCCCGGGCTCCCTTTTGGACGAGGGATTCTTGAATTTTAACCAAGGGACTTTTGAGAAATTAATCGAGTTCCCGAGAAGTTTCGCTTTTCCTCCATTTTCCTCCATTTTCCTCCACACCATTCTCGGATTCCACGTTAACAGTCTCCAGATTCGATTAATTATTTTTCCACGCGGTCTAATTACTCTCGAGCACTTCCCAATCTGGACGGAGAGAAGGATTTTCCGAGGAAATTCGAGGATTTTCCACGGTCAGAATTTTCCGCGGAACAACGATGGAGCATAACAAAAATTTCCTCCACCCATCCTGTATCGTTCTTCGATCGTTGGATTTTCCCCACCTGTGTGAAAATTTTACAACGACTTTCCACAGGTTTTCCTCGTGTTTCGCGCAATTCGCAGTTTTTGTTTCTACAAAGACTTTCAACAATTTCGAAATTCCTCGGCTTTAAATTTTGTATTTGCATTTGTACTCGAGTCTTTTAATCCTTGTTGTTCTTTTTATTTCCCCCCGCCCTTCTCTTTTTTGCCGGGAGAATCGAATCGAGAGATAGTTGCCGAGCAATACGACGTTCGTCATTTATTATTTACCGGAGTGTTCAATATTATCGTGAACGTTTGTCACGCAAATAATATTCCACCAAAGAATGCCTTCTGTGCATTATTATTCCTCTTCGAGTTGCCCTTTGTACGGTCCTGTACTCGTTGCACTTACACATCTCGATGAGAATATTTTCACGCAACCACCCTCACACAATCGTGTACGCGCTGTACGTACACACATAGGCGTACACTCGAGTATTTGTTGCAAAAAAATGGAAAATGCTGATCCCTAGACATGTCCTGAGAAAAGTGACTTTTTGCTTTGTTTTTTTTTTTCATTTTTATTTTTATTTTTCACCATTTTCCGATTTTTCGATTAGTTACTTGCCCGGTAAAACAGCGCCGAGTCTATAGCGATCGCGCTACAGTGCGCTTCATATTCAACGTTAAGGCGATTCCGCACTGCCTAAAGATTTTTGCCTTCGGGCGACCGGAATTTGGATGAATCTGGATCTTCTCTCTCGGCGAACAAAAAGTATTGCGGCGAGAAGACCAAAGTTTTTTTTTTTTTCATTGTTCCAGTTGTTTCGCGCCACCGGAAGTGGTTGAGTTTCGTCAGAGACTACGCCAATGCGTGCCCATTCGTCGTCGGCCGGTTGATAGGTGCCGTTTTTTTCAAAGGCGGCCTTACAAATGGATTTGTAGATAAATTCGCGATTAATTTTATCGTGCCGGCCCCCTGCCCTGGAACATCGGACACGAGAAGGCCGTTACGTTATACTTTAACATAAATTTCAATCTCCTGCCGCGTATAAAATTCCGATAAATCCGCAGTTCCGGAAATCCCATTGGCGCTCATCTCAGAATTTTCCCTCTTTTTCCTGTTATTTCTGTTTGTTCTTTTCTTTTCCTTTGTTAAATATTACGTGTATCGGATTAAAATATTAATTGTAATAGTGTTACGCGTTAATTTGGATAAGCGCGAATCTACCAACAATCCTATGGGCGTCCCCTGAATTTCTTTCCTTTTTAACTCATTGAAGATCATTGAATCGCTAAACTCTCCTATTCCTTGTTTCTATGAAGACAAATTGTAATTTTTGTTTTGCTTTGTTAGTTTTTCCATATTTTTTTAAAAATATTTTGTTTTTTTTTTCTTTCAGTGCCTTTAGTCCGCACAACATAATTTGTTTGAATGCAAAATACCATTTTACCGGGAACACTTAAAATCCAGTAAAATACGATAATTTGTTTTTCTTTAAAAAATATTCTGAGGGAAGTTTTTTGTTGATACCCTTTCAGTTTGCTCTATATAATTTGTTCGAGTGCATAGTACCATTTTACTGGATATTCGAAATGCAGTAAAATTCAGCGCGCTTGATATTTATCAATGCCTTTGGTATATTCCGGACGGTGTTGAATTTTGCTAGAAATATTAATAACGTGGAATTTTAATAAATACCAGCGATTCACCGGATACGAATAATTCGTGGGGTTGGCTCTGGGGCTGTAGCTACTGGGGGTATGAGTGAGTGTCGATGTTAAAAGTTTTCCAATTATCACATCTAATTTATCATGAAAAATGATCAAACCCATTGAAATTAGTGTTCCCCCTCAAAACGCGAAAAACTTTTTCATCTTTCCTATTTCTGTAAATTGGGAATTCATTCCCTCGAACAATTTCAAATATTTGTATCAAGCGATTTATTAAAATTCCATCTACTTCTTTATTTCGGTTAAAATTGAAAATTGAAAATTCACCCTTTCTCTCCGTTGACTCTAACGAAATTTATTAATTTTCTTCCTTGGGTTGTTCAAAAAGAGGAAAAAGAAAATAATTGTTTCTCGCGTATAACAGGGAGAAGAAATTTTCCCTGAACAAACCCAAATGAGCTTTGCTACCCGGCTGTGTCCACCACCACCACCACCACCACCTCCTTCTCCCCCCCTTTCATAATTTCTCGAGAAAAACACCTGGAAAATCAACAGGTAAACCTGCGGTCGATCCAATTGGCCAAGTTGCCAATTTCAAAATTTGCGATCGCTCGACGTATTATCGGCTTTCTTGAATTCCAAGAAAGTAGAAAACTCCGAAAGTCGTCAGACTTGATCTTTCCATCGACAAATAGAAAACACAAATTAGAATTTTCCAACATCATTAAAACCAGATGAATTCTTAGAGAAACCTGGAAAACTGATCAGAGATATTTTCCTTTAGTCCTGAAAGGACATTGATGCGGGGGGGGGGGGGGGGAGAGAAGATTTTTCATTGAGGGCCGAAGTCATCGATGCTTCCGGTTTTCCCGACGCCAACCGAATCGCAACAAGTGTCTCTCGACCTGATTAGCCTCGCATAATTCGTTTACTCTCGCGTCTGGGACTGCGAACTTGGCACGCTGACATATTTTCCGGCCAAGCGTTCACTGTTCTCTCAATGAAAGCCAATAGAACGGCGGAGAGGAGAAGGAAGGAGCGACTGGAGAGGGAAGGACAAAAATAGAGACAAGAGAAGGAGACAAAGGCGAGAGAGATCTATAAAGAGGGAGAGAGCAAATGTGTGTGTGTGTGTGTGTGTGTGCGTATGTGAGAGAGAAAAAGTGAGAGAAAGGGAGAAGGAGAGGGAGAGAAAAAGTTAAAAAATAAATAAAGGGGGAGAGAGATAGAAAGTGAAATAAAGAGAAGGGATAGAAAGAGAGAGAGAGAAAATCACTGAAGCTTGGCGGAAACTCATCGCAAGTTTTTATCACGGGAAAACAAACTGTCGACGGTGTCTTATCTGGCCAATGCAGCAAACTTCGTTCTGAATGTAATGAAGAAAGAACGAAAAGCTTCGGTTTTAAAGAAATTTAGCCTCGTTGATGAATTAACGTCTTAAATAATAAGCTTGCGCTAATTCAATAAGAGATAGAAATTTAATGCTGGGCAAATGAAAGGGGAGTGTTGCTTTTCTCGGCAGATGTAAGAAATATTTTCAATTGGGCAACCCCTAATTTTCTCTTTGAGAAAATTCTTTGAAAAACGAGGAAAGTGGAAAAGAGTGTAGTCTGAATGAGAGTATTGGAAAATTATGGATTCTTATCACTCGCACAAAAATGCTGTGTAATTGTGAAAGTAAGGAAACAGAACAAAGTTAAAAGAAGAAAAGAGTGGAAAAATCGGATAAATAATTTTTCCAGCTCTTTGCTATTTTCGAGAGAGAGAATCTAATCGCTGAGAAACATCATCTAAAGAAATGTGACGAATTTTATCTTGTTCTGGACGGCATAATTGTGTTAAATTTTTCAATTAGCTCATACTTTTTTTTCGCGCTATTTTTTTTTTTTTTTTTTTCGTTTAGTCGTTCCACGTGGTTTGGTCAATGCAATTGAACTAATTCCAATAAGAATACTTGCAATGATTTTGTAGTTTCTTTTACTTCGTCCCCCCCACTGGCATCCAACCCAACTTATCAACGAACTTGCAGAATTTTGGGAAAAAGGAGAATTATTCGGAGAATTTCAGAAAACTGTTTTAGCCTCTTTTAGTCTTCCATTCGTTATGTAATTATGCTAAATATTGAACTAGAGCCTCACGTGATTAGTGTATTTTTCATTACAGCTGTTTTACTAATACAATCTAACTTCCTCGCGTGATGTATAGTTCTCCTTGGTGAGCAGCTGTACAAGTGAAATTTTCCTCGTGAATATACCAATTTGTTTGTTACAAGCTTTCCGTTTCGTCATCGGTAATCTCGTTAAATTATCGAAAAATTTCAGGTAGTTCGACTTACTGGCTCTCCTCCTTTTTTATTTGCAAATATATTTGCAAATCGATGGCGTTGTTGGTAAATCGATTGTCTTGCACTCGCGAAGGGGAAAGGGAAAAGTTCGCTCGTTGAGTTCGCTCGCTGAAAAATTTATCGAGACCAAAAAAACAAAAAGGGAAAAATTTGAGAGAACCCCCCCATCCCTTCGACAGGAATTGGAAAAACAACGAAGATTCCCAGGGTTTGGAGTTAACATGGATTTACACTTGTAAGATGTTCGGGTGTAATTGTGCAGTTTCCCAAGTTTTTCACTTGCACTCTTCGATCGTGAAAAGGCAGAAAATTTTCATGAAAAATTGCTCATGCAAATTGCTCCGTGCATAAAAAACTAGTTGCTTATTCATTGCTTTCAAGAAGTGGTAATTGCATGAAATCATGTCAGTTGGAAGAAATTAAGCATCTTTTTTCCTCTTCTGCTTTTTATATATTTTTTATACACGCGCACATATACGCGCGTATACCGGTATTGTCGGTCATTTAAAATCTCGGTGTACTTTACTTGAGATATCTCGCGATTGATAAAAATCTAGAGTCCTCCCGTTTGGCGATGGTTCGCCGAATGCGAGGTTCTTGTGAAAAAAATGTTGTTTGATCAAAAATGTATAATACGCACAGAAACGAGGAGAGTTCTCATTCCCGAGGAAAACGCTAGTCGAGCATAATTTTTGAGAAAGCGAAAAAGAGAGGGAGAGCGAGAGCGAGCGAGAAGAAAAAAGTAGAGACATTTCAAAATTTATTTCAAAACTCCAACGAGAAGTATTTCCACGAAAAGTCAATGTTCCTGAAATATCAGCAATTTGCATTTTTAGTACCGAACTAAGAGAATCCGTACTGAGGATATGCTAAATTACCTTGGTATAATTTTTCTAAATATTTAGTATCGTCGTCCTCTTCGCTCTCGTTTATCGTCGTGTAAAATTTTCGAAAATGTTTCTTTTTCGCTTGTCCACGATAATAACGACGATAACGGAGGAAATAAAGAGGAAGTGGTAGAGGGGCAGGGCGGAGGGGGTGAAATGGTTGTAAATGAAAGAAATGGTAATGTGCCAATAATTATTGTGCAAGAGAAATAGTTATCGCGCATATAGGGGGGAATAACTAGAGCTTGTAACTGCAACTGCATGAGCGAAATTCACCTGCGAGCAGGGAATCCGCTGGCTGGGGGCTTAGTTTGTTCTTAGTGCATTCCAGGCTCTCCATTGACAAGCCGAAAACCTTGACTTTCTGATTCTGTGGGCTGCCGGCAAATAAACCAGTTTAGTGAAGCGCGAGATCTCGCGTTCGCTCAAACTGCGCGCACGCGCACTCGCGCAAATGCACTCGTTACATTAGTCGACCATTTTCATCAATTACCATCACCATCATCATCAATATAATAATAATTAACAGCAAGAACAACAACAACGACGATGACGACGACGACGACGACGACGACGACGACGACGACGACGACGACGACGACGACGACGACGACGACGACGACGACGACGACGACGACGACGACGACGACGACGACGACGACGACGACGACGACGACGACGACGACGACGACGACGACGACGACGACGACGACGACGACGACGACGACGACGACGACGACGACGACGACGACGACGACGACGACGACGACGACGACGACGACGACGACGACGACGACGACGACGACGACGACGACGACGACGACGACGACGACGACGACGACGACGACGACGACGACGACGATGACAGCGATGACAATAACGATAATAAAAATCTCTTTTGTTTTTACCTTTTCCTTTTTCATCTTCATCTTCATCTTCATCTTTGTCTTTGTCTCTATTTATCCCCTTCATTTTCTACACCGATCCCGAAGAAACTTCCAAATTCTTCTCTCCGACCTCCCACCTGGATCTCGCCTACTTTTCCAAACGGGAAAATCAATGAAATTCTTCAGCATCGTCTTCATCTTCATCTTCTTCTTCTTGGTCGTCGTCGTCGTAAATTTAAAAGAAACTACTCGATATTGCTGCGAACATTCCCTCCCCCCTTTCTGGTTCAATTTCGTTCACTCGTGCGTAGGCCGGGAAGCCAAAGAAATCCCCGCTCTCCTTTTTCTTTTTCAAACGGAAAAGAATTTCCAAGTTCCGGAATCTCCCATTCCCCGTTCTTCCGGAGTGGATGAGAGGAATTTCATTGACGTAGTAGAGATTCCATCGTATGAACGAGTCCCGTGGGTTTTCCAGGAAAAGTTTCTCGGTTTAAGTTGTTAGTTAATCGCACAACGGGTCGTTGATATCGCGACTCGCCGGTGTTTTCTCACAACTCCATCGTAGCGTACGTGCACACACACACACACACACACACACACACACACACACACATGCATTCGCGCAAACATGCGCACGTACGAACGTACGCGGACGCGCGCTCGCAGACGTACACGCGTACACACTATGCACACAGACACGTAACTTTCTTCGACCACGCGTCGCCGATAAAGATAATAATTATTGACAGATGGTGACATACTAATGTATGGACAATACACTGAATTATATCACATTTTAAATTCTATGAATAATTCAACAATTTGTAATCTCTGCCTTTTAGCTTCCAGACAGACTTTTGTTTCGCTAACTTTGCGCGCTTGGTTCGACTGGTAAAAATAAATTCGTCAATAAACAAGTTCGCTTGATTCTGGTGTATTTCGGTGAAAGATTACGAGTCTCTCCCCACCACCCTCTCAAGTTTTCTTGATAAGAGGAAAAAGAAGCGCGAAGGGAGCGAGAGAGAAGAATACGCATCGTAAAAATCGTAACGTGATTTTTATCCGTCAGGAAAAACACTGAAAATATACAACTGGATAAGCCGAAGCGTGAAAAATCGTCGCTCGGACATAATGAATGAACAATTTCCAGCCGATATACGCGAGACTCGTCTTTCCGATAAGAGGGTGGAGTGGAGCGGAGCGGAGGGGAGTGGGAGGACAAGTCGAGAAAAAGATTATGCCTAATCAGATTTTCCTAGTCGACGATGAAATCGAATCAGGTTTCGTCCGAGTAATTATCCACTTGGGAGAGAGAATCCTCGCGTGGATAAAATCGCGAGTATTTTTTTTTCTTTTCTTTTTTTTTTTTTCAACATGGTTTATTAGGCGGCAACCGTTGCCCCCTCTCCACCCGGGAGATCGTTGGAGAAAGAGGAAAAATTCCACAAGTGTTCTCCACCGGAGAATCTCCGGTGTGCATCCTGGCATCCGGCAAAGTATTATCTTCATCTTTTAGCTTAGCTTTAGATTTTTCTAGATAAAGAGAGGGAGTACAGTTATTGCGCACTGCGATAACTTGACACGTTCGCCAGGTGTTTCCGAATGCATCTCAACGGGAGCAACGCACGTTACTCGATCATCTCCCGTAACTCGAGCATGGATAAAGTAAAAATACCTGCCGCCTTTGTCGAGATTAGATTATATCAAGAAACTATGAGCAATGTCCAATTGATAATGACGGAAGATACGCGAGTTAGAGTCTCGTAGATTTCTACCGTATCTAGAATATTCCCCGAAGAATCTCGAATCTCCTGTTATTTTTCATACACCGACTTTTGCCTTCCAACGCCGCGCTCTCATTGCGCCCACTCGCGGTCCCGCGTGTTCCGTCTTTTTCCACTGACAATCCTACAACGCTCTTTTTCCACTTGCAGTCTTGCTTTATCTTCCTTTACCACTGGCGCGGTAGTCTGACTCGTCCGTTCTTTCTCCATTCGTGTCTCGCGCTTACCTTCCTTTGCCACTTATTTCTCCACTTACGGACATATGTCGGGGGTCTTACCCTTCCCTGCTTTATCCACTTATCGTCTTACGTCTCTCCTTTTTCCCTCACCCCTGATAAACTTTTACGTCTCGTACGCTTTTCCTCTTTCTCCGCTTTCTGACTTTACGCTTGTGTTCCTCTCTCCCTCTCCGCTCTTTCATAGAATTTTTTTTACGAATCGTCCGACCTCGTTATTGACTCCGTTGGATGATTTACTACAGGTGAAGAGGCTCGTTCGTGTAATCGCTCAAATAAATTAATTAACGTTATTTGGCAAAACAACCTGACCAATCGATCGGGTTGACCGATCGATAATACAATTATTACGTTATTACCAGAATCGAAAACTTCGTTACTTCGGTATCTTGGTTTTTTTAGGTCCAGATAAGAATACCGTATAAAACTAATGCGTGAAATATCAAATATTTTTCCGCCTATTTCTTCTTGTTTTTTCCTATTTTTTTGTTGTTGTATTTTTACTACCAGCCACTCAAACGTACAGTCGCTTTTACGTTTCCATTGATAATAAGTGCATAGAAAACTATTTTTACGCAACCTTTGATAAATATCTGAATATATATAAATAAACTATATTTATATATCGTTCGAGCTCTCATTAGCTCGGATTACAAGCGATTTTTACTTTCCTATTAGTCGTTAAATGATAAAATAATTATTTTATCGTATTATCGGTATCATCGTTGTCGTCGTTGTCATCAGCATCATCATCGTCATCAACGTCATCATTATTATTATTGCTGTTGTTGCTGTTTTTCATTTAACCGTTTATTACAAGAATCGTTAAATATTATGTCTCGTTAGAGCGGACCTCGATAAATGTTGAAATTATTGTAACGGGACGATATAATCCACGGAGATGAAAAAACAAATGATCCGGTGGTAATATCGGGGGGAAATGGACGTGAAATTTCCGTTGGCTCGCGTTGGGAAAACAAATAGTTCCCCGAGAAAACATGATATCACGTAAACGAGTGAAACGAACCGGACGGGCCAATCTTGCGCATCGATTGATCTTCCGCGCCATCTTGGGTGCCCTCGAATTTCCCTTCTTCGCCAGATATTCGATACCTCGCGAAAAACACGTATGTATCTGAATGCTTAATCGGCCCATCCTTTATTAACCGATCATTGTACGGTGTCCTTTCACAGAAGAAACTACGGGTTTGCCGAGACGGACGTATATCCGAACGTTCAAAGAATTCACCCTCTTCAATATCCAATCAGTCGAGGCCAATGTCGATGATTCGCTGATTTTATACATACATTGAGGGATATTTCACGTCGTTTAACGACGAATTAACGGAATTTCGCACGGGGGTGGATATTTTCGGTGAAATATCGTATTTTTGATGTTTCCCTCTCTCTCTCTTTCTCTCTCTCTCTCTCTTGCAGATGAACGCGTGGAATTTGTCTCTTAATCCTCCCCCCACCGTTCCCACTGTACATCGAGGGAATTCGAAAGTGAATATCGCGAAACAAGTGCTATTGCCAATTGATAAATCTGGCAAACTACTCGATTCTTCGCATACCGGGTATCTCTCGAGTCTCGCATGCTCGCAGGACTCGAATTTGTGATCCGTCAACTCGAGAATATCTTGGCCCCTTCGTTAAAACTGAGCATCGCGACCAATTGTCCCACCCCCGCTTTCGCTGGAATCCCGGGAAATTCATGGAAAATCTCTCGGAAAACTCGTGGTCGGTCGGTCGCTCTGCCACCCCACGGCCTGAATTTACCCTCGCGTGATTAACAATGGACGACCGCACCGAGGTAAATATCACCTTCACCCTCACCACCACCCCCAGCCAGAGTCGATATTAATTTCATAATATTAATCGCAGCGACCATTTGCCAGCTTGACCCAACGATGCTCGAGAGATAATTCGAGTTTTACGCGAGATTGGTCCACTTTTGCCTGGAGGATCCCCGGAGATGGGTCCGGACTGCGATTTTCGTGAAATTCTTCTTCATGGAAGTATGCGTGGGGAGCCAGTTCGATAATTAGGAGGAAATTATGCAGCGCGGAACTGGTTCTATTAATATTTGTTATTTATGTGACGCCTAACGAGCGGAGGATCCACGAAGCATCGCCATTAGCCACGTTTTTACGAGTGGCTGCCTTCGGCTACCGTTCCACCCCCGCCCTCGCCGGCGGCTACACCCCCCGCGGTCCCAAAACCAACGTGATTAATTGTCTCGTACCTGTCGTTATGCATTAATTAATTGTGCCAGGGTCTCTGTAAAATATCGTCATAACCCACCCCCTCCCACCCCCGTCGATGGAATCCTCCCCCGCACGCTTTTCCTCGCTTTCCCCGATCGTTCCGATTGCCCCCAACTGAGTTCTTGTCCAGTTCACTAATCGAGTTTTCAGCCCCCCGCCTTTCTTCCTTCGAGAGTTTCTCCGGTCCTCCCGCGACAAGGGTGAGGGTAGGGGTGAGCGATGGGAAATTCGCTTAATGGAAAAGCCTCCGTGGAACTTTGATTTTTTAGCAAATAGCGAAAAGAAAAATCGGAAAAGAAGTGGGAGGGGTTCGCGGCGTTGTTTGCTGACACGCCATCGAGGTTTTGTCGTTATTATTATTATTTAGGGGTGGGAGGACCCTCTTCCCGCCACTTTTTTCCTCGGGTTTCGTATACACCAAGGGGGAAATTGATCGTAATGCCGCGTGGCTGCTGCATATACTCCGAGATAAAGTGTTGAATGAATTTCGCTCTTCTCTTTTTCTTTTCTCCCCTCCTCCTGCCCCCCTTTTTTTGTTCCTCTCTGAATCCGGTGGCGGGCGGAGTTGATGAAACGAGCTTGCTCCGAGGGACCGGCTTCTCGTCTTACGCGCCGGCGCACAATTACGAGAACGATTCGCCATAAGATAAACCCGATCTTTCCTTCCTTCCTTCCTTCTCTCTCTCCTTCCTCTCTTTGTCCATTTATTTCTCTCTTATCCGTCCCATACCCGCCACGGGGAATCCGAAGGATTTATTCTTCCAATGAAATTCACCGCGAGTTTCCGTCGCGAATCGAGATGCATCCACTGTTCGCGTGGTTTGCCGATAAACGAGAAAATTGGTAAAATGGAGGGGAAAAACTAGCGCGAGTCTCTCGACGTTAAAGTTCGGCGAAGGTAGGGCGGGAAATCCCAGCACACCCACCCGGTTAACAGCGACCCAAGGTAACGGGGGGAGGGGGATGGCGGCACGTTTCTCAAGTGCACCTGCAACGCATATGGCTGAATGCATCGCGTACATTGTCATTTGATGACGATTAATGATTGGCGCGTCGAGGGCTGACGTTGCACGGTCCCTTGAAAAATTGATGTCACTTCATTCCTGAATAAATGAGAAATTTAATAGCCGGCCGTTTCCATCATTTCGATGAATAAATACGTCAATTACGGCCACTCTGTATATTTGTCACTCCGGTTAATCCATAAAGTAAGGCGCCCGTCAAAATTTGCAAATGCGTCGCCGGCGTTTCGTTTCGTTTCGTTTCGTTGCAACGCCGAAGAAATTAACGACGTCCTGGCGTTTCTGGAAATTTCAGCTTTAACTATTTCCATGTTATTTCTCGCAGAAGTATCGATATCGGTTGCGTGCTATTAATCCTGCCTGATAGCCGCCTCTCGCCTCCCCCGTCCCTCTCTTCTTACAATTAATTTGCGAAGGGGTGGAGGGAGGAGGAGGGGACGGAAGGTTCCCGATATTCCAGAGGCAAAGAGAAGCGTGCGCCTTTTGGGGCCAGTAGTTCGCTTTTACTTTCTGATAAGTTTAAAGGGTTTCCGTACGCGGGGGGCGGGAGCGGGGTTGAGGAGGAGTCGGGCCAAAAGAGGGAGGAAAGGAGAGACCCGAGTCTTCCAGGACGTCTAAATTGATTTTGCCGATAACCGAACTTGGTCACGCGACTCGTGCTATATCGCCGTTGCCCCTCCCCCACAATTAGTTCGATACATTTTCGTAATATCAGTTCTCCAGGTGAGCGAGCTTCATTCCCAAGCCCTGACATTAGATCGAACTATTCGCATGAACCTTCGGAAATAACCGGAATTGGATATATGCGTCTCGTTCGCATTAATGGATCAATTAGGCTGAAAAATATGTAAATTTAGCAGAATCGCTGCTATTATCAATCAAGCGAAGTGGCCGGGCAGACTCGCTCCCCCATTAAAAATTCCATTTAATTTTACGAACTACTCGATCATCCCCTTAATTGAAACTATTTAATTCGTTTAATGGCTCGCACGCTTAATTAGTACAAATTTAAGAAAGGGAACGACCGCGCGGGGTAGAAGGCGAAACGATTCATAAATTTTATCTTCCTAAAGGAGAAACCACCCTTAAATCCATCGGGGATGGGGGGGGGGGATCGCCTGACTCCGTTGTTATCGCAAATCTTGTATTTGTATCTCTCGAACGGCGCAGGGGGTGGTTACCCCGACGGGGTGAGAAAAAAGTGACGATTCGTGGAAAAGCGAGTGGAGATCCTGGTCTGATTTTTCTCTCGGTCGCCGAGACTCTCGAGGTGCATAAATTTCAGGTCTGTTTTATCGATCGAGTCACCGGCTCGGCTCATCTCGGCTCGGCTCGGCTCGAGAGATCGCCCTAATGAAAGAATCTTAAAAAAGATTCGTGTCAAGGCTTTTGCCAGCTGCCACCAAAGATACGCGAGAGCTCGCTAGCGGTTTGCCGTGTTTCAACGTTAAAATAGAAATCGCGCGACTTTCGGAGAATCAGGATGATAATTCTGCTTTATCGATCGAGCTATTTCGAGATCGCCTTAATCGGAGACAGCGACGACTCGCCCAATCTGACCGGGGCCCAAGGTTCCCTCCGCTGAAGGAGGTGGTCACGAGGAAAACGCGTTGACATTTTATTTGTTTAACAAGCTGGACGATTTTCATATTAAGCGTATATCTAGCGCATTAAGGGAATCGAAAGAATATCCACCAGCCCGGATAACTCTGTTTTATCGATTGAATTGCTCCGAGATAGCCTTAATCGGGCAAGCTTTACATTAATGCCAAGGTTTGTAGAGGTTTCGAGAGATGTGCAAGGAGATCTAGTCGGATTCCAGGAGCGTCTGGCGGAGGCGCCGGTTTTATTGTCTCCCAATGGCTTTTGCCCACGCGATTCACGTGTGCCATTTAATCTGCGTGCCTCTGGACCCCCCCCCCCCTCCTCTGCCCCTTTTCCTTCCTTCTACCTTTTCAACCTTTTTTTACTGAAACTTGGCTGGGCCCATGCGTGTGCGAATCTTCTTCGGCCTCTTCGCACGCTCTTCTCCTAATTTTAAAACCCTCGCGAGTTTTCGACTCTCTGTTAACGATCCGATCGAGAGAAACCGATTTTTCTCAAACCTCTCTGGATTTCTCCTTCGTCCCTTTCCGGGAGAATCCCTTTTTTCGCGAATTTTTGGATTTTCCACGAGCACTCTTCGTCGAAGTCGCGAAATTGAAGGCATCTTTTGGCACAAGTGGCCGGCAGATTTAATCGTAATTAGAATCGACTATCGAATGCCCAAAAAGTGGGACGTGGGACGCAATGGGGCCCGGGGGGGGGGGGGATTAACGCTTAATAGCTCGTACAACGATATATAATGGACGATGGAACGTCGTCGCCGCGCGAATTAATATTCGTGAATTAATAACTGCTTAATTATTCTAATTGGTGGGATTAGAATAAGCCGTTGATTGTTTTGCATGAAAAATTTTATCGGTTGAGAGAAGGATAGCGAAATTTCACGAAATTCGCCAAGTTTTCGGGAGTGTAGCGAGAGAGGGAAGGCGGGCGACAGTCGTCAGGGGGTGATGGTCGTAAAAACGGGGTGTTTTCTCTGAAATTTTCCTTCGACGAGGGTAAAGAGCCGCCTCGCGAATCAGAGGGGAATAAATCGATCGATCGATGCAGAGGCAATAATCGCAAATAAGATATTTCTTGTATGCGAAACGCGGCCATGTCTCTCGAGTACCTTAACGTGTTTGTATTTGCAAAGTGGACATGTTTACGTAAAAACGAGATACCTTAACGTTTGCCGAGGCAAAAGCAATGCAACTTCGTTATTTAGGTATGTAAACAGGAAACGAGACCGGGTTGTAAAAAGTTGAGGAATTTATCGACACATGCAAACTTGTAACTGTCCATCGCTGGAATCATGCGAATTTGTGATCGATCGCTGGATCGGCTCTCGATGCTCGACAAGAGCAGATCGATCCTTCCCGATAATCCTTGGAAACCAGTTTCCTGGCAGCATGCGCGCGCGCGCACGCGCGCACGAGAGTCCTCAGCGCTTCCGGTAAGAAATAATGCGCTTGCGGAATCTTAATAGTAAAATTGCATGTCCAGCCATGGAAAATTCTCGATGGCAGCGATCGACGCTCGGTCTTATCCGATTTCAAAAAAAAAGGAAAAAGGAGCGAGAAAAACCGCGAGGAAAGAGAAAAAAAGAAGAAACGACAAAAAAAACGAGAGAAAAAAACGTGCGTGTTATTTCTCTTCTTTTCTCTCGTCTTCGCTCTCCTCTTCTCTTCCCTCCTCTCCTCTTTTCTATTCTGCATCCATGCCATTACTTACCTGTGACAGGTTGTGATTCCCAAGCGTCCAGAACTGCCATAAGTCAGCGGCTGCACGATTATTATTCGCTCCAGATAATTATCCACGCTTCCTAGTTTTCCGGATGAATAATTAGTTTTCGCCTCTATACGCACCTGGAATACCAATACAGAGAGTGGACAATGAGCAATTCAATAATTACAGGATTTTAACATTTGTTCCTTGTGTGCGCGTGCTCCTGTACTTCTGCTACGTGCTTCGGTCTCTCCGTGTGTGAGGAAGAGGGGAAGCAGTAGCAGCAGTAGAGGGGGGAAACTCTTAGCGCGTGAATTTTAATAGACTATTTCGCGTTATTAATTATTTTCCATGAAACGACCAGTTTTCCTCGGCTTACAATATCCGATGTATCGAGCCCTTTGCAATTATTCGATATTTATAATAATGTTGCTTAATATTCGCAGTACGAACCGTATTGTTAATTATGTCAATTAATTAACCTTTTCTCTCTGCCTCCCCCTATTCTATGGCGACTAGTTTTTGGTTATGTTTGATGAGAATTTTTCAAATCGACTGAAAGAAAGAGGGGAAAGACATAGATAAATAGATAGACAGAGAGAGAGAGAGAGAGAGAGAGAGAGAGAGAGAGAGAGAGAGAGAGAGAGAAACTGCAGTTGAAAATTCCCAAAATAATTGTTATGGCAAAGTAGTAACAATGATCGTGGTTGTACAAAAATAACAAAAAATTACCATTATTATCGTCCTGTGAAATTTGGAGTAATTTCTTAAAGGTCCTTCGATAAGGTTAGGCGGAGTTTCGTAAAAATGAGCCAAGTCCAACGATATTGGTGAAAACTCCATGTTCTCCAGGGAAATATAAAAGTCCTTGAAGACAGCTCTACTCGAAAGTTTTTCCGTCACTGACCGCGCCAAGGGTCAAACACAATTGTGTGTGTCTTTACGTGTGTGCTTACGTGTGTGTTCGCGCGCAAGCGCATGACGTTCCACGTTCGACCTTGTCGCGTCGTTTCGCCCATTGGAATTTTGTTTTGCCGTGCATTTGAGTATGCGAGTGCATAAAAATACGATAATTTTCTTCGCTCGAAACACTGAACTATCACCGGGAAACTTCATCGACGGTAAATCCGATAAATGTTCGCTAAATTTTCTCAAATAATACAGACGCGAGCCGACTAACCTCTGCAGTTGAAGAATTTAGCGCCCGGATATTGGCAACGAAACAAAGTTCCGATTGTTTCGTTGCGCGGCGCTGTTGACACGGAGACGCGGCAAAAGCGCGGGAAAAGTGTGCAGGTCGGCGAACGAGCAAGGTCGTGGGACCGAGTGTGGTCGAAAAAATTGTCGGACGATAAAGAGCCTTGAGTCTTGGTACCTGGTGCATCTAATTCTCTAAATTGTTCATCTTGGCCATTCCTGACCGAATAAAATGATTCGTAAAAAGAGCTTTGCACAGGTTAGTTGCTTTATAATTAATTTCGGCGTCTTTGACCTTTCGCTCTCTATCTCTCTCTCTTCAATCTGCTCTCCTCCTTACTTTTCGATTGTTTCTTCTTGCTTTTTCGATTTCCTTTCATCATTGAGTTCGGTCAGTGAGAAAGTGAAAACTGGAGCGAGATTCATTCGTGCAAGGTACGTTTCGCGTTGCTCGACCTTGCTTTGTCGTTCCGTTCATTAGAATTTTATTCCAGCGCTTGTTTGCGTATCCAAGTATCACAATTCAATAATTTTTCTTGTAAAACTCTGCTATTGCGTGCGTGTATGTGCCTGTCTGTCTGCTGTCTGTTTGCTGTGTGTGTGTGTGTGTGTCTGTGTGTGTCTGTTTGTCTAGCTGTCCGTCTGTCTGTCTGTGTGTGTGAGTGGATAGGTGGGTGTGGATGCGCGTATACGCGGCAAAAATCTATTGTCTCTCGACGTAACCCCCTTTTCGTACTTTTTTTTTAATTCTCTAACATTTTTCTCAAATAATTGGTTGACGCATTTTTTAATTTTTATCTCGTCTCTTTTTCAGGCCTCCGCTCAGTTTTCGAGCTTCTCATTTTCATTTCTGGTTCTCCTTCCTGCTGCTTTTTTCGATTCGAGTGTCGCGAGTGAAAAATTGGTGAAAAAGTGCAAAAATAGAAAAAAAAACTGGAGGAACCCACAGTTCCGGAGGGACCCAGAGGCAGCGGAGGCGCAGGATTTTCCGGTGAGTGAAAATTTCTTCTCCATTCCCACTTTTTTTGGTTTTTCTTGTTTATTACCGTATTTTTAAAAGCCACGCCGCAATGAAATATATGGGAGAACGGTAGGGTGAAATATACCGGGTTCACGATGAATGCGCAATCGATAATTTTCACGAGCACCCCCCCACCCCCCACCCCGAGCGTTCTCTAATTTTTCAAGCTATTCCCGCCCTCCTAATTTATCGCAACGAATCCGTTTCTTCTCCAATTCTTTTTTTTCCTCCACTTTCTGCCCCAGCTTTAGTTTCCCCGAGAAAACTTTCAGTTCCACCCTTAACATTTTCCTCCCAGAGTTGTTTTCGATCATCGACGGGATCTGTCGGGTGATCCATTCGCGGGGGACGGGGAGGAATTTAAGAAAAATGTTTTAAAAAAACCCTTTTTTTCTGAAGAAGAAGAAGAATTTGGAAGAGTTTGAAGGAACGGGTTCCCCCGCTAATTCAGTGGAAGTCGATCGATTTTCAGGCCCGGCGTATCTGACCCATTCATAGCGCGTGAAAAGTGTGCTCGGGATGAGTGGGCCCCTTATGGGGGTGGGATGGGTTGGCCAGTGCCAAGTTTTCGGTGCACGAAAAGGGGCCCCTCCGGGTATAAACGAGCCTCCTCCAGCGGCCGCCCACATGCCTGGGCCTACTGGGGCACGTGTGCAGCAGGGCCCCGATATGGGGCCCCCTCATTTATAAACCGTCTTTATCGACGATGTTGCCTCCTTAAGAAACTGTTAAGAGGCCCCGACTGTTCCTCGAGAAAAACAAGACCGACGTTGAGCCCGCGTCGTTTTTATGACAACGGTCCCAAACGTCGCGTCCAATCAGAATCGCAGTCACCCCCTCACCCCGCGCAAAATCTCCATTATTTTCTGCGTTTATTTTCCATGGGACCTCGCTCGCCTCCATCCCGGGGAAAATCGAAAATCCCTTTCCCCATAAGGTTCGCCACCCCATCGATCGGAGGAAATTTTCGTCGGTCGATCTCACCCCTAGGGGGAAGGGAGGGGGTGCAAATTTAAAACGCTCGTCTGGGTCCTACGCGGTCGTTAAGATAGGCAACGGCCTTTCCCGAGAAACTGGCCCAAATTGGGAGAATCGTCGTCGGACGAACGATCGCACGCGATTTAACGCAATTCCATGCAAATGCGCTGCCTCCCCCTCTACCCCCTTCCCCATCTTTTCAACTCCAATGTCTCTCGCATAGAAAATATGAATGACACAACACGCACGTACGGTTACTCGCGCAAGGCGTACACTCGCGCGCACGCATCCACACACAAACACACACACATACTCGTGGTGGCGGGACTATTACAAAGAACACGATAAGAACGCCAGTCGATAATTCTCTAGGAAATTCTAGTAGGTTGTTAAACTAGTCGAGAAACGTAATACCGTCGTAACGTTAAACTCACCCATCGAAATATCATTCTCATTGGCCTATATCGACTGTGTCCCATTAGACGATTCCTACATACACGCGATACATAAGCACCTGCCTGGAGGGCTGAGGAGTGTGTGCGTACGTGAATGTGCCTATCCGGTTGTCTGTTTGTTCACCTGTGTGAGTGTATGACGCAACAACGGTTCTTTATCCCTTTTACTCCTAAACCCAGTTCCTACCTCTTCTTGACCAATCTGCTGCTATCGGGTCTCAAGTGCAATAACTCCACGGACACCAGAGGGGGGGGGGGGTCAGTTCGGAAGAAAAAAAATGAATTTAACGATTTTCCCGGTCATTTTCCATTTCGCGAAATTGCGAGAGTCCGCTGAAACGAGTTCTTTTTAGAGTGCGAACGTTATCTCTGATTTGTTAAATAAATTATGGGTACAAGATTGCGACGAGAAGCGCTAATTGCTAATTGGAGAGACCGGAAATGGGACTCTCCTTTGGTTTTTGTCTTCTTTTGCTCTTTTTCTGGATAATTTGTACAGGAAGTACGGAGGGGAAGCATCGTCTTCCGGTCGTGGGTTCTATCCTTGAATATCTTATGGAGACTCAGGTGCGATAAGTTCATAAATCCGCAATTGAAAGGCCATAAAATTGTTTAGGGAAGTTACGGTATTTCTCTTCATCCCCCATTTTCCACTTGAACGGTAAACCTACTTTTCTCCTCTGAATACTTAAGGCGTCTCGGGGACCTCGTCTCTTCTATTAAACGCGAAATTTCTCATATTTCGCAAACGACCTCCCGATCGCCGATCAATAATTAAGACGGCTATTTTGGAATTTTTCAAAGTGCTTATTTCTACTTGTTACTCCTGTTCATCTCGTAAAAAAATACCATTGTTTTTTTTATAATTTATTTACTCGTTTATCGAGTTTTCTCCCTCTACCTTGCTCATTTGTTAATATTTAAACGCTATTGTTAAACAGTTATTTTTTCTTCACTATTTGTTCATTTATTTATTTGTTTGTTTCGGTTTTCTCTCTCTCTCACTCGTTTTCTCCGTGTACCGTCGCTTTGTTAATAACTAAATAAAACGATACACATTACACATTATATCGCGTTACGTTATATTATTGTAGATAGGAGGCTTTTTTCCTTCTTTTTCTACTCTCCACTGGAAAAGTGACTGGTTGGAGGAATATGGCGCCTCTCGTAAATTGTCGGCCGATCTCGCCGGCGAGAAGCTTCGATTTTTCTTTCTTTGTGTCGGTGCATCGCGGAGTAGGGGGCATCTCGTCTTGTGTCGGTGTCTCTGCGTGCTTGTGCACGTGCGTGAGAGTGCGCGAGAATGAGTGAGTGAGTGAAAAAAAAACGAGGACGCGCCATGAATACAGCGATTAATTAATCTTTGGTCATTACGCCGAGTGCGCTTGACCTACGCGGGATATCGAGGCCTCCATCATTAACACGTAGTTGGGCCTTGTGTAAACACGCCTCATCGATTCTGTAACCGCAACATAACCCAAAGTACCTCCGGGTTAGATTTTCTCAAGCAAATATCCAAGCGCTCGAAGGGAAAAACTTTTCAGCTATCGAGGAATAATTCAAAATAAAAAACTAGAAAAAGAAGAAATGGGACGCAACAAAAAAAACAAACGCTTGTCACTCGTCATTATAATCGATCGCGTTCGCAATCGTTTTGAGTTTAACGCGACTGAGACCGAAAGATGCGCGTATAGTTTTTGGTAATGGATTCGCCGGAGAGATCACGGAATTGCAATAAATAGAAGAGAACGGTCTTTTTTCCTGTTTCCTAGTGGGATCTCCCGCGAGAATTATACGCGCACGCGTAATTTAACGCATTATTAGAGATTCGATTAAAAGCCAATAAATGTTATGGCAGTATGAATTTTTCAACGCGGGATTCAGTTACCGTAAGTAATATACAGGGGGAGATTAAATTAAAATTGTAATTATACTCTAATTTCTCTCCGGATGAAACACCGAAAAGTTCTCACTTATTTTATCGCGAGCGATTCCACTTGGCTTCTAATTGGTTTATGAAAAATAAATGGATCTTATATATATATATATATATATGATAGAAAGAGAAGAGATAGAAAAACAAGCACAGAAAACAAGGAGAAAGAGAGATTGCCCATTTAAAAGAAAACGCATCGTTTCATCGAGCGAGCCACTGGTTGTTTCCGATGAAAAGTATACCACCTAATAGTTTTTAGATTCGAATCGAATCCAGTTATAATAGTTTGATTTAAACGTTGATTCTATTTTCATTATTGGGAAATTAGGTCAGGCCAAATGTAGGCGAAACAATTCCGACAAATGAAACGAAACGAAACGAAATGAAGCGAAATGGAACAAAACGATAGGCGAGAATGAACAAATAAAAATTCGCGGGGAACCTAGGCAAAAAACTTTAATCGCGATCATCGGGAAAGGTGCGTTTGCTAGAAATTTGCAAAATCATTGAAGCGAACCGAGAAGAATCGAAAGGCAAATAGCAATGGCGAATGCAGCTTTATAATTGCACGCGACTCCGACAAAATATTTTCCTCCAAACAAAAGTTAACTCGTTGCTTTACGGTAAAAGTTAAATTAGCCATTTATAATGGAGTTTAGATAATGGAGAGGCGATACTCCTCGCTCAGTGGAATTGTTTGAGCAAAAGCGCGACGTCGTTTAGAAAAAATGTTCATTTGCCGTATTACCGCTACCCGCGATGATACCGATTTGAACCAACGATGCTACTGACTTGAAATAACGATGAACCAACAAAGATGATACCATTCGTCGAAATAGAGCTGGTTGACTGCACTGTAGTCGGTTACCCTAAAGAATTTTCCAACAGCAATCGTCCAAAGAAGATTTCGCGATCTTTCGGAGAATCTTGAAGAGAGAGAGAGAGAATTTGTGCGTGATCCTCCGTCGTCGCAACGCACAGGGATCGATGGGGTTGAACGTGTAAATGCTCGTTAAATCACTTCAGCAAAATGTTTTGTTGAACATTGTAGCAACTGGTTTTCGTGTAAGCGCGCGCTTGATTGATCGTGTAACTGCAGCTGCCTCGGGTAATCTCGCGCAGCCATCAAATATGGAAAATTACCGTGTACAAATATCGCCGCTTTAAATATTGCAAATAAAACGTGAAACGTTGTTCCGACCTACGGCGTTCGGTTTGCATCTTGTTGAACAACGACGCGCTGCGAAAACAACAGTGGGAAACAATAGGAAAACGTAGAAACAATGGACATTGTTTTCGACTCGATGGTAACGTCTTCCATACGGACTGCTCCAAACGAAGATTTGATCTAACTTGGAATCGTAGACGAGGGAACGATGAGGATCGTTATCGAGTCGTAAGTTTGCCAATGGGGGGGTTGCTCGGTGTGGAAAGGAAGAAAAAAGATGGAGCAAAGAGACGAAGAATTGCATTTGTATTGGGCAACCGAGGGTTTTCAGGAACTCGTTTCGTTCGCTTTTCGGTCTGGATTCCCAAGGTTTTTGCCAAATGATAGAAGAAGGTACTTGCGTGGTACCTGTACCGTCGTGGTTACGATTTGCTCCTAGAGATCTCATAGGGACTCGGGCTATTTTGGGGGTGCATCAGGACCATCAGGTGCATCTGACACACCGATTCTGGTCAGATCCTCCGATGTCCGCAGCTGCACCGATTGTACATGGATACGATGTAATTCCACGCACGTGTTCCTAATGGCGAGCGTAGCCTTGAAACGTCGGTTTTGCTATTTGGAGAAACACTTGAGCGATTTTTGCTGAACCGTTGTTAGACATTTAGAGAGGGTTGGATAAAGAGGGTCGAGGAAGAGAGAGAGAGAGAGAGAGAGAGAGAGAGAGAGACGTGGGAGGTTGTGGAAATGTGACAAATATCTTATTAGCATTTGCTCCTCGAGCAAATAGACTCGATCGATCCATTTACCGCAACTTGTCCTTGGGAATTACCCTGATACACACGTGAAGCACATTAGATGTGTCGGATTTCGGTGAAATCCTCCTGCGAATCCTGCTGTTGCATGCCTCTATACCGGAGTCTCTCGCAATCTCAGTTTCTTGGTACCACCCTAATATCCTAAGGCCTTGAGGTTGCTTAATGGATAGACAATTTGTACACGTGTGTTCGGTGAAACTGCGCACGGGGAACGTAGGAATGATCGTCTCGAAATTGTTCATTGCTTAATATCGTCGGATTTCGATGAAATCCTGCGAATCCCGCTATTACGTGCACGGAGTCCTTTGCTAACTCCTCGATAGCCCAACAACCCCGAAGGTTTTGATGTTTCCTAATGGATGGACAATTTGCACGTGTGCTTAGTGGAATTGGCGAAGGTGCAAACGTGTGACCCTGGTTTCAGTGAAACCTTGCGAATCCTGCGAGAGTAACTCGCGATCCTCTCGAAACCCTCTAGTATTCTAAGGCCTTGACGCTGTTTATCGAACGGGCGGTTCGTGCATGCACAGAGATATCGATGAAAACGTAAATGACGCTCTGGAAACGAAGCGACAGTCATCGAATTGACTGGACGACCCAAAATTTTGATGCGTATCTTGTCGAATGGACTCTTTTTACGCAGGCACGCGTAAGATGACAATTAGGATCTTGGTGTACACACGCGCACCCACCCACCGGGGGTTGAAAGGAATTTTTCACGAGATGTCAGAAATATTTGGATGACGAGTAGTTTGGGGGCTTGGGGCAAACAGACACAGGTCCAATCGATTGAGTAACCACAGCGTGTCCCTGGAGACTTGGCAAATACACAAGACACGTTGATGGTATCAAGAGCTTCCGGTGTACTCGATTTTGACCAAACCCTCCCTCCTCGCTTCCGTCGACACCAACCGTTCGTAGATTGTCCTCGAGCCTCTCGAGAAGCTGGACGGTGGTACTCCGACACCTCGGGTACCACACCGGTACCTTGGATCCACGTTAAACCAAGTACTACGAAGCCAAGAACTGCATCGGTTCATGGGGATAGACGGTGTCGTAGCTCGGGAGACAATTTTCAGCTTTAAACGCAATATCCTAATTCCGCGCGGTACTCGAGTGGATCTTCGAGTAGGTCAGGTCGATCGATTCGGCAATTCCCCTATATCCCAACCCCATAAGACCGTAACACCGTAACACCGTAAGACCGTAACGCCCCCCCGTAAACCTGTTTATTAGGTACTTTGACGAGTTTGCGAATGGAAAACGCAATGGAAAATATGGACTTGGAATATAATTTCGAGCATCTAATTAATGGCAAATAGCCCGTGGCATTTGGACCTTGAGCAAATACAACCGATCGATCGAGGGTGTAGCCACCACGTTCTGTCCCCGGAGATTTCGCAGATACATCGGGCACGTTAGATCTCCCGACTGGAGTCGGTGCATCCGATTTTGACCGGATCTTCCCATACATCCGGTTGTTGTACGTGTCTCGCAACCGCACGGTTGTGTCGGTAATGCACGTATAATACGTAAATACTCTCCCACGAGAAGCTCTCTTGTTTACACGGACAAACAATCGTTGTTTGTTGTACATACAAGTTAATCCCATTACCGCAGGGACTCGAAAAATGCGTGCTCGACGTTTTTCTCTCGCTCTACGGATTTTATTGGAAAACTCTGAAAATCCAGAGAATTTGTAATAACGAAATAACCCTGACTCTCTCTCTCTCTCTCTGGGAGATTTAATCGATCTGGTTATTTAAACGATCTGTCCCTATTAACGACAGGCGACAAGCCCTCTCTGCGCTCATCAATTGTTTATAATCGATTAATCGTTCATTCCCTTATCACTAATGCATCCTATTTGATTATTTATGATATTCTGTCGCGATCGACCTATTGTTAGTTAATTATTTCAGCTTATGCCTTAGACCCTATTGTTTATAATTAATCGAGCATTCGGGATAATTTGCTTGTTCGATTCTAAATTACTCGGGCTGATTGAGCAATTGTTGCGCGAAGCAGTCGAACAATCGGCGAAACACGAAATATTCTCCAATCGTCGAAAGAAAAATTCATGGGGGTTGTGGGAGGGTTCGTTACAATTTTTTCTACCCCTTTATTTATATTTATAGATTTTGCTATTTTGTGTTACTGTGTGTGTGTGTGAGAGAGAGAGAGAGAGAGAGAGAGAGAGAAATAAGATCGAATTCAAGGATTATAGCGTTGGCGTACAATCGCGACTGCTGATTATAATTTTAGCAAAGACGAACGCAAGGTAATTTCCAGTAGTCTGTAATTAACTTTTGTAATTGATACGCCAGGATAATTAAGGGCGACGAGAGGGCGTGGATACATCGATCTTCGATAACTTCACTGCTGCAAGTTCAAGCTGTCGGTTAATGTTCCCCGAAGGTTGAAAGCTCCAAATTCTCCCGAATACCCGGAGAAACACTCGCCTGTCCATTATTTATTTTGCGGTTGTTCATCCGTCGTTGGTCCTAATTGGACGAGACGCGCTTTTAGAGGGTCGTGGAAAGAAAGCGCGAAAGAAACAGCGAAATATTTGAAAGTGCCGCAGAATTCCCTCTGACGCTTGGCACGAATCGAATTGAATTTCATTAAATTAACGACAGACAGGAGGGGGTAGGTGTTTACCTCGAGGCGGTACAGGGTTGTTCCATATATTATTTATCGTTTTTCCATCGCAAGGTCCTAATTAGACGAGACACCACAGAATTGTAGATTTATGGGGAAAGAGCGAGCGAGAGAGATAGGAGACAACCTGGGAGAGGTTCGCGGTGTTCTCTGACATTTGGCGGAAAAAATTAACGGGAGAGAATGAAATAGATATTTTTCTATGAAAGGAGTACTGGAGAGTGACGAAAGGGGGTGGGTGGGGAGAGTAAAAGAATTCGTAAAGAGTTAAACGCGAGCCAGTGGGATCGTGGACGATTATAATTGTGCTGAGGTTTTGCGAGAGTCTCTCTCCCCCCTCTGGTAGCCCTGTGACTAATTTTCATTAATCAAACGCGAAGTTGAGAAACGTGATGTTGAAGAAAAGCTTTTTGCTGTTTACGACAGAATTGAAGTCAGCATCGTGTCAAGGGCCACGAGGAGAGACTCAAAGACAAAATGGTTGGCTTGTGGCTCTATACGCGGTACCAGGTCAATAAGCCTCGCTTTCTGCAAGATAAAATAACCACCACCCCCTACCATCCCTTCCTCTTATCCTCCTTCTCGCCATTGTTCCCTTTTCTCCTCCCTTATGTCGCGCTCTTTCTCGATCTTTTCCTCTTTCCTCCTTAATTTTTCACTCTTTCACTCTCGTATTTCATAACTAGTACATTTTTTTCCGGTTCTTCGACTCCTCGACCGAATCAACCCCTGGACGGTAAATATAACTGAAATATATTGAAAGCCGGAGGGACGCGGTAATTCCGACGTCATTAATCTCACCCAATCATATTTGGATTATCTTGTTAATTTTGTCGGAGGTTAAATGTCGAGCAAAAGTGGTATTTCCGATAGAAAAATTCACGGGTTTATTAGAAATTACCCTCTTGTGTTTTACACCGTTCGCTGTAGAGAGAGAGAGAGAGAGAGTACGTCGGGAAAATTCATTAATCTAACTTTATTTCGGAAAAATGTCCGGTTCACTGTTTAATAATCGAAACGAGGACAAAATGCAAGTATAATTCACCGTGCCTTCAACAGTAACGTGTAATGACGATTGAAGAAGTGCTCTGTGCGCGCTATATTATTCGTCGTTCTCTTTTTTTTTTCTATAGAAAGTTTTTTTTTGCCTTTTTAAAGTTTTTCGAGATTAATCCTTTGACCGCGCGCGAATAGCGTCGGCGTTTTCCCATGGAATTACATTAATTAACGTAGAAATGTGTTGGTGGTTTGTGCAGTTTTTCAATTTCTTCTTTTGTGCGCTTGATAAGTACGACTGTGTCGCTCCGCGTATTTTCCGCAAAACTATCGATAATCTCGCGTAAGAGTGCAGGGCGAAGTGAGAGGGTTCGTCGGAAAATTTTGCGGTATCATCGAATGAGCAAACATTCGGGTGCGCGTAATTAATTTCGCGATGGAATACATTTGGAAAGTTCAAGTTGGCGAGAAATCTCGAGCGCGGAGAGAATCCTCTGGGTCATTCGTCGTGCGTGGCTTAGAATTTTCTATTTTCGGAAAATGGAGGAAAATATCGGGGAGAAAAGGTTTTTTCGGGTCTCCTGAAAGAGAATGCATTTGGAATATGTGAAAAAAAATTTAGCCAATCCTTCTCACGTGAAAAAGTTTTTCGTATTCCATTTTCCATACGCGAATCCTCGACCTGGAAATTTCCTGCGTTTCCTTGCATTTTCTTCCTCGTTTCTCTTGCTTCCTGCCCCCCCTCGAGTTTTGCTCTGGCATAGACAATGGGAAGCTTCCCTACGCGGATAAACTTTACCACAACCATCCCCGCCCTTCGGCTTTCTACGCAAGAGTCTGACTCCGATCTCGAATGCATCGATAAAAACTTGCCTTTTCCTTGTTCCACCCAATTTTCCAGCATTTTTCCTTCTCTGCATCGTCAGTTTTTATTTCACGACGCGACTGCTTTGCTGTTTTTTTTCTAGTTTACATCGGGCTATTCCGCGATTTTCCATGTAAAATTAAACTAATTCGAACCCTCGACTGAACATTTTTTTATTCAAAGTATCCGAAGTATAGTAAATTTTAGTAAAAAGTTAAAATAGTTGTGCAAAACGTGTATATGCGTGTACGCGTGTATGCGCGTGTGTGCGTGCGAGTCTGAATTAATATGATATATTAAATAACAATGAACAATAACGCTGGAGCCATTACCGCAAAAGTTTTTGCCTAAACTAAAATTTAGTAGTTTATAAAAATTCTGAAGTTATACTCTCTCGTAAATGCGGAAATAATTTCATGAAAAATCCTATTTGCCGCGTATCTGAATTTTATTAAAAAATGTTTGTTTCTTTATTTTATCTATTTCTTTGTTGTTGTTATTTATTCTTATTAGATGTTTTCGCTTCATTCTTATCTTCATCTTCGCTTTCAGATTTTTCCTTGTTTTTTTTTTCAAATTCTATACAAGTTCACGTGCTTGAGACGAATGAATGTGCAAATAGTTGGATTTGTCTCAATTTCAGCTTGAAGCTTTTAAGCAGGTGCATCAGTTGCATTCTCTGCATACCAACAGAATCCCTCAAGTATCACACGTCTGTCCCTCCCTCTTCCTCTCTCTCTCTCTCTCTCTCTCTCTGCTCTGTCTATACTCCTCATTTTCTTTCACCAATTTTAAAGTTTTACTCTCTCGATATTTTCTTTATCTACTTCTTTCTCTTTTTATTTTCAGATTATTTTCGCTTTTACTTTCTCCACGTCTTTCTTCTTATTTTTCTAAAATTGTAACTTTTTTCGTTAAACAATCCAACAATTTATTTTTCCACGTCTAATTGTTCTACTCTTACTGTTTTTTTACAACTATTTCTTCTTCTTCTTCTTTGTTTTATTCTTCCTTCAGCTGTTTTATTTCAGCTGTTGCCACATTATTACTTCCATCGTTCTGTCTCTCCACCTTCCGCGTTGCATCTACTTTCGTGTTTAAGCAACGTATTCCCGGAGTGCCATCCATATCCGGTGCCACGCGTAGATCTATGTCTGCAACTATGTTTATGTCTAACATTACGCCGTCGCTAATTCTGTTTTCTCTAATTCCACATTTACGTCCACGTCTAGCTTTACATCTAGTTTCACTTTTACTTCTAATGTTTCTGATCCTTGCCATTTGTTCTTCCTCTTTTCTTTCTTTCTTCTTTCTCTATTATCTCTTCTTCTTCTTCTTCTTCTTCTATTTCTTCTTCTTGTTTTTGGTTTGCTCGAAGCTACCGACTGGTCTCCCTCCATTCCCCAATTTATCAACATCTTTCTCTATCTCCCCCCTTGTCCAATTCTGCTTCTCCCCTATTCCCATTCTTCATGATTTCCAATTGTGAATTCCCCGGCTCTCTCGTGCCTCCATTTCTACTTGAAGTGATGATTCTACTTCTCCTGCAACTTCTAATTTTACCGAACTGGTTCTACCGCCACATTATTCACATCAGACTTCTGTTTCTACTCGCACATTCTTGCCTTTACTCATTTTTATAGAAATTCATGCTCCCGCATATTTATCATAGATTTCAAAGCGGTCACCTTTTTTTTCTCATTTTCTACCGCCCTCGACACCACAAAAGTTGCGATACTTTTGTATACCGGAGAGCTGGTGACATTTACCTCTGCCCCTTCAGTATTATTTTTCTCATATGCGTGCGTATGAGTGTATGCACGTATGCTTGTACATAAATTTCCACGTGGCTCACCACCACCACCATCATGCAGGAATGTTTTGATAAAATTTACACGAATGATTTTCCAGGTATTTCTATCCCAAAATTTTAATTGCATTCCTCGACATTTAGTTTATAACAATTATTTTATAGCAATGGTATTGGATTGGTGCATATGATTTTCCATGGTTGCATATCAGCGCCCATGTTGCCCATCGCCACTACCGCGGAGATATTCCGAAAAAAGTCAGTCATGTTTTTAATAAACATTTCCACCCCTAAATTCTAATTGCGCGTCGCAATGTTTGCTCTGCATTGGTATTGGTGTACTAATTTTCATGCGGTTTGTATGTGTGATTTATCCAATCACACACGCGCGCGCGCCCACATGGACTTCAATAGTTTCTTCTAGTAGAATGCAGACGTCACCCAGGATTCCCTCACGCGATTAACGTTCGAGTTAATCTACGCGTTTTCACGTAAACTTCCACCCGCGTTCTTCCCACATTCCATTCTGTCAATTCGAGTTACGTTTGGAGAAATTCCAGCACGCGTCGCGTGTCGAGATACGATAAAAATTCACAAGGGTGGAATTTGAGTAAGGGTAGTAGTGGAATAATCGATTGGATAACAACGACCGTCTAGGTGACTTCCGGCTTCTCGAGTTTTCCCTCCCCCGTGCGTGAGCGGGGGTAGAAAAGAAGTTTTCGATGTCGACCGATCATCGGGTGTTTCATCGACATCGCAACCCCCGTGCCCGCGCCCCCACCGTAATTATCTTTATCACCTCCCTGGGCAGTTTTTCTCGGCAAACAGCAGTTTCCGCTTATACCGAAATCAAATCCTCGCCAGGGAGTCTCCGTGACTACTAACCACCCCTTGGCATCCGCCCCCAACCGCAAGCTGCAAATTTTCCGATTTTCTTCAGAAGGGTGGTTTCCCTAAACGCATGAATCAAGAAATAAACGAATCAGTTTCTACTTTTACCAAAGAATTCCACGTTGAACGGTCGTCGAGGTTCCTCCATGGACACTTCTGCAACACCCCCATCGTTATATTCGTCGCCACCCCTGCCGTCGGCAATTTCCCCCAGACAGCACCAGTTTCCGTTTACACCGAAATAAAATCCCTGCCAGAGTCTCCTTGGCCACTCTCGGCTACTCCTACCCCCTCGGGTGGAGCTTTTCTTGTCGGAGATGTGCGAGGTGGGCGAGAGGGGGTGGGGGTGAGATTTCCACGGGATTCGATCAAGGGTGGTCGCACCAAATGGACCAAGTGCTCCGAGTATGAAGAGGCTGAAGGGGTCGAGTAGTCGAATCGTGCAAGTTCTCGAGTGGGCCAGGAAGATTGGCTCAGGGAATCCACTGCGGGGGGGGGGGGGGGGATGTTTCGTAAACTTGCTCATCCCTTTGGTTCCGGTGTTAATAACGGGACTGTGTTACCGGAGGAGGAGGAGGAGAAGGAAGAGCGAGGAGAGAGTCGAGCGGCAGCTATGGAGTCGCCGAGTTTCCCCAGGGGCGTCAAAGAGCCCGAGCTGCGTTACCAAGGGGTGGAAGTGCCTGTGGAGGGTGGAGGGTGCGATCGTGCGTAAACCACGAAGCCGAGCGAGGCTGAAGGGCCACTGGAAGCCGCTAAACGAGCCTTTCACCACGCTGCTGCGTCCTCTCAAAGCCACCCCCACCCTCACCCCCATCCTCCCCCGGTTCCCTGACTGTGCAAGGAACCCCATCAACACCAGGTTGACCTTTGCTCCAGCAAACTATCCGTCGACAACCCTTGGATTACCAACAAACATTCACCTGCCCACATCTACAAACGCCCCCGCCCCCCACCCCCACCCTGCGACCCACAATATTAATCTATTTTACCCTAATTAATCTCGCTGCTGTAGGTCAATCAAGGGGCAGGGTGGGGTTAATTTCGCAAGTTTCCGCAATTTCTCTAATTATTCCCATTTTCGCGTGCGATTTCAAAGGGGGTTAGTTCGCCGTTCGTATTTTCAAGTTTCTCGATGAGGAAGGAGGCGCGAGGCTCCTCTCTTCTTTTCCACGTAGTCGCGCGCGATAAGGCTTGATCCTGGTTTTGGAGCTTCCTTTCCCTCCGAAGGGTTTTAGCGTCGAACAAATAATGGCGGCGTATCGTGGAATTTTCCCTGGAATAATTCTCTAATGGCCGTAAAAAAAAAATGGGGGTAACGTCTCCCTGCTTAGCTGGCGCGGCTGAATCGGCGTCGCGTTAAAGGGGATGGAACATTGTAAAGCGAGGCCTGCATTAAATTTGAATGTATTTATTCCAGCCTGTCACGTTGCAAATACGATTCGGCTGGAAACTGGCGGGGGTATTAATAATTTTGCTATTAATAGCGATACGCGAAGTTTTGCGAGAAAGAGAGTGCTATAGAGGGACCGTGGAAAAAATCGGAGAGAGAGAGAGAGAGAGAGAGAGAGAGAGAGAGAACGGACGGTCTCTCCCGTGTTATCCTTCGGAGACAAAATTGAATTATGTTTCATAATCCTGTTGCTGGCCTCCTCCGGTAAGGGATCTGCCACAAATAATAGCTTAGTTTATAAATTATTTCATAACAACTTTCTTTCTCCCGGAGATATTCTTAAAAATAGCTTCTTTCTCCTTCCCACCGCTTTTTCCCTTTTTCTTCCGGACGAGGGAATAATTTATAAATTTCTTTAAAAATTTCTCGTTCTTAATGGTTCACGAGCAGTGGGAAAACTACCCTCGTATCCACCACCACTGGACTCGTGGAAAATTGGGAGGACTGGTTTCTTCGAATCTGGAGGGGGAGGAGAGGAAGGTGGGTTTTCCAAATAATTCTTTTACGGGAGGTATCTCTCGTTCGTCAAAAATTGTTATTATAAATTAGTTTATGAATAATATCTAGCAATGGCCTACGAGTGATATTTCTTTGCGGTGTTTTCTCGTAAGGATGTAGTTTATAAACGATGAGAAACTCCTGAAAATTACTGGTAGTTTTTAATGGTCCGCGAGAAAACAGCCACCCTCTTATCGCCAGGGTCGTGAAAAGTCAGAGAAATTTGTTTTTAGCTGCTTTATTAAACATTGCACGCGCATTAAGCATTTTTAACGAATTGTTTATAAAAATCAAGCTAAACGTGGAGTAACGTAAAACGAGCCAGACGGGGGATTACCGACTGGAATGAAGAAGTAGCGAAATATCGTGCATTTGGTTGTTTCCTCTTTCCACCCCTTTTTCCCCTCCTCCACTTTTTATTCCGGTAAACATGTGTTTCGGTAGGTAAAATTTTCCAGGGCGAAAAGAGCTCGTAATTTAACGCGGAGGGTTAGAAAGAAAGGAAAGCACTGATTGGTGCAATAAAAAACTTATGCTTCCACATGTCGGGGGTGCGGGGTGTGCGAGGGCGAGGGCGGGGGTGGGCGGAAGAGAGCACGATACTTTGAGGTCCTCCTGGCGCGGAGCTTTCGAGCTTTCACGGGGGCAGCAACTTGCAGCGCGCGGAATTAAAGGAGATGTCACGTCGGGAGAGGGTCCCGTGGTTCCCGGGGGATGATTATACTGTGTTTATACCAACCAGATGTGCCCGGGGTGCCTGTTACTCGAACAAACTAGAAGTAGTGGCCGTTGCTTACGGCCAAAAGTCTCTTGTACGTACAACTTAACCAACTCTATACCACTTTCCCCCTTTACGTTTATTCACTCCGTTTCTTTCTTATCATTCTCTCTCTTGATATTTTCCCCATAAACTATTTCTCTACGTTCGGTCTCTCTTTCTTTCTTAAAAAAAGAATCTTAACACGAGAGTCTCGTCGCGGATTAAAATTTTGCATAAGGCATTTTCGCTTTTCTCGCGTTTCTCTACCTCGTTATTTTTAAATATTTGTTAGTTTTTTCTTTCTCCCACCCTCTACTAATCATGCGGAAAGATAGATTTCTGGGTGTCCCGTGTATTTTTCAACGTGGAAAATGTAACGCGTCGTTTCAGTTTTATTAAATTTCTATAAAATCTCTTTCTCTCTCTCTCTCCCTTCAATTAAAACTAATCCCCCATTTTTCAGCAGTAAATTGATAGGAAAAGCAGCTAGAAACTTCTGTTTAGGTTTCCATAGGAAAGCTTCCCTTTCATTCTCACTCAATACAAGCTTTCCGATTATTTCTCTCGTAGTTCAAGAACATCACCATTGCAAACTGAAAGCTCACAGCCCTTAAACGAGCTCTTTATTGAAAAACAAAAACGGAATTAAAGGGGGAAAGAGTTACAACACAAGGTGATTAGTTCAAAAACGTCTTATTAGCTTTCTAACAATGTCGATAAGGGGATGTGGGGGTGAGAAAAGTAGAAAAAGGCTGATAAAAGCTCGGTTGAATTTCCCTCTCTTTCTCTCTCTCTCTCTCTTTCAATGAGAGCTTTTCGATTAATCGAACGCGCATTGGTGGATGACTGGCGTTAACCGGAAGTTGACGGCGCCATTACAGGGGGTAGGTAGTAGTTGACTGGCAGCGCAAGCTCTCTGCTAGGGTCTTGGCTTTGAAAGCTCAGCTATCACGGGACGACCTGAATATTGAAACGGAACCGCTTAATGTTTCCCCCAGTGACCGCTGTACCACGAAACCAATCGGAAGTCCTATCGGCAATTTTCGCTGACTTTTCCCCTGAAAATCACCGGGAAAAACTCTCGCGCCAATATTAATAATTAGACGAGAACAGACGATATCGGAGGAAAAAGTTGTTTGGTATTGACAATAAAATACGAAAAATAGATGATATTGATGGAATAGGCAAAAGAGAGAGAGAGAGTGAGGACAAATTTAAGGAGTAACGCGAGATCGTTGCAACTCACGAGACTCGAGAAAATTCCTATGGTTTTTCATCTCTCCCCCCACACCTATTTTCTCCTAGTTTCATTAAAATTCTTATTATTTAAATGGTCTCACGTGCGCGCGTTGCGGTTGATGGCACTTTCTATAATGACCGGAACTCGCACTTTATCATTTATGCTCGCATTATGAATTCATTGTGGCTCGTCCTTGTAAAATTGATGGACTCCTAGCAAGCGGCGACTGCTACGGCGGCTGCAGCAGGTGAGATTGAAAATGAATAATTCAGCAGATTTTACCTTAATCCATTCGTCCCGGAATCGTTAGGATTCCCCGGATAAAGTGCCGAAAGCTCCGAATTCAAAGTCAATGTTTCTCCATTTGTCCGCTGGCTTAACTTCCGGTTTACAAGCGGTAAAGTAACGAGATTAACGCTCGCGCCGCAGGAATTTCCGTTACGACGGTTTATTCAAGGAAATTCCACCTGGAGAAAGTGTCTGGGCAGGTGAGAGGGGAGGGGGAGGGTCCCCTGGGATGAAAAGCCTCTCGATTCAATTTCATTAAAATTGATGGGAAAGATAAAAACCCGGAAGAAAAAAGGAAACCTGGAAAATCGGTCGTATCGGTAGCAATAATATTGATTAGCAGCTGTTATCTTCAAAATTAAACTTCAACGTTTTCCTCCCCTTTCTTCTCTCTTCTTTCTATTTTTCTTTTGATACCCTCCCCCCCCCTACTTTTCTCACCAGTTCCTCTTCTTCTTCTGCTTCTTCTATTTTTCTTTCGATCGATAAAGTGTACATATTCTTTCACCAATTTTTCCCTCTATCTTCTTCCTCTTACTGTTATTGCTAGTGTTATTTTTATTTGTATTATTATTATTATTACTATTGTATTATGTATTTTACTTTACGCAAATTTGCTTCGTCTAGCGAAAGAAAAACAAGCCACTGGTGGCAATAGTATTGATTAGCAGTTCTGTAATCTGCAAAATTGAATTTGAGCATTTTCCTCCTTCTTAGCTATCTATTTTCATTTTGACTTTCCTCATATTTTCCTCACTTTTTTATTTTCACTTTTCTCTTTTGACTTTTCTCTTTCAATCGAGAAATTGTTCATTCACTTTCATCCGTTTTTCTGTTTTTCGTTTCCTCTCCTGCTACTTTTCTTGTTTTTCCTTTCTCTTATTCTTCTTATTATTAGCAAATTGCAATTTCCATTGATACGGAATTTTCCGGTGTATCTCGCTTGACACGAAATTTCTCTCGTTTGGCGAAAAGCGCTTATTAAGAATTTCCAGAGTATTGCCCACTTTAAAAGAAGGAATTTAGCGCGCGAAGGATTTTCGTCGCGTGCTCCCTTACATTTTTTCTTCTCTTTTTTGCAAGATTTCCAAGGAGATTGCACGACAGACGGGCACACGATAAAAAGTCGAGAGGTTCGTCCCGGGGAACTTTCGCACGCCACTTTTGGAATGTGTAATACACTTTTATGCGTGAAAGGTAGCAATTCGGCTGAAGAGAGGAGCCGGGGGGAAGAAGGCTCCTGCAAGTTTCTTTTTATCGATTATCTTCCTATCTCTCTCCTCTCTGTCTCTCTCTCTCTCTCTCTCTCTCTCTCTCTCTCTCTCTCTCTCTCTCTCTCTCTCTCTCTCTCTCTCTCTTCGGGCCCAGTCCTGCTCGATTCTTTTCACATATTTTTGGAGAAACACTTCTCCTTAATTGACCAATAAAACCTATAAGCGGTAAAAAGTAAGAAATTTTTGCATAAGGAATTTCCTTAAGATTCCGCGGTACATGCTACAGTCTGTTTATGTGCGTATTGTATTTGTACGTGCGTGCATGCGAGTGTGTGTGTGTTTAATGTACGTTTAGTCGAGCACGCGCGTGTGTGTGTGTGGGTGCAAGTAAGTAAAGTTCATATTTTTAAAAATTTCTACAAAAAAAAAAGGAGGAAAAGAGGGAAAAGTAGAAAATCTCATTGGCTAATTACAGCGCGTAATTACGGGATAATTAAAAATCGACTGATTTCAATTAATGGTGAGTCCAGTATTTTGTATCGTTTTTTTTTTTTTTTTTTTCCAAGAGAATCTCGTTTTGCGATAACCATGAATTTTATTATGAGGAAATATTTGTGAAATTGTCAGGGATCGCTTTAACGTCGACGCACATATTTATCGTGTATGTAGATCGTTATTTCTCTTGGTATTTCCACGTGTTTTCCTCAATAATGTTAATGGTCAAGTGGGATATTTTCCCCAATGATATTTATGGGTGAATTAACTCAGTCGAGAATTAAATCAGCCATAAGAAAATTCCAGTAAGTTCCTGGAGATCGCTTATCCGTGAACATTGGAAGTATAAAAATTCTTTGTTTCTCTCTTTCTTTCTCCCTTTAATTCAATGAACTTGAATATGTGCGAAGAGTGTCAAAGGGGTAGTAAATCCAGAATGACTGATGTAGGAAATATTTTCCTGTGGAATTTGACGATTTTTTGTCGAGGAAAATCGCCCAGACATTTTCGTGACGTTTCTCAAATTTCGAACAAGTTGGGTCAAAGTGAAGAGAGATAAAGAGAGAGAGAGAGAGAGAGAGAGAGAGAGAGAGAGAGAGAGAGGGAGAGAGAAATATAGATCGTGGGAGTAAAAGAGAATGAGAATTGGAAAAAGGAGAAAGAAAAAGCTGAGGGATAAAGTTAGGGGTGGTTGGGGTGATTTGGGGGTGGATGCTTTGCTGGCAGCCTAAATTGAAGAAGAGGACGGTGGTGCTAGTGCACTTTTTCTTTCCACTTTCTAGTCGCCAACTACTCGAGTAGCTTCAGTCGACTCGTGAAAGCCAGCAATTCATCTCACCGTAAGTCTCGCGGAATTCGCCCCTCCCCCATTCTTCGAAACCACCCCCTACCGACCCACGCTCATACCCACCCCTGACCCAAAACACTCACCCGTTCCATCATTTCGTATTACATTTTATACTTGTTCCCTATTTTCTCTCGATATTCGACTGGCAATATTTTTCCACCCCCCACCCCATCTCCACCCCATCTCACGGTTTTCCTCTTTCTTCTTTATTTATTTCATTTGGAATATCCACTGCTTTCATTCTCGTTTCTCCTGTATACTCATCTTCGTAATATTTCATGCATGTGTTGCTTTATTCGTTTGTTTATCTTTTTTATTAATTAATTTCTTCGTTCATCGATGTTCCATTCCACCCCTTGTGCGTCGCATCGTACCCCGCTATATTTTCCGGTCGTTTACTTTCCAGACTTTTCGTATTCCGTAGGGTAATTCCATTTATCATTTTAATTTGCTTCCGTTCTTCCCTTGGAATTGCCGTTGGTGCAGCACCCCTTGGAAATTTTTATCCGGTCTCGCGATGTTCCTGTTTTTCGTATCGCGAAACTCGCGTACGTTTGCTTTAATACCACCCACCCTTCTGGACCGGAACGGAACAGAACAGGAACGGGATCGATCGAGCGAAGACTGTCGGCCCGTTTCAACTACGGGCTCTGACATTCGAGAGGAGTCTTCCCACCTTTATACTTTACTCCACTTTTCCACCTTTATACTTTCCACCTCTCTACTCTGCCCCAGCCCTTTCTGCTTTCTTACCCCTTTTTACTTTCTGCCTTACCAGCGTCTCCTCTCCCATTTTTCTACTACACCCCAGGTTTCTTTCAGGAAAAGAAATAGTCTTACCCTTCAGGAGTCACCCCCTTTACCACTTTTCACCCTATTTCTTCGGTTTCTTCTCTATTGGGATCTTGTTCTTTCTCTCTCTCTCTCTCTCTCTCTCTCTCTCTCTCTCTCTCTCTCTTTCTCTCTTCGTGAAAAACAAAATCTGACATTTGAGAAGAGAGACCTTGCCTTCCTCTATCTCTCCGAATTCCTAACATCTTTCACGGGAAACGATAGTCTTGTTCTTACACTGTATTACTCTCTTTACTACTTACTCTACTCCCAACCATTTTTTCTCACTCTTTCTTTTTTCCTTTTTGCGCACGGTTTCCCTCGGGAAGAGACAAGTTTCGATATTCAGGGAGAACATTCGTAGATTTTTATCTTCTTGCATTCCTATATTCTCTTTCGCATATATTTTGTTTGCTTTGTGTTATCGCAAGATAATTTTTCCTGCGCTTCTTTGATTTCCTACTTTTTCTCTTCTTTTAAATATGTCCCTAATAATTTCTTCGCTTCTTTCTCGTCTTATATCACTCCATTGTATTTGCTTTAATATCCCTGTGTGTTTGGGCTTGGTTGGAGCTGGCTTGCATTATTGTTCCTATTTAAAGCTTCGCATTATCCCTGTTTTTCTTATTTCCTATTCACCCTTTCTTTACGTTTTCATTCTTCTCATATTTTTTTTATCTCATCCACCTCCTTTTATATGTATGCCAATAGGTGCTCCCTTAATCTTTCTGTAATATTAAATTCTATATATATTTCCTTTTTTTTTTATTTTCATCTTTTTTTCCCTTTTCTTCCCGTTCCCCTTTTACTTCTTTTTATCTGTAAATGTCTACTTATCTTGTCTTCTTTTCTTCTTGACTTACTTGCTCATCTCTCGTTTTCTTCCTTTACAATGTCCCTCCGCTATAATATTGTTACTTTTGCTCCTTTTCTCGTGTTCTTTTTTTTTCCGAACCTTTTATGTCTTTTAAATCTTTCGGTCTCCACCCCTCTCCCGTTTCCTTCCCATCTTCACCCTTTTACCCCTCCTCGATGCTACTTCCCATTTGTTCGATATTCGTGGATTCCGGAGAACTCGCGTACTTCTGTCCTCGCTCTTGAAAAATAAACTACCACCACCCTTCCTCCTCCCCCACGAGAGAAGAAAGGATGACCACATTGCATTTGGGAAAACTCGAAAGATACTTCAGCTGGCGGAATAATTGGAATAATAGTCCTGGCAAAGTTGAATCGATGTTGTATTTCTGAACGGAGACCGGTTGTTCCACTTGAAGCACGGATAATTAAATCGCAGTTTTTCTTCTGTAAGAAAATTAGCCGAAAACAGAGGAAAATCAATTGCGACTTTCGTTATAGTATTGGTCGAGGGGGAATCATTTTTATCAATTAAAATTGTTGATTCGTTCGAAGTAAATTCACTTAACACTCGTGCATGAAATTTTTTCGATGAATCGATACAATTAGGTTCCTTCGTGTACTAAGGGATGAAGAGGAGGGTGACGTCGATTAGAATTTCATCGGAAAATTGGGAAAATTTAAGTGCTTCGTTAAATAATTCGGGTTTTTCGGCCCCGATCTGTTGGAAGAAATCATTCGTCCAATGGCAATTCGGTTCTTTGGAGAAACTGAAAAGCGAAGGATAATTTTATCTCGCTCTTCTTCCCTGATCCCTCCCCCATCCCCTCTCCCCCTCGGTGCTGTGTCAAACGATATATAAGATAATTAATTGGTCGGGGTAAATTAAAAATTCCCTCTCGAGTAGTGTTAATTTAAAGCGGTGAAAACTCGAGAAGGGGTAGTTTCACCTTCTGCTAAATTCAACCCTCACCCCTGCACACACTCGTGGACTTTACATTGTTGAGAATTTTATAAACCGTCTTTTATTCGAGATATCCGTTTTTTTTTTATTCCTTTATACTCCTTTCTTTTAATTCATTTTCGTAACCCGCTATTTTTGTTGCAACAATGAAAGATTCAACGTCGGTACGAAAAGAATTTTCCGCCAAATTAATTATGATCTATATAAAGGAAAGGGGGGATGGTGGAAAAATTGAAGAAAATCCTTGGTACTTGAAATCATTGAAAGGAAACTTGTACTCTCTCAGGATTTTATTATTTAATGCGAATCTCATGATTAAGAGGGTTCTCTTAATCTTGTCAATTTCCAACGGGATACTTTTCCCTAATTCAAGGGGAATCGTTTATTTAAAGGTCACAGGGAATTCCGCGAGAAGAGTCGAATCCTTGCCAAGGATATCTCTCGTCAAGACATTCGATCCAGTCAGTGAGAATATTTTATCACGATGGATCCCCCTCACCCCCACCCCCTGTCTTCCTATGGATACTTTCTCAGGGTATTCAATGAAATTTTCCACTAGATTAAGATTCCTCCTGTGGGAAATATATATCACGGGGTCTTCCTTGCTCGGTGGAATAGAGTGGGACGAAGTTGGCGGGGGGGGGGGGGGGTGGATATCGACTATTTTAAGCTCGGCATTTAAGATACTTGATTGCAATCTTGACATTTGCTTTTAGTGTTCAACATCGAGGAAGCGCCGGAGATCTCCTCGCTCTCTTCGCCCACCCCACGGAGCGAAACCATGGAAGCAACCGTAATTATGGTGACCAACGTTGATTCAGCGAGATAAACCAATTCAGCATCGGTGAGTCTAAAATTTTTAAGTTTTATCAAAATTTTACAAGAGAGGAACTTTGCCAATTGAACTTTTTCTCAAGACGTTCCTCGACTATTTAGTTTTAACGAGGCACTTTGCATCTTCCGTCTCTTTTCGCGTCCCGCTTCGCTCGTTCCTGCGATTCCACGTCGATCTCACCCCCTCCCCCCTGCGTTAAGGGCAAAGGTCGACGGGCCGAGCGTTAATTATTTATGTGGGTAACCTTGAATTTCCGTAATTAGTCGAGTATCCCCCGACTCGGAGAAACTGTTCTGGTTTCTCGTGCGATTAGACATTTTCCGCATCCCCCGCCCCCCGAATGGAACGGGCCGAGTAATTTCCCGATGATTTTACCCCTCGTGGACGAAGAGGATTCGGCGGGCGAGTATTTCCGATCGATATCTGCGAGACTCGAATTCGCCTAACAGTAACCTTGATACTCGGCCCGGTACCGAATTTAATTTGATTTTGATAATGGCGTGGGTGGTGGAAGGGGTTGGAAGGAGTCGTACGGGGTTAGACGGGGTTGAAGGGGTTAGCCGCGTCTTCGTCTTCCTCGGTAACTGCAGAACGGTTCGTGTAATTATGGTCGACTACAATAATTGCTCTCTGAGCGACGCGAACTACCCCGCTCTGTTCCACCCCCTCTTCATCCCTGTTCCCGTCACTAGCTTGTTCTCACGTACACGTGCAACTATGCGAGTGTACGAGTAACTCGGTAAACTCGAAACAACGGGTTCCGTGCGTGTCCTGGAACTCCTCCAGGACAGCCACTCACCCCCACTCACCTCCACATGCACAACCCTGCGCACGTTTAGCTTTCCCTCGATATCACGAGCAAACTTGATCCTTGACGAATACGCCTGATTGCTCATGAAACGAGAAATTACACCAATCCTAATTCTGCTCAGCGGGAAAACCCTTTTAACACCCCTCGTCCACGACCTACCCCTCTGTTTGCCCTGATATTCCTTATATCCGTTTCTTTCTTTGCCTATTGACATCGTGGCGATAATCTCGTGACCTTCGCTCAACCTTTCTCACTACCCTCCTCGCTCCACCGCGCCTTCTCGTCTTCGTTTTCCCTCCACTTTGTTTTATTTGTCCCGATAGCGGTGGAGGAAAATAAGTTTTTTCCGAAGGAAGAAAAAAATAGAAAATTCTTGCCGTTTTCCACAGCGAGCAAGAGAGAAAAGTAAACGGGCGCCATAATTAAATGATGGAGCTAAACAAATAAAATATTTAAATTGCGTCGCGAAAGAATGTCTGGCCAGGGTAAATAGTTGTGGAGCTCCGGGTATCGATGCCAATATATTTGTCCATCTATATTAGTAAACGTGGATTATGAAACTGGATACATAAATTTACTCGGCGGAGCATTCGCGTATATCAAACATGCCGCATGCATGTGTGCAGGTGAAGTCTGCTTTGCGAGCTTGTGTTGGTAAGTTCTCTGCAAACAATGCAAATATGTACAAAACGCTTGATCCTCTGTGTACCCTCCGTAAGGTTCGACGGATTTATTAAATTGAAAAACTATTGCCACGTCCCATCTCCGAGCTTTTCTCATTTTTCCGCCATTTTCTAATTCCGCGACTCTCATCCCCCTTATCGCGAGGCTTCCATGTCCCAAGTCCATTATACCCTTGTACCCTATTAAAGAGTCCTCTCTATTGTGATAATAACGATGATAATGGCAATAATCAGGAGAGGCGGGGGGATGGGGGGAAGGAAGAAAAGGAAATGGAAGAATGCTAATGGTAATAACGATGCCGATTGTTAATAAATAATCTTATGGGAAACACGCGCTTTAACGAGCGATACAGTGAAAATGGTATAATTAATATTTGATAATAATATTTAATCGCTTTTGTTATGTTTTATTGATGCCATTTCCATATGTTAATGATTAATACCAGCGTGTTTCCATTATTTGCAAATTATTCGTGTGTGCCTATTTGTGTTTTTGTGCATGTGTGCCTGTGTGTGTGTGCATACGTATTTACGACTAATATGTTTCATTTAGACCTTGACATTTATACATGCACGTAACACACACACATGCGCGCGCGCACAACCAATGAATATATTTAGTTTATCATTACTGTGCTACATATAATGCATTCTGCAAATAAATTGGCCTTGAGAGTTTTCTTCTTCCACTACTTTCTTTTTCTTTCCATTTTCTCGATGGCTCTTACTTTTATTTTCCTTGAAATTTTCTCGCGATTATCATCGGATTCGTCGGTGTTTGGTTCATTATCGCTGTTCTAGAGCTACAATATATTATGGACATAAATGGAACTAGAGTTTTCTTCCTCCTCGTTTTCTTCCTTTCGTTTTCCCGTGATTTTCCTCTCGATCCTCATCACGTTCATCGCTGATGAGGAGCCTTTGTTCTTGCTCCAGAAAAATTCTCGTGCTATCCTAAAGGCAAACGATGGAAAATTTGATTTACTCCCCATTGATTTCTTTCATTTTCGTGAGAATTATTATGATTATGAATATTTCTTTAATGCTCCAGTTTTTAAAATTGGATTATGTTTTATTCAAGCGATGGCACTCCGTCCGAGACTCGAAGTATTTAGATTTTTCTTTGCTCTCTCGTATCTATATGTGTGCGTGCGTGCGTGTATTGTTTTTTTGCAAGCAAAGTTGACGGTAGTTGAGGTAGAAAATAATTGGCGTGCTGTTGTGCGGCGAAAAGACCCCGAGTGAAAAAATGAGATTTTTCAGTGAAATTTGTAAAATCCAACAGTACGCGCGCCTCGTGGATTATTTTTTCGCGACGTTTGCTCTTATCGGAAAACAGAGGGGGTGAGTCCATTTTCCATCCCCCACCCCTAAACTCTATCTTATCGAAACGAAGCGTTCTCCTGCTTCAAATCGCATTATTTCGTTTTTAAGGTTCTTCTCTCTATCGGTTTTCTTACGATTTTTCCCAAGTTTTTCCAAGAGAGGGGGGAAGGGAGTAGGGTCACGTATCAGAAATTATCCCTGGACCACAAATGGTTCCACAAAAACGGTTTCGCGTGTAAAAAATTGCCTCGCTTGACCTGTGTCCCGCCTCACCTCCCCCCAAAAAAAGAAAAGAAGAAAAAAGATAGAAGAGAAAGAAATCCAGGCTACCCACGTGGAATAGCAAATCGCGCGGGGAATTTCTATACTTTGCTTTTCTGGATTTGTTCCCTTCTTTCACTTTTTTTTTCTCTCCTTCTTTGAGCTTTTTTCCTTTTTTTATCGCAAAACCTCTCGTTGCTCGTATTAACTTGCGGACTGCACAATATCCCAGCTGTATATTAAAGCTGCGCATATATATAGACATATTCGCTTAATATTATTACGGGAATGCCTTTTTTCACCGAGAGCAAGAGGATCCACCACCACCACCACCACCACCGCCGCCTCACCTCATTCCCCGAGGAAATTTTTATTACTCGACAACATCGAGAAACGACGTATCAAGAAACCTTGAGACTTCATGGGAAGAGACTCTGATATTATTTCATCGCGTGTCCTCCCCTCAAAATAATTGTAACGTTTTAACGAGAATTGACAAAACACTCCAAGCAACCACCCTCTCGAGCGGAAAAGAAATTTTGAAAAACTTGTGAGAAATATAATGCGTAACACCCTGTAAGATTTATCCACCCACCCTTGGAGAATTTTTTTGTTTCGATCGAAAAAATAAAAAAAAAGTAGTCCGGCTTTTATTTTGTGTTTTGATGACGTAATTGTCAGTCGAGCGGTGCGCGAGACGTTTAATATGTTGAACGCGAAATATTTACTGGACCGCAGAGGAACCAGGGTTATTTCCACACTTTACATACGACCAATACTATTCTGCGGAAACGCGTAGCCGCAAGGCCTCGCATAATCGGAGTTAGGGCTACATCGGAATAGTTTATTCGATGGAACTGGCCTCCCTCTTCTCTCCTTGCCTTCTCTCCCTCTCTCTCTCTCTCTCTCTGATTTGGTACACGTGTGTGAGTGTGTCTGTGCGTGTGAGTTGTGCACCACTAGCTAAATTTACCGACCGCATGACCTCGGTGAATACGACTCTTCTTGATATGCATTTTGCGTGCCGTAAAATTCAAAGGAATCCAGCAGCATGCACCACTCTGTTATCCCCGACTCCCATTGAAATTAGAGAAAAAAATTTTGCCCTCCGAGTTCTCCGTCTCTACCCCGTTCGCGGGCTTCCCAGTGAAAGTCGTACAAGCCTAAAGTTTGGGGAAATCCTCGGTTTTCCCACAAACGGTGGAATTTTCATCCCTCATCGACGCCATCTTTGTTTCTCATCTTTGGATGGTGAAAGGGGGCGGAGAGGAGGAGGAGGATGAGGATGAGGATGACGGGGTGGATCCGTTATTTGCGATAATTCCAGCGGAGACCCCAGGTGGAAAATCTCGACGAACCCCGGGAAAATAAAAGGAATGGATTAGAGTTTATTCGCACTTCTTTCTCGCAGGGAGTCGTGAAACGACGACGGAGGGCATTGGGGTTGGTCCTCGAATTGCGAGAATCCGACGATTTCGGTCCTTTCGTCAATTTCCACAGAGGGACGAAGTCTGGTGAATTTTATTGTTACGCCAACTCTCGGGTAGTACCGGAGCGTACAATGAAATTCTCAAAATATCACGTAGATTCTTCAGGATTGATATATGATTATGATAGACGGGCCACCGGACACATTAAAGCTCGGCTTTTCTTTCGCGTTATCTCATGCAAGCTATAAAAAGGGTGCTTTTTAATTGTCCTGTCAATCAGATCACATTCTGCCAGAAATTCATTTAAAAGCTGTCAAGAGGAAAAGGTGCAGTTTACCATCTCTCCACCTCTCCACCACCATCACCATCGCTGCAACCACTACTACTACTACTACTGCCACTCCTCGTTATTACATAACATTATCACACTTGTAATTCTCATTCAAATGCAAATAGGGGCTTGGTTGCCAGAAAAATTTTCATTATCGCCCATCACTGCTTTTCCTTCTTACACTCACTGCTTCGTTCGCTTATTAAAATTTTGCCCCACCCACGCGCAATTTTATCATTCCCAATTATATCGCGCCATGTCTCTCAGGGGGTGAGAATAAATATCTAGTGGAAATTAATGGTTAAAGCAGTCGCGCGTATTCGCAAAAGCACTCGTACGCATATTTGGGTTTTTCCATGAAAAATCCATGTCTCTGTGTATAAAAAGGGATGGAGAAGAGGGGGTGAGGGGGTGAGAGAAGAGAAGAGAGAGAGAGAGAGAGAGAGTGAAATATGAGAGGGGGAGTGCGATGAGAAGAGGAAGAGTGTTAAAGGGGCCGAGGAAGAGAAGGGATTTCAGGGGTTGCAGGGTTAGCCAGGAGGGGTGAGGAGTGGAGGGGTTAAACCGGGTGGAAAGAGAGAAAGCCTGCGGCCCCTGCGCACGCACTGTGACGTCGCGTTTTACCTGCAGGCAGCTTGCATCGGATGCAGGGATGATCAATAACTCGAACCGCGGCTCGCCGTTGCTATCGGCACGACAGATCTTAGCTTCCACCCCTCCACCCTCTCCCACTCTCTTAGCCCAGCCCCGTAAAATCCCCAAGACTCGCGGACTAGGACGCAGGGAATGGGGAAATTGCGAGAAAGGATAAATAATCCTTTTTTTCTCTTTTTTGTATCGTCTCACCTTTCGCATTTCCGCTTCTCATCTTGTTTTGGGGGATGTTTTCTTCTTTTCCCCCTCGGCCCTTGAGAACCCTTTCGACTCCAACCCCGACTTTAGCTGACTGATAATAATCGCAGTATCGGTACGTTGGGATTTATACGATTGACTAGATTGAGATATCTCTCCTCCACTCTCTCCCATCCCCTACTCTCTCTCTCTCTCTCTCTCTCTCTCTCTCTCTCTCTTTACACGCGTCAAGTTCCAACAGCGAAACGCACCGTGTAGAATTGCGTAAACACGCGTGATCTATCTAGCCTGAATAATCTGAACGGTTTTCAATGGTCTGAACGGACCGCTGTGTTGGGGGGAAGGGGGGGGGGTGAATTTGCTTCTATGTTTTCCAGCGCCATTACGATAAATCAGCATACGAAAATAAATTCAAGCGAGGCCTCAGCGCGTTAATAACGCGAATAAGTAAACTCCCACGGTGTCTCTCCCCCTCCCCCCCTCTAGCTCTCCTCTCCAAACAACCGGGGCTACCAAGTTATCGGCGATTGATCGCCGACGTTAACGATTTTTACCGGAAGCAAAAGAGGAGTCTACGGTAAGGGGGTGGAATCGCCGTTGATTCCACCCTCACCCCAGGGAAAAGGGTGGGAAAAGTGCGGGACATCCCCGATTAATCTTTATCGCCGCTTTTGTAAAAAACTCTGTCTCTGAATAAAAAGAACCCTCTTCCCGCTTTGCCTATGCCCCTCACCCTTCCCGCTTCAAAATCCCGCTCCAATTTCAACCGGTTGATTGTATCAGTGTTAACCCGATACCTCGCTCGAGTTCTCAATGAATTTTCAATGAGTCCCAGTGAATTTTCCCTGGTATTCATTCCGGTCTTCTTATCACACGTACGCGCGAATGTTTTCCGTGTGCACGCAAATTTCGCGAATATCTTGAGAGAATCGCTCGTTGCTTTACACACACACAATCGTATGCCATTGTAATCGTGTGACAGTGTGTAACGTGCGATATGACGCAAGAAGGGAAACGAGTAGGCGGGGGTGGGTAGGGGTGGATTATCTGAGGGGGAGCCCGCAGGACACCGTCAAGCACACATCATGTGCCGGGATACCTTTGTCAAACGAGATATCTCTCTCCCATCTTTATCGCTCTCTCCCCCCCCCCCCTCCTGAACTACCCCTGGCCACCCACTCTCTTCTGCCTCTCCTACTATCTCTGGTATTTACGAACATTTAATAACCTATAATAATATCGGGCATACCTGCGTGCATTCGAAACGCTGAAAACGTAATAGCTGGTAAATTCGGGCCATTCCAGCCAAATGTTTTTACCTTCATCCCTCTCTCCTCTTTCCACATCCACCCTCTTGTATTACAGCGGGGCTCTGGTTGCATGTTGGAAAATCACCATTCATATCCAATCATCATAAATCGGGCTGGGAGAAAATGTATCGATAATGAAAGGCGCAATAATTATTATAATTTATTGTAATATGATAGGGAAATTATATATCTCTTCTCCTTCTCTTTTCCCTCCCTCTACCCCACTGTCCTTCTCTGTTGGGAATTAAAGTTTAATATTCTCTCCCTCTCTTTCTCTCTCTCTGCTTGAAATCAATTAGCGTGAGAATCTTGCGAGTCTCGTTACGTAATGAAGAAAGAAGAGCAAGGCACTCTTACGTAATTTTGATGATCGTCGAGCACTCGGGGGAGGGGGTAGGAATCTCGTAAATTTCCGCTGGACGCGAATCGCTCGGTGGTGGTCAACGAGCGATTTGAGACCACGGTCGAGGGAGAAGAACCGGCAGAAATCGGCGGACTGTGCGCGTTGACCCGCCAGAAGTTCGATTTCGCGAGTTTCCAAGGTTCAAAGTGGGGGCAACGATTTTAATGCCGTCCAGTGACGCACTGTGCGAATAAATAGTTGCACGTAACCACGTACGGAAGCATCACGATGGAACGGCCGTGTGTGCGTCGGTACGTGCGCGTGTGCGTGTCGTACGCGTGCGCGATATTATGCGTGAGCGCGCGTCTGTGTGGGAACGTTTGTCGTCACGTCCTGCCGAACTCTTGCATTTTTCATTTCGCCGCTCTCCAGTTATGCATAGAAACACGTTAATCGCTCCAGTGAGGGATTTTCGCGTTTTTCCACGATTTTCCCCGACGTTTCTCCGTTTTCCGCAATTTTCCGAGATTTCCGTCGGACAACGAGAAAGTTCGAGGATCGCTAGAATGCGGTCAACGACCCCCTGTTTTCTCTGCGATGGAAAACCTTGAGATTTTCCACTTTTTACAAATTTTCAATTTTTTCAATAGGAACTCGTTTTTTTTTTTTTTTTTGGGTCATCGTGAAAAATCGACGATGACGCCTGCCGCGGATCTTCTCCCGCGAAAGCTTTTCCGCATAAGATACACGAGAGTTTTCCGAATTAATCGCTAGGAAAATACTGTTAGGAAGTGGGAGAATTTCCGGGTCCTCGTGAGCGAAACGACGCGGGAAATCACCCCGGGATTCCTCCGTGAGTTTTCCGGCGACGCTGGAAAAGCTCATCGTCTTGTCGCTTCGCTATGCGATCCGCACTCTCTCGAATGGCACCCATGGAATTTTCACGGTTCTCTTTCGATTTTTTCGAAAACGCCGGAAAAACCGGAAGCGATGGAAGATGCGCATCGACTGGCGCGCTGAAAATTATCTGGCATAGTGGACCTTTCGCAAATTTTCCAGATTTTCCTGATTTTTCTCCTGGAAAATTTCGCTCCCTCCGGAAAAGCCCGCGCAGACAACTGTTGAACTTTTAATGTAACGAGCGTCGGGCGAGGTTTTAGCGATCGCAGGATAAGTCCCCGTGGTGGAACTACAGATAGAGGGGCGTGGGAGGGGTGAAACACCCCGTAATTTAAGGGATGGGGTGAAAAACTCGAAAGTTTCCAATTGATCGATTCCCCGATGATTAATTCACTCTCCGCCGAGATTCCACGTGAGAGAGGAAAGAGGAATGGGGTTAGGGTCGAAGGAATAAGGGTGGAGGGGTGTTCTCCTGAAGTTAGCTGCCTTAATAGCAGAATGTTCCCGCTTTCTTGGCTTTCCGATAGAAGCTGCTTCTATTTTTGCTTCTAGCAAAGCCTCGCGTGGTACCCCCCCACCCACCAAGAAGATAAATATTCCATAAATATAGTATGCACATACTTATTTTCCGATATTCCGAGGGAGGAAAGGGTGGGGGATGATGAAATTCGGAATAAACGCGTGCCGATCTTCGCCCTTGCACTCTCTCTCTCATTCTCTTTTCCCCGTGAGAAAAATTCTGGAAAATTTTTCCAATTTTCCTATTTTGGCAAACTTTTCACATTATTTTCGCCATTGTTATTCGCTATTATTGTTGTTATTATTATTGCGTTATTGTGTTTGCGAGGCCTCGGGTGCCTTGGATGGAGAAATTTTACTGATTCGTAGCTCGGGGGCTCGCTGAAGTTTTTTTCGTATGATCAATTTCAATCGTGCCCTCCGATTGTGAGAAATTTCTGGCGGGGGCCTCTAATAGAGGGATGATAATTGAGATTTGTTCCCCCGGGCTTTCCGGGACATCTTCATCCCTCACCCCCTTTCAATTTCCGCTTCATCAAAATCCTCCTCTCGGATGTCGATGTTCTTTCGCTCTCTCTCTCTCTTTCTCTCTCTCCCCTTCTTTTACTTTAGTTTTGTTTTTCTTTTCGCGTAAACTATCCTTCGTGGCATCTTTACGTTTATTTGCTGCATTCCCGTTCATCGTACAATCCCCCGTGTATTCGGAGAAACTTCGTCTCGCGTTCCAGGGAGAGAAACGAATTTCCACATACCAACTCGTAATTACCGAACGATTAAGATAACTCTGAAAAACGCGAAAGCTTTCGCGGGAAGCAAACGAATAACGCGAATTCTCTCTCAGGGGGTGAGAAGGAGAATGAAAGAGGTGGAGATTAGTGTGTGTTGAAGAGAGAAAGGGTATGGGGGTTGGGGAGAGAGTAGAAAATAATCGGTGAAAACTGGGAGAGACCAGAGAGAGAGAGAGAGAGAGAGAGAGAGAGATAGTCAAATTTCAGGAAATTTCTAAAGAATCCGAGGAAAGAGACATTTTGGGAAAGGACGTCGCTTAAACGATGAAAATTACGGCGATCATGGTGAAACAAAAGGGGATGTGGGGATATGGGGGTGTGAGGAAGGGCTTCTCGCGAATTATCGAATTACTCAAAGCCATAAAAAGCCCTGGTTTGCTGACGCTCGCCGGTAAATCCGTGGAAAATGCGTTTTAACGAGAAACTTTGTCGCTGCACGCGCGCATGTGCGCAGCTGTATGCGTGAGTGCGCATACGAGCGTGTTTGTAACGACCGCTAAGGACGCGCTATCGATTGCTTTGATGCGGAAAACAAAAGTGAACAAGCGACCCGAGTAATTAGGTGGATCCAACCACTGGTAAACTCTCGCAACAAGGGAGATCGTGTTCCGACTATGGCGTTTCGCGCAAGCTCAAAGTTCACCCTCTTATTTTTTTTTTATCAATTAAACGAGAAACTGATAAAAAAGAAGGAGGAGAGACGAACGCTTGTTTTACCTGCACCGTCGAGTGAGGTAAAAGAATCGTAGGTGAAAGATCGTGGAAATAATAAAGAAGGGGTGGAGTAGTACTGGATTAAAGGTGGAATTATGACGAGAGGGGTGTAATCGCGTATAGTTAGGGGTGCTTTCGACTCTGTGCTCTTAAGTTTGGCGGGAGCTTAAAGTTTATCCTCGACATATTTGTTATCGATTAAACGAGAGAATAAATAAAGAAGAAGAAAAGCGACAAAAGAAAAGACAGAGAGAGAGAGAGAGAACGTTTCTCCAACCTACATCGTCGGGTAAAATGAAATCGTAGTTGGAGGGCGATAAAATTCAATGCCGTATATAGCTAAAAGGAAAGGAGGGTGGATCGAGGAGGGGGGGGGGAAGGAAGAGAGAAATTAGAGTAAGAAGAGTCATCACACACAGTTACAGGTGTTTCCAGCTCGTTGCTTTTTAGAGCTTTAAACTTGTGTGGAAGTGCAGGCCTGGGGCTGGGGGTGGGACATCTGCAAAAGAATCCCACCCCCACTTTCAGTTAATTACTTTAGGAGAGGGCGAGAGAAGCACTGGCTAGATGGGTCCTGAAATATTTCTCGTCTGTCAGAAACAAAACTTTCTTGCCAACCAGGTACTTCCTGTAATTAGCTCCTTCATGAATTTTCCTGGATGACTTTCCACCTTTTCCTCCAGTCGATTCTTTATTACTGTTGTTGTTAGTGCTGTTGATGGTGGCGGTGGTGGTGGTGGTGTCCTTCGCCACTTTTGCTCAGAAATAAACACGTTAAAAAGTTTCGATCTGGAAAGTCATCTCCACTCCTTTATAAAACAGCCGGGAAAACATTGATAGCTCAACCCCTAGAATGGTAAACTCTCCAGTCACTTTCCTCCTCTCTGAACTACCCTTGAATTTCCTTGGAGTTTCCTTCAATGAATTTCCTGATTTTTCCATCCGCAGTCCTTACTTTGATTATTCTTAATTATTGCTTGAATATTCATGTATATATTCGTGAATAATTGAGAATAATGAATAATGAAACGATGAATTGGTCATTTGGCGAACCATTCCAGCAGAGGGGATGGAAGTGACTTTATATTGTGGTCAGCCACGGTGCACGCGGTTCACGAGGGTGTCTGCTATTGTGCACCCGGCATTAAATTATACACGTGGAACTTGGCGTTAATTAATGTTAATTTCTATTTAAGCTACAGGTGGTAATAGGAAAATATAGGAAATCGCGTAAACGTTTATATGAAAATAGGGGTTGTGATAAGTATAATTAGAGTTTTTATGTCTTCCTTTGTAACGCGCGGAAAGGGAGGGGAAGCGTAAAACCTCTGTAATATCATAGCTAAGAGCTTTCCTTTCTTTCTTTCTTTCTAGCCCCCCCCCCCCGCCCCTTTCTTTTTTACAAGATACGATATAATTTTATATTTTCACAGTACCGCGTTAACGCGCGCACATTCCCTCCACCCCTTCTATTCTTCGTCGCAGAATATGTACTTTATTAGATCCTCGCGAAGGTTTTTTCCTCGGGGGGTGAGTTTAGCACCATTTCTGGTGCCACGCAGGTAGAATATCTCTGTGAAAATAATCCAAGTGTACTCTGTGCGCCTAAGTGTAATCCCTCGTGCGATCCAGTCGAGGAATTGAAAATCCATTGAGGAAATCGTCGGACATTAATACCTCTGGGACCGGAGGGAGGAGAGATTCGTATAGGGGGGGTGGGAAGGAAAAAGTGGTGGAAAAATTGGTCCCGTCAATACGGGTTTTATTAGATACGCTCCGACTCCTGCCAATCGTGACTCTCGAGTCTCAGGTTACTCATAGTTCGATGGGAAATGCAATTGGACCAGTGGCCAGGGGGTAGGAGGGGTTCGACGAGGGTTACAGAGGCGGAGGGGGAGGTTTCAAGGAGGTTTTAAGAGGTACAGCGAAGGGTGAGGGCCTCTAGATAGTTGCAGGGCTTGAAAGATGGTTATAGGGGGTTAAAAGCATCCACCGGATGGTTCGGTGGGGGGAGGTTCGGGGTGGATCTCTGACCGATACTGGAAAAGGGTAAATCGAGTCGACGATAACTTGGAGAATTGCTGCGAACGCTCCTTCTCTAAGTTACCAGCCAATTTTCAGACTGCCGCCCTTTCGTGGTCATAGCCAGCGCTGAACTGGGTCAATTAAAGTTCGCTAATACTCTTTACGTGTACCTCGAAAGGGTGGCTGTGTCAGTGCCGCCCGCTTAGGGAAAAATTGCGTTTAACCTAAAAATTTTAAGGTTACGCGATAAGTAGGAGAGAAAAGAAAGGGGAGAAAAAGAGCTTTGTCAAAATGACAAATTTTCGATAATCTCTAAAAAAGTCGAAGGGTGGGGGTGTTCTCTTTGGAGTTACTCTAAACTCTTAACAGTGATAAGCTCTTCGTAATAATGGCGATAAGAGTGGTCAAACGGCAACAAATCGTGGAACACGCGCATTCGTAATATAAAAATTAATTTTCCGGTAAACTCGGAAAGGGAAAATTTCAGAAATTTTTGTCAATCGTCTCTCACCCCCCAGTGCGTATGCTTTCATCGCGATAGTTTGGCACTGGTTTGTTTCGTGCGCAGGATCGATGAGAAAAGAAAAAATTTATTTAGAATTCTTATTGCTTAACTAACCGAGTAAAAATTATTTTCAACCTGTTTTTTCGGAGAATCGGATAAAATCTTCTTTTCTCCGGCCTCTCTTTACCGCTATTACGAATTATTAATGCGCTTTTATGTGGTTTCGCAAAATTTCCTCTATCAAAGGTTTAAAGGAAAAGCGGTGGGAAAAATTGTAGGGAAAAAAGTCACGATAAAAATTGATCGTCCATTTTGGTATTTTGCAATAAAGCTAAAATTGACGAGATGCTTTAAAAATTTCCTGCTAAACGCGGCCATGGTAGTAGGTTGATGTAAGGGGAATTTAATTCCACGTTGGGAGAAATATTTTCATGGCTGGCTATTGCGAGATATAACAACACGTAGACAGAAAGTAGCCAGGGGATGAGGGCGGGTGGAAGTGGTCGAACGCGAGAAAAAACCTTTCATGAGATATCAGAGTACTCTTCGCCTATCGCGTACAATAAAAATATGTTGATTCCTCGTATGGTACAAGATGTTAAATGACTCGACGCAATCATTCATCACCCCTCCACCCTTACCCCTTCCGCAAGGTTCTGGTAGAAAAGCGGGGATTTTTTTTGGAAGACTCGTGAAAAACGAGAAAATCTGTGTCGTCATTTTAGTGAAAATTCCTAAAAGTAGAAACCACCGACAAAAAGAAGAGGAGGAGGAGGAGGAGGAGGAGGAGGAAAAAGATTTCAATGAAAATTTGCCAAAATGGAATTCATCGTGCGAAACGTCGGCCAATTGATTTTCATCGGGGGAATTCCATCGCGGCCCTGGACGTGTCGACGTTGGATGGACAATAAGCGCGGGGGTGGTGGGACGGAGGACAGGATATTCGTCATCGTGGAAGCTTCCGTGGGATGCGCCGACGGAAAATTCCTTATCTCGCGCATTTCCGGCGGTGGCCAGTAGTCGTCCTGAAAATCAAAGACTCGCAGCTCCACCCTTCCCCGCCTCTCCACCCGCTCCACCCCCGGTCCAGAACCAGAGTCAGTCAATCGCTGGAGATTCACGAGACAACGGGAAATCGTGAACTCCCCTCCCGTAAAACCAGCGGGGGCTTTGAAATATTGCGGCAGACATGTATAATATGATCTTCCCTCGGAGTTAATGGGCTTTCGCGAGGCTACAATATTCCCCCATAAAACCATAACGTTCTCCGACGATGCTGCCGTATACCTTTATAAAGTTATAGGAACGTTAAATAGCCGATAGTTGACGGGGAAACCTGAAAATATATTGAAATTGATCCTGGTACTTGTTTTCCCTACGCAATCCACTCGATTGAGCTTTGTCTTTTTTCTATTTCCGGTTTTTCAGCCTCGCAGTGCGCGAGAGTGTACGATCGGTGATTTTCACGAGAGAAATTTACTGGAAGGGAAATGAAGATATACGCGTGTATAACGTGTATGTGTCTGTGCGTGCGCGCGCGCGCGCGCGCATATTTAAACGAACATGAATATAAATTATATGTTTGTCGAGTGGGGGAGGAAGGGGGGAGGGTGAATTTTACCAAAATTAATTAGTATACCGATTTCTCTTGCATGCACACATTTGCTTTTCAATCGCTTCCCCGTAACTCCATAGGCTGTTAAAAGTTTTACGGATAAATATTGAGATTTTTTTTTTTTTTTCATTTTTCATTTTTGAGAAAACAACCAAGAAATTTTTAAACCTTTCGCGGAAGAGAGTAAAACGATTGCTTCACCAGTACCATTACCATTACCACGGTCATCGTTATCGTGATTAAGCGAAAACAAAAAAAAATGGAAGAGAGAAGTACAATTTATCAGAAAAACGAATTAAGGATACGAGTGGAATCATCCCCCTTCCCGTTTATTTCTCAATTGTATTTTCGTAAGGGTTGAATTACAGAGGGAGATATTCCGAGATTTCTAATTGGACGGAAGGAGCGATAAGAGGTGGAGAGGGAAGGGATGCCTCTGATGGTAGTGCCACCAGCACCACCACCACCACCAGCAGCATCGCCGACAGCTTCACCACCACTACCCCCGCACTCGGGGCAATCGTAACGTTCGAATTTCACTGGCGACGTTTATGGTCTCTCGATGGGCCAATTAAATTTCGAGTGGTCCGCTCGTAGGACTTCCTACCGGCTTAATTGTCTCGTTACTAAACCTGTGATCGTTACCCTGTCGATACGTGGTGGTAGTGGTGGTGCTGCTGCTGCTGCTGCCGCCCCCCGCCGAGGGTGGGGTGCTTTTAAATGCGTGACCTTTTCATTCAGGTCGAAGGTCGCACTCTGTCACTTTCGACGAACAACCCTCTTTTCTCACCCAGATAAAAGTCTCGGGATTCGTAGAAAAATTACCCGAAGGTCGTTGCCTCACCCACGAAGGGGTGGAAATTTCTGGAAAAATTCTCTCGAACGATTATGTCCTTATGCTCGGTTGGAAAACTACCCCCCGGACTGATAATGAGAAAAGAGCTGGAAGCCTGTCCATCGGTGATCCTAGGGATGAACGGGGGTGAAACAAAAGAATTCTAATATGGGACGATGATTCTTCTTCCGTCTCCTTTGAGTAGCCGTTCTTGTCGTCCGGTCGTCCTTCTGCGGCTTCCGGAACAGATGGGACGTTCTCACGTGAATATTGACGAGCTTTCAGCGACGACGACGACGACGACGACAACGACGACACTAACGACCGACGGACAGACAACAACAATGCAGAACTACTGCAACACAATGACAGGAAATTAAAAACACCCCCTCTCTCTCTCTCTCTCTCTCTCTCTCTGTCTCTCAGATCTGTCTGTCCATTTATTTCTCATTTTATTTTTTCCACCCCTTTCTTCCTTTCAATCCTAATATCTCTCTCTCTCTCTCTCTCTCAGCTCCCTTATTTCAACCCCCGTTCTTTATTCCTGCTACAGATATTGGAAGGAAGGCCAATGTTTCGTCGTTCGCTGAATGAAAAGCATCCTTGGAATATCGAAACCCTTTTCTCGAGATACGCGACGATTAACAGCGAAACTCCGACAACCCGTGAAAGCGGCGGAATTCTCGGAACTTTTCATCCCTTGCCCCTGCCTCGCCTCTTCTTTCCTCCCCATCCCATCTCATTTCGTCCGATTACGAAAGCGCACGGGAGCTTTCACAGACACCGATGTATCGACCCTCCCTTAGATGGAGACTAATTATAGTGATTAATCTAACTTCTTCTCCTCTCTTTTCTCTCCTGACCTTTATCGAGGTCACCCTGGGTGCTGCCAGGGTTATCGGTTCCTGCGATTCTCTCGCTGGAAAAGCGGCCCGTTCCCGGAAACACTGCTCTCTCTAATGGAGACACCATTTGTGGCGTGGTTATCTCTCACCCCTCGCCGCTCACCCTCTTCTTCAGGCAAATTGCACCGGTTTCGAAAACAACCCAACAACCCCCTCTTTAAGGAGGATGCGTTCGCTGGTTAGCGGGGAGTACCGCGTTCAGGATGGTGGTACCGCAGGTTTTCTCGGTATTTATCATACAACCCCCGAACACAACCCCGACGCACGCATCGAGACACGCAAGAACCACCCCTAACAGTTGCGTTGCGTAAGAGGAGCGTAACTCGCTCATTTGCCGAGTTACGGAACTCGCCGATCTCTCTGCTCCACTGTATTTTCAGGGCGAGAGAAAACCATGTGCCCACACACCCACGGGATTCCTCCAAAGAATCTATAATGATAATAATAATAACGGCAGCAATATTAATTAGTAGCGAGAGCAATAACGCGAGGCTGGTACGCGCGAGTTTCTTATCACAGCGTTTCTCCTTCTCGGGGGATTAATATGCGAGTGTCGTCGTAAATTCCAGTGGAAGAGAGGAACTGGGATACTTATTCAAATTCGATTTCACGTTAGGGGAAAAGGGCGGTTCCAGCTGGGTTCTGATATTTTCGATGGCGCGCCGAAGGTGTGAGAGGGTTGGGGTGTGGTTGGGTACTCTCCCAGGGGAGAATTATACATCCCTGCTCGCGTCGTCGTATGTAACATAGGTGGCTCTGGAATTTGTTCGAGTGAATGATCACGGAGGATTTCAAGGATTTCGCAGAATCCCATATTCCTATTCCAGTCTGCGCGAATTCCCCACCCCTCTTGCCCCTTGAGAACTCGAGAAAGATCCCCGTCAACGCGAAACCGTGCATAATTCCTTATATAAATCTCTTTTTTCGAGGATTTGCTCCAGCTTTCTCCCTCCTCCTCCTCCTTCTCCTTCTCTCCTCTCCGCGCGACTCTTCTTCATCCAAAAATTAATAAACCATCCAAAGCCCTCGTCGTGGAGGGGGGGGGAGGAAGGTGACGAACGAGAAAATAACTTTGAAAACTACCCCTGAGAGCCCGCTACTTAAGAACAATTTAATACGAATTATTTCTTCGATAATTGCTTTCATCGCCGTTATCATTATTATTGTCAAAAATTGGAAAATTGTCTTTGCTTCGTTTCACGAATCGATGACTGTGAAAAAAAAAATGCGCGACAAATCAACTTGAGATTGTAGCTGCAGAGGATCTTACGCGTCTGATGCAAGTGGAAATAGTTTGCACTGGATGACCGACTACTGGATATGTAATGTACGAGTACTTTTGTGTCTCTGTATGTGTGTGTGTGTGTGTGTTGCCATAAGGTCCTACGTGGCAGTTTATAATGGGAACTAGTCGGTAGCGGAGCGTGGCAAATGTGACATTATCGTTATTTGTGTTTGTGAATAAACGCAAGTATACAATGGTCCTAGTTACACTACACACACACACACACACACCCAGCACGTATGCACGCTTAGATACAGATGCATTCGTGCATACCAGCGATCCACGCACATTCTCCCACATTCTCTTTCTCTACCTCCTCTCTTTTCTTCCCTCACCCCATTGTCCCGGGATTTTGTTTACTTTAATAATGTTTATTCTCAGTTCATCTATACGCGTAGTTTGTTAATACGGGTCGGGTTTTACAATTTCACCCAAATAACAATCCAAGGTATAATCAACTACTCCGCACCCGTGTAACTTGGTACATTTAATATTTATTATCTCTGAAAATCAGCAATTGTGTGTGAAATGCTGTAATAAACGATGTTTAATGTACGCCGGTTAATATTTGATGTAGGAATTTCTACGGGAATAAATAAAATGCGTTATTTCATAGAATTGGTTGGACGTATCGCGATTCCTCGAAATGGAAAATCTATCGGGGAAATTTCGAAAGGGGCGAATAATCATCGGGGATGTACGATCGATTGATAAAAAAAAAAAGTTAAACTTGATTCGCTCAGCGGGTCTAGAGATTAATTGTCCTGTGAGAAAAATAAGAATTTTCTAGGGCGCGTCATTTCGCCAGTGTGTGTGCACGGAAGGGGTTGATTTTGGAACAATGAAATATTTTGACGAGAGCGAGAGAGAGAGAGAGAGAGACAGAGAGGGTGGGAGGAGAGTGCATAGGAAAATACGAGTAATCGATTAATTAAGACGTGATGAAATTCCGGGGTTGACCGAGACGATTGGTGTCCTGCGGCTAGTGCTTACCCTCTCCTTTAGGTCTCACCCCTTATTCGCCCCGTTCCAGCATTAAGTCAACAGTTAGGGTGAACTCGAAGATTAAGGACCTTGCACACACAAAGTTCGGACAGGGTTCTTAAGTATAGAGTCGGGTCTCACGGTTACCCCTGACTGATGAGGTAAGCTTCCTCGAGGAGGGGTGGTGAGCAGCCAGGGGTGGAAATGGGAAAAAGCAAAGGGTGAAGTCTATATTTACACTCTTGAACTCGATCAATCTCACGTATGTGAAGTTAGCCTCGCTATTTTTGAAATCAACGAGAAATGTTCCGTGCCCCACATTATGTTAGATTTATGATGAAACAAATTTTGGAAAAATCTAATCGTTTTATGAAAAAATGGATAGAGAAAAAAACATTTTTTTTTTTTTTTTCTTGTTTTCTTCAAACGCATGATTCCAATTATGATTTTTAACTACAGGCACGGGGCTATTTTCCCATGGTGCATTAGCTGCTATTTTAGAAACAATAAAAAAGAGAAAAAAGCACACTTTTCACGACAGGAGGAAGGAATAGGTTTTCCTGGAAAACCTACAACTCGCGTTGTTATGGTTGTTATCGTTATTAGTAATTTTCCGAGAAGAGCGAAAGAAAATAGAAATTTCGTGGTGGAGATGGAAGATCGCAATTGGACGACGAGATTCCAGTTGTAATTTATTAGAATAAAATACGCTTGATAAGATAAATTTTGAATTAGTTTGTAATTAGAGAAATTCTTATCAGAGATTCAAGGATAAATCTAGAGAGATTATGCTTGGGAGTTTCGCCTTTGACCCCGCAAAAAGACAGCGAGAAGAAGAGGGGATTCCATGAGAAACTGAGAATCTGCAATTCCACTGCCTCCTCCCCCAGAGATTCCCGCTAGTTTTCCAAAGCGTAAAATTCCTCATTCTCTTCCATTTTCCATTTCGCCAGGATCGAACTTAGTTTTTCACCCTCTTGGCACGCGCCTGTGCCCGTCGCGCCATAAGCGCGCGCGCGCGCGTGCGATTTCCTTATCTTCGCAAACGAATTGCCACAATAGCAGCGCGTTCCCATAAAGATTCCCCATGGAAATCGCTACTTCGCAACTCTACGATTCTCCTCCGGAAGAATTTCGCGGAGACTCTGAAAAGACAAAATGGCCGCTTCTACCGATTAGCCAATCATCCCCCCTGTGAGCGCTCGCGTTTCTCGTCCCCGGGTATTTTGCGTTGCTAATTGCGCGTTTGCGACGATAATGCGAAGTTCCATAACCGGAAGTGCGTGAGAGTTCCTAGCGAGAATTCGGCATGAGCGGCTTATCAATCTCTCGCGGAGAAGCGTGTGATACGGGCGAGTTAATTAGGTGCGAAAAACAGGAAGGAAGCGCCTGCCGTTATCGGCTGGGGGCCGATGTGCCAGCTGGAAGGACGAGGTATCGCCGAAAACGTTGCGCCCGATCCATACAATTTGCCAAGTTCCGCTAATGGTCTCCCCCTCCCCCGGCCGCTCTCATCATCGGCCGGTCAGATAATATGCTAAAACTGACCCACATTTAAAACGCGCGGAAATACTTATCGCGACCACCCCCACACCTGGTTCACCGATCCGCAAAATCCAACCAGACCCTTTCCAGACCAGACCAGACCAGACCAGACCAGACCATCACCAGGAAGGACGAGTCCTTCCTATTGTCAGTTGCGTCGAACAAGGCGAAGGTGTCGCGTTGCGTCGGTGCGGGGGATCTTCGACTCTTCCACTGGAACTTTCGACTTCTCGTTCGTCAATCGTCTTCCCATCCAATCGAAAGGTTTGCCTTCTTCGTCTTCGCGTAACCTTTGACGTTTTGCTGTTTTTTTTTTCTTTTTCTTAAACTTCCTGATCGATTGAAATGATTTTTGTACGATGAATGTACGAGCATGGGTGTGTCGAGGAAGGTGATGATAGTGGTGGAGTCGCGAATAACTTTTGGAGATGGAGTATGAGAAAATTCGGGGTGGCCTTGGGTCAATCACCGGTCGACCTTGAACGCCAGTCCTCGACGGTCCGGTAAAATTTATTATTTTCCCGCCAGAAAGGATTAGGCGCCTCTGCGTCAGTGTCTCTCTAACCGTTGCTGTAAAAAACTACTCTCCCTTTCTCTCGCACACACACGCGCGCGCTTTTTTTGCGCGAGGGAGCGTAATTTTTCATTGTTCCCCATTCTCAATAAAATATATTGCCTGGAAGATATCCGTTTGGTATCGCTCGCGCAATCTTTACCGATATATTTGCCGGGAGTGCGAGATAATTGAGAACCACTGAGCTAGAGCATATAGTATGGGATATAGAGCAAATTTATGGCGGTCCTGGGAACGGCGGAGAGAGAGATGCCATATAATAAATCGTATCGTGGCCTAACGTAAAAAAGGACTTTGCTATTTATCGTAACTGTATTGGATTCCCCGTGCCACCGGTACACAGAGATACAGCGTCACCCCTTTAATTATTGCGTTCTTAAAGCGAATCGTGTGGCGAGACAGATCGAGGTAGCGGATTGGAAAAGAGTCTAAAAAAGTACATAAATTTTCTCGCCAGCGAAAATTAACGTAAAAGCGAAAATAAAGGCAGACGAGCCGATCGTTGTAGTGAAAATTGCAGTAATGTTGTGCTCGTGAGGAAAAAAGACAAAAAGAGAAGGGGATGGTGGGAGGATGGAGGGTGTAGGAAAATTTCTTTCAACATGGACGGAATTTTCCTGTGGGAGATGGCGTGGAAGGACCGTTAACCGGGGACCGATTTGGTAGTTGGACTAGGTACACTCGTGATTGCACCACAAGTCGAGAGAGAGAGAGAGAGAGAGAGAGAGAGAGAGAGAGAGAGAGAGAGAGAGAGTAGGAGGGAGGGAGGAAGGGAGAGAATTTCCGCGATGTCCAATTAGGAAAAACGACAATAAACAACGCGGAATCTGAAAAGCGCTTGCTCTTGCTTCTTCTGTCCCACGACTGGTTACTCTATCGGTGTCGGTAAGGAGGGGAACGTCGTTACCCTCCGAACTTTACGAGATCATAAAGCAAACGAGCCGCTCCGGCACTTTTTCTTTCCTCCCTTCGTTTACGGGACTTCGCGAGCCCTTCCGGAATAAAACAACTTCCGCCATTCTCTCGATTTTTACGTAAAACGTCGCGTAATTCAAGGTTTGCTCGCTCACCTGAAACGACCAGCGGCGTTTCACCTGTCCCACGACCACATGATCGAGAATCTCCCGCGTCAATCGTTAACGGCGCCAGTTTTTCCGGCTTGGAAAACTTTACGCGTTTTCCACGCTCGAATTTCCCGTTGGCCGGTTGTCTCCCACCCCCGAGCAAACTTCAACGCGCACGCGTCCGTTGCCGGAGCAATGGTTGAAATTCCAAAAAATGAGCGATATTTTGTTAACGCTTAGAGGAGGGTGATGGGGGGTAAGAAGCGGGAGGAAGAAACCGGTGAGGTGGGTGAGGGAAGGAAGATAAATTGTGGATCGGTATGGGAGAAACGTGTACGTTTCAACGTATTATTCGTGGGAATCTTCCTAGAGGTGGTGGGGGTGGGGGTGGGGTATGGGGAGAGATTGATGGTTTTCAAAGTTTGTGCTCGTTGCTTTTCAATGAAGTACGAGACGAAAGCTTCGAAGGGAAATTGCAGGATGAGGTAGCTGCTGGAAGTGGCATAATTCTCAGATTTCTCTTGTAACCACGTGCCAGGTCTCTCCTCCCTCTCTCCCTCTGTCTCTTTCTTTCGCATTAACGAGGAGATGCAGTTCCACCTCGCTTCCCGCATTGCCTCTTTCTCTGCCGTTTCTTTCTTCTGGTCTCCCTCACTTATCCCTTCCTAAGACGCGAGCTGTCTTTGTCAAGAAGAAAGTCAATATTAGCCTGGAGAGCTTCCAGGGTGCTTTCCTCTGTCCAGGCACGCTTGAAATAATAATAAGTAGAAAAAAAGGAGGCGCGACAAGAGGGAGAGAGAGAAGGGTGGTGAGGGGAGCCAGTAGAATTCACGTCCCGTTAAAAATTTTCCAGTCGCTCCGAGTAAAAGCTCTTTCGAGCGATAAAAGCTCACCCCCGGCCGATATTATTGACCACCCCCGACGGCATTTTCCACTTGTAAACATTCCACTTGATACATTATGACCCGTTCCAGCGGCGTTAAACTCCCGGTTATGGCTCTCCTCCGCCAATGTTTCTCTCTCTCTCTCTCTCCTCTCCTACCCCTATATTCGGTTTCCGGAAAACCATCGGCCCCTGCACCCCCGTAAAGTGGCTTTTCCTCCGGTACAGCTCCAACGTTCTGCGTGCATAGCACTCGTCTGGAATTACATCCGTTTGTTAATGAAACGACACGACACGACACGGCACGACACGGCACGGTACGTCACGTCACGTCACGACACTTCGGTAAAGCCACGCAGAGTTACGTCGATAAGGGTAGATTCGTTAAGGGAGCAAAATGTTGTACCACTTAAGAACAATTCAACCATTCGCCACGACAGAGGGGTGGGTGTGATTTCCACGCTACCCCTAAATGGACTTTTCCGGAAAAGTCTGTTTTTTTGAAAAACCACCCTTTTCCGGTTATCGCGTTTTTACGGAGCTCCTGAGGATCATCGGGGGAAGAGGGAGGCCCCAGGATAGCGATTTTCCGTCGAATCTGATTGGTCGCCGCTGGGCCCACTGTCGAAGGCCCGTGTGGGCCTCGTTAAAATTCTCTGGACGGTCCTCCCCCGGTATTGAATTTAATCGAACATTTCACGAACTTTTAATTTCTCCGGCATTGTTCGAGAACCCCGAGTCCTGAATAATTCATATTTCCCCGAATGAGCACACAATACAAATGAAATTGATTTTTCAGCGCGCTCGCGAATAATTCAGCCGTGCGGGACGGCTCGCCTCGGGTCAACCGGGGGTGGGGGGTGGGTGGGGAGTGACAAGAAACAGCGATGTGCTTTGTACGTGCCGACTTGGCACGTTTCCCATCTCACGTCGAGAAACGTTCTGCGACTCTACCGGAGTCGGGCGTTCCTTGGGTGGTCCTTAATTAACTCGCGGAACCCCCTCCCCCCCGCGCATCAGTCGCTCCAACCCAACCAACCCTGCCTGCCCCCCGTCCCGGAGTCCCTCCACGGATGTTTGCCTGTCACTGTCAAAATTCTCTCCTCGAGGATCCTTGGAAAATCTTAATTGCACGTTAATCGCGAGATTCTTCCATTGATCGGTTTGCTTTATCACTCGTTATCTCTCCCACGTCCCCCAATTACTTAACTTGACACGCTTCAGGAGTTATCTCCTACGTTATCGTCCCGTTATCCCGTTATCTTTTGATTCCTAAGAATTTGGCACCAGCGTCATCCAAAATTCTCTCTCTCTCTCTCTCTCTCTCTCTCTCTTTCCCTCTATTTTTCTCCTTTTTGCATCTTCTGCTTTTTTAGAATCTCACAGCGGACGAACCAACATTTACGGTGAAAAGTAACTGGAAATTTATTGTCAAAACTATTCTCTCGGTAAATCAACGTTCCAGGTATAATCGATGTTGTTTTACGTGTTTTTGTACAGTTTATGAAAGGTCTGTTGCAATGGGTAACAAGACTCCGCGCTCGCAGGCTCCGTGGAGAGATAGAAACGCGCGCGCGCGCGGACAGACACACGTGAAATACTAATAGTTATAAATCGTCAGCCAATTAGGAGAGATCGTAGTAGAATTTCATGGCTTATAAATAAGCGAGCGTAGGAAATAATTGAAAAAGGCCAATTAGTCACAGGACGTCATGGCTACCTGCAGTTTGTCCGAATGCAGCGCGTGAAGTTGTCTACGAAGCGGTAGACGTTGCGACATTTGCAAATCTCTCGATATTAATCCTGCCGCGTGCTCTTGGAGGCCAAGGATCTCGAAGGTCAGTGGTCCACATTTCCATTTCCACTCCCATTCGTTTCCTAATGGATCCCTGGGACCGGTAGACTATCAGTTAAGGAATTCGCTACCGAGGTAACCGTTGTTGTTGTTGCTGCTGTTGCTGCTGCCAGTAGAGTATTACCGGTTCCAACCTAATCGTTAACCTCCGTGTTAATTATCGCAGGAACCACAACGTCCCCAGGTCTCTCGGGGGAGAACCAATAGATCAATCTCGTTTCGCCAACCGGATGTTGCCTAATTATCATCGATTTATCGACCGTTACCACCCTCCCCTTTCCCCCATTTGATTTTGTTTGGTCCATAACTTTCCACGTGGTCCCAGGAATATTGGTACCAGTATACAGAGGTTCGACGATGTAAAAGAATCGCGTGGTACAAGAGACAGAAAGAGAGATAGAGAGCGGTACACCGGTACCACGGGTACCAGTTCTGGACCGGAAGGTCAAGAGTCTCTTGGATCGACTTGCGAGGAAGGTAGTTTTCGTAAGTTTTTCCACTTTTTGGGTATCTGCCTCGCTCAGCTGTGTCGCGTGTCTTTGGAAATAGAATTTTTCAAGGTCCACGCGTGCAACGCGGTACCAGCCGATTCTAGTAGAAACCCGAAGTAACCACCAGCTCCTATCAATCACTTACGCAGTTAGCTTTTCTTGACGAGCAGTCGATAAACAAACGCGTCTTGACTTACTTTTTGACGAAAACTTTACGTAAGACGACGATTAGGCTAATCTTATCTAATCTACTCTGTGTCTCTTCTGTTTCAGATCGTCCGAACTCTCGAGTCATCCTGGACTTCTAAGCACCAAACAAGCAAACAATTCGTTTGGTGTCGTTGCACACGGGTTTCCAGTGACACAAGCTTTTATGGTGGACCGTGCGAATTCTCCCTGCGACAGCCAGAAAATTTTCTCCGACGGAATCTCTTGAGAACTTTGACGGACCTCTCTCTCTCTCTCTCTCTCTCTCTCTCTCTCTCTCTCTCTCTCTCTTTCTCCCTCGTCCCAGGATCTTCCGAAACCTCGTGACCTCGTGACCTCGGGACCTTTCACACAGCCGGTAAGTCCATTCGCCTACTTACCGATCGCATCCCCCTCTCCCTCGGGGGGTCCACTCTCTTCAGAACGATCGTAGTGCGCGATTTGAATAATTGGACGCGAGAAACTGGTAATTTTACGGGAAAAAAAGCTCCATCTCGTTCCAACGCTCGTTGCTCTCTTCAGTTTATCGGCAATTTCGTTTTGCATTCGCATTTTTATCTCCGTCTTTATTTTCATTTCTATGGGGAACTTTGACTTTGTTGGAGTACGCTGCGTTTGGAAATTTCCTTAGGACGTTTTACGCCGTCGGTGCGTCCTTATGAAAACGTTACGTGTCCTTAATAAGGAAATTTGCCGCGAGTAATTAATGCAATCGGGTGTGGTCGTTATCTAAATGTTTTATCGGATACGAGAAATGTAATGGAACCCTTTATCTCATAAATTAACGCAGCAATTTGCAATTTTTCATTTTCCTTCCATTCGCACGCACACAACACCCTGCCTCATCCCCTTGGCAAACAAGCACACGCGCACACGCGCGCGTGCACACTACATAAATATTCGAACATAATAACGTTGTATAATAGAAAATGGCTGAGGTTAAAACTCGAGAACGAAAAGGGGTATAAAAGATGGCCGGTGGAGAGAAATGAAATAACCAAAAGAGTGGCGGGGGGGGGGGGTGGAGAGTGAAGGTAAAGCTTTTTTACGCGTGGTACGAACATCGAGGAATTATGCATTTATGTACTTGCTGCAGAATTAGAGAATTAGCGGTGGAGATTCTCCTTCTGAAAAAAGCCTTTCCGCCCAGTTTTTTTCCGGTAAATTGAGCCTTCGTTCGTTTATCATCCCCCATCATCCCTCATCGCACGGTGGATGCGTCTGCCATATTTCTCCACGCACGTGGACTTTGCACGGCTATTACGGGGCATTTCTTCAAATTTCAAGGGCTTTTGGAATATTATGACTGGGATTTCATTTAGTATGTAGATCCTGCCTTGTTTACCATGCTCGAAGGATCTTCTTTTATTAACTTTTCTTCTTAGCATAAATTTCAGGATTCAGTTAGGCGAATTGGGTTACGGCGAATTTTCACGATAAATTTCGTTAAACCAGAGTCCCAGGGAGTTTCCTTTAATTAGTCTCGCTAATAAAGTCCACCCGAAATGAAATTTACGAGTAATCGCGAACTCAACTTGGTTATATTTGTATGTGAGATTCGAAGGGATGCCGTGTGCACGTTGATGAGAAAGCCTCGTGGTTGGTCCATACGCGAGCGGAGGGAAATGATTTTCTTTGATCTATTCACCGTTCGGATCGATGAATTTTTTTTTTTTTTCAACGCTTCAACATCGATGGCTCTCTATTCACTTTTCTCCAGCTATAATTGGCAATTGAATATCGAATTGATAAATTTCACAGACAAGTCGAAAGTATCGGATAAATTATTACATCACGATTGAAATACACGGTAATAGTGTTCTTCCTATTTGTTTTTTTTTTTTTTTTTAAACTAGTCATTGATGGTTCCATTTATTTTCCTTCAAACGTAATTGGCAATTGAAAGTTGAATGGGCAGATTTCGCGGATAAGTGAAAAGTATGGAATAAATTATTGGTGCGAGCGATAGAGTACACAATAATGGTATTTTTGCTATTTCTTCAAATTAATCATTCGCCTTTCTCTCTCTCTCTCTCTCTCTCTCTCTCTCCGTAATTGGCGATTGAAGATTGAATGGATGGGTCTCCTAGACAGGTCGTAAAAGAGTCGGATGAATTATATTAGCGTGTCCAATGGAAGATTACACAATGATAGTATTTTTTTTTTTTTTTCTATTTTTCTCGACAAGTCATTGATGGTTCCATTCACTTCTCAGCGGCAATATTCTCCCACACTTCCATTGTTGAGGTATCCACGCGTTGGAGATTTACTCGGAAAGGCAAGTTTAAGGTCCCAACCTTTCTTTGGAGTTTAAGGCCGGGCGCGAGAGCTCTCGAAATAGCCACCGAGAGGAGGAAGGAGAAGCCTGTGACTCTCGATTTCCCCTCAGCTGACAACTATTGGTCCCATTCGTCTACTTCATTGTGTCCATGTGTCTTTTTCTCTCTCTCTCTCGAGCATTCTATCTTAAGGATCTCTCCTTACTGGTCGTTTTAGTCCAATCCATCCGGACCTCGCAGATCTCTATCCTCTTTCTTATCCCACGATCTGGCTTCAGCTGGAAAACACCAGGGAAACTCAAACGTGAATGGAGAATAATACTGAGAACACGAAAATTACAAAAAAAAAAGAAACTAAATTCAAAACATGCCACTCCTTTTTCTATTTCTCTCTTTCAACTAGGGAGAATTTTGGTGAAACGACATAATTTTTAGTTTTTCTTTTAATTCAGTAACGTTGTTTGATTTAGAAGAGGGAGAGAGAGACAGAGAGAGAGAGATATCAGAATTTTCACGGAGACACGCCTGATTTTATGCTTATGGAAATATTTTTATTATCATTATTTCTTTACGAATGATTTTCCTCATGCGAGTCCTTGAAGTTATCGCCCGTTAACAAAATTTGTCCTCTTTAACTAAGAAAAAATTGCTGCCCCTCGGGTGATGCAGAGGGGAGAGAAGAGGAATAAAATTACCCCGTTCCGCATTCGTCCATCATGAAAAATAATATTTCCCTTTTTCCATGCACGCGCGCGTCCTGTTTTTGTATACGCGCGTTTTCACCAGATTCCATCGTCAGTGATCCTCAACTCCGCTTGGTTAAGTTCTCCATTTCCGATTCGCCCAACTCTTTTTGTAAAATAGGCCGGATGATAATGGCCCTATAGAGTGGCATGTGGAAGGGGGTGGAAGAGTTTTAGGGTTGTTGAAAAAGGAGAAACCGAGAGACGCAAGAAGCTATGGAATTTACATCGCAGAACGTCCTTGGGGTAGGATTCGTGCGAGTCGGAAGGGGGTAAGAGGTGATTAATAATGGCCGGCAATGAGATTTCCGGTAGTCATCCGGTGGCTTCCGGATTTGTCCACTTCCGGGGCCACCGAAGACGACCAAGGAGGAGTCTTTCGCCAAAGTCAGATTGCTGCTACTTACGCAATTACCGCGATTATCGATAGCCTCGGGAACTCGTTAAGCCCCTCCACCCTTCCGTCTGCCATTTCCTCTTTCAAGAAACTCCGGAAGTCCCTCGTTCTTCCTCCCCCACTACTCGCCCGCAACTTTTTCTCTTTTCTCTCCCCCGTCTCTCCTCTTCACCGCCACAACCAGTCGAATAATTTCGGAATTTTTTCCAATTTGCCTCTATCGAGCAGCCGGGGGACAGAAACCCGAGAGGGTGCGGGGTTGGTTTTTCCGAGATTCTCGGAATTTCCGGAAAATTTCTCGAGCGCGAGAAACGTCTCTTTACCCGAGGATAAAAAAATTAGAGTAAGGCTATGAAGATTTAATAAGGAGATTTTGTTTACTTTGACAATTAAAAGCACCGGCACACTTCCGGTACATCTTGGCCGGCTTATCGAGTTAATCCATCGCGCTCCTCCAATTACGACGCGCCTCTCACGCACACGCGTGCACACGCGCGCGCGTTTGTCTCTGGCTGGCGCCAACCGAGAGTAACGGCACGCACGTCGCGATAAATCCGAATGGACGAGCGATACTGCTCGATCTTCGCCCACGCAATGGTCTGATTTCTACGGAAACACACCTTGGCAAAGCGTTTCTCTCCTCCCTCCTCCTCCTCCTCCTCCCCCCGCCCGATTCTTTTCTCTCTTACCCAGGGTTTCGACAAATTAATTTCTCCGCTGCCAAACATTTTTTATGGAGCGAAATACTCGCGCGAGGGAAAAGGGAGAGGAATTTTCACGCGCGCGCACGCTCGCACGCACACACACACACAGATTTAAGTTAGAATTTTCGAAAGGAATCGGTAGGATTTCTTGGACGGGGCTAATGGGATCGGTGGGATTTTAAGAAAATTTCCCAACAGAGGAGCAATTAGCTTGATTGCTCGCTCATCTACTCTCGTACGTTTCCATCGGTGTGTTGGTGTGCGTAAGTGTACGTGCGTGCGTGCGCGCCTACATCAGGTTGCTCGGCCAGCCCGCATTCAGTCTGCGCAACGAATTGCCTTGACGAATGCTTAACGACGTTTTAAGCGTCAATATCCTACTGAACTCGTTCGCTGCTGAAACTTTGCGCCCACGACTGCTTGAAATTTTAACAGAATTTCTCCCTGGAGGGGAGGCGGCGAAACGGAAAAGGAGGCGGAGGAAAGGGAGAGGAGCAGGAAGCGAAAACCTCGGGAGATACTCTGAAAAAGGGGAGACTCTTTATTTATTTATGTGTGCGTGTACGGCGTTTTTTCCCTTTTTTCAACAAACGTCAAAATCCACGTGGAAAAGTCGCACGAACTTTATATTTTTCTAAGAATGCAATTAAACGAAGTTTGTTGTTCCGCGAGAGAAAGACTCTGCTCCCTCTTATATTGTTTCTTAAAAATATATAGGGGGTTGGGAGGGGGATGATGCTCGGTTTACAACCCCCGTCCAAATTATAATCATAGCAATTCGTTTTTAGTTCGATATCTCACACTTTCACACATTGATTGAAGATACAAGGGTTTTATTAAGAGGAGAGAGAAAGAGAGAGAGAGAGAGAGAGAGAGAGAGTGGTTGAAATCAGTCCAGAATTTTTTCGCCGACGACTGATGTAAATCTTGCAAAAAATTGCAATCGAGACAACGCCTGTGGGATTCTTCCGTGGTAATTAAGATGAATCGATAATTGAAAGTGGAATCGCGCGAAGTCGATTAGGTTAATTAAAGAGTCAGTGCTCCCATTAATCAAAGGGTATTTTTCCACACGAAAACACTTGGTTTTCGCGCATGCACGTGTTTGTGTCCGAGAGTGTCTACGTGCGTAAGCAAAATTGATATATTTCTCCTAAAGTAAAGAATTTCAAGCTCTTCCAATTTAAAAGCCATTAGCTAAAATGAATAAACAGTCCTTGACTGTTTTCATCCCCCTAACGTGCGCTATAGTTTCAGGCAAAATATCGCCTAATTATTTTTACTGCCACGCATGTTATTTTATACTACCCACATGCACACGCGCGCGCGCGCGTTCTTCGAGTACCATTATTATTTCAATTATCCGACGAAGCCCTTTAGCGAAGGTGTAACTGGAAATCGATGAGAAACCACCATCGTCATCATCATCGCTGGTAGCATAACAACGCGTACATGAAAACCGATAGAAAGGAAAAGAGGGAGAAAACTAGAAATTAACAATTCTCCGGGAAATTTTTCCAACCGCGTTTCCATAATCTCGTGAAAATATCACTGGATTCGTAAACATATTACATTACATATTTGTCTGCAATATAATCTAATATATGATAGGTGGTGAGAGTGTACGAGAGAGGGAGAGAGAGAGAGAGAGAGAGAGAGACACACACAGAGAGAGGATCACGGTAAACGTAATATAATATTAGCCTGGTTTCATTGGTTGGGAGTATAGGACGGCTCGTCACATTTTCCACTGAATTCAAGTGGAAACAGTGAAAATTATTAGGACGAGACTATGATGATGGAATGTAACGTAATATCGCACGGGTACGATATTACACAATAGGATCGAATACAACGTAACCCGATACTTGTGTAGTATAGCATTTATAGCATAGGAAAGAGAGACTCGCATAGAGATCCCACCATCCGATCGTTTCCATTATTTTCTAGGAGATTCGACTATTGTATACGCGTTTCTCTCTCTCTCTCTCTATCTCCGTTTCTCTTCATCCCTTCTTCCTCTACTCTCTCAGTGAGCGCGTGCGTGTTAATTGGTTACGGTCGATTCGATAGCTGATTGTTTCTGATAAATAAAAGCCGCGAGAAGTCGAGCCCGCATAAGCAAACGCCTCCTGGCATTTCTTGGCATTCGTTTCCCGACGATAAATCGATCATATTAGGTAGTGCCGCTTCGTAAACAATGAGCTATCGGCCGCTAATATCGTGATTTGCAGTCCTGCGCGGGCCCCACCGACCGACGAGCTCCTTGGAATATTAAATGATCGCCCAGACGCTCGTAGAAACGGACGTACGGACGGACAAACGTAAAACCGATGCCAAGAGTCTCGGGAGTAGCCAATTTCATGCCACGCCTGCCTCGCGATCTCCGCCCAGGAAAGGGAAAGTACAAAAAATAAAAAAAAATCAACAAAATCGCGCGTTAACAAATTATTTGACTTTGAGTCGAGCCGGTAAAACCGTGGGAGAAACGACAAAGTTACTCGAGCGACTTGCAGTCGAGGGGGGGGGGGGGGGGGGTAAAACCGTGTAGCAACTGCGCGCGGGAGAAGCAGAGGAGGGCACTTTTGCAAGAATTCTGGAGATTCCTCTCCGGGGTATTTTAAAAGTTATTAAAAAGAAAAAAAACGAAAAGTAACAGTGGAGTAAAAAGTACCGAGTAGTAGAGTGTCCCTTGCGCGGGAATTCCGCAAACGTTTCTCCGGAGAGCGTTTGGATTATTTTCCAAAAAAAAAAAAAAAAAAAAAATGCAGGGAGCGAGAGGGGGTAGTTTTTTGCAAAGCTGGAAAAAAACCACCGACAAAGAATCAAGGAGGAGAAGTACGCGAGAAGAAGGTAGTATTACCATCGCTGTTCGATGGTAAGGAGAGGGGGATGAAGAGGGAAGGAGAGGGTGAGCGGAGGAGAGGCGGCCAGGGGATGAAAACGCGTAAAAGCGTACGTTAAAATCGCCGGCTGAAATATCCTAATCTCTCGTCACTTGTAGAGCACACGGGGAAATGGCCGAAGACGCATTAGCGACGAGTGGAATCGGGAAAAAGCATAAAACCGGAAGTGAGAGAGTCCCGGGTCGGGTAGCGCGGAAAAACACGCGTTTACTCCTGGTTTATACGCGAAGAGGGAGCTTTACGCGCACTTAACGACCCGTTTCGGTACGTCCACGTCGTTTTCTGGCTCAAGTAACGGTCCCGCGGGATTAAGAGCCTCGTAAACTCGTCGTTGTACCAAGACTGACCAGCCCGACCCACCCCCTCGCTCCCTCTTGCTCCTTGCCCGGAGCCACTTCCGGTTCGCGCCTCCCCGTCTGCAGCTTCCGTTAAACCGCGAACTCACCCCCGCCCCCTTCGATCGCGGGGAAACTTTTGGCAAATGGAAAATATTCCGGGGAAAAAGCAATTCCGGAAGTTCCACGAGTCTCCCACCCCTGCTCGTTAGTTCCGGGGGTAGGAAGTTCTCCGGAAGTTGCTCGGTTGCTACGGGAGTATCGATATGAAAATCTGAAAATTTTCTCCTCTTCCGCCTCTGAACGCGGAGCCCAGCCAAGAGGTTGGCTGGGGATTTCACTGGGAGCGTGCGCGCGCGCACACACACACACACAGAGACGACGTATACACGAAGAGAGAGAAAGCAGGTGGTGCGAATGCAATATTGAAGTTACAATGAAATTACTATCAACATTGGACTCGAACAGAAGCTTGTTAGTGTGCGTTAAAATGTTTACCGGTTGCCCCTGGTATTAATGTCGATACGTGCAACTCCGAAACCGCTGGGTCTGCTAATCAACGAGACTCACCCCTTTCAAACCCCTCTCTTCGGCTGTAGCCGCACCCCTCTCCACGAGACTTCCGGAATCCCCCCGGTCTCGCCTATCGTCGAAAAATCCATCCATTCGAGAATCTCTGGATGCTCCCGATTGTCCCGTGGCCAGCCACTTCCGGTTTAGGCCTCCCGTTCGTTTTTGCCACTTCCGGTTGGCCGTGCGCGCGTGAAAATTCGCCGAGTCAATTTTCGTGGCAACTCCCTCGCCGCTCGTGCACACACCCGGTTTCTGCGAGATCCCCGGGGATGTTGAGAAATGGCCGTGCACCGGAAGTGCAGTGTGGTATCAGATAATATTGTTTACAGCTAGAAGTTAGATTAGTCCGCTGTATTAGCGATACGTAGCAGCGTCCGTGCAGTTTCCAGCGGGGCTGGAGGTTTCCACGACACGGACCATTCCCATGGTAACGACGCTACGTGTCGCTACGTGTTGCCATGCGTCACATCCTGCTCCATCTGGCTCGATAATTCAAGGCCCAACCGGATGTCCTGGCCAGCGGTCGAACCTTTCGCGCAAATCGTTTCGTTTCGTTTCGTTTCACTTTCGTCGCGACGACCGTCAGGGCCTGTGATTGGTTCCCGGTCGATTCCTCGTCGACCTCTGCGATAAGCCTCCTCTTCCCTCGTCCCAACGCTAATCCCCCCCCGCTCCACTCTAATCCGCATCTTCGGTTTAATCGTCGAATCGTCGCTCCCTTGCAAGCGTGGAGAATTTTTGCGAAATTTTTCGCTCCTCCTCACGAGTCGGAGGTAACCATGGGGTGTAACTTGCGAATATTATCATATTCATGGGGAATTTGCATGGCAAGAAATACACACTCGTACGAGCGGTATAATTTCCCATGCAAATTTCAAAGTTTTCGTCCGCGTTCGAACCATGGGGAAGTGTCGAAAGTATCGCGACTTCCGTCAAAGAACTGCGCGTGCGTCGTTCTTCAACGCTTGATTCAGTGGCGGGAAAACTTGAATAGGGGGTAAGGCGGGGTGGGACGGGGGGTGGAGGATCTTACCACGAACTCGGGATTGGAACCCATTAAAATGCATGGACAATTAAACGAGCAACAATTAAACCGTTTAATATTACACCAATTACGATTTCGATTAAACTCCGGCAATTTCCGCCACTCCCCACCCCCAACTACCCCAAATAAAAGCACGAGCGCCGTTGCAAGATTCCCCCGGGGGTGTAGCGCCGTGGTGTTACGCTCGAGTTGGCAACGCGGCAGTTCCTAGTGACGTTGCATTTACAATTGTAGTCATTGGGTGTGGGGGAGGGGGGGGGGGCTAGGGTTAAGCGATAGCAAACACGGGGGTGGTGGAGCAGGGTGATACCGGAGGCCCTGCCAGGCCCATTATCAGAGAGCCCAGAATTGCGATAAATCGAAAATCCTAAGGAACCCGAGGCACTTACCCCTGCCAGAAATGGCCGATAAATCTTTTTTATGGTTCCCAACGTAAATATCGCAGTGACTGGAATATTAAAAAATAACAGCTCTGGGAAATGGCGCCTATAAACAGCGAGTAGGAGGGGGGTGGCTTTCCATCCATTAATTTCGAAAACTTTATTAATTTGTCTCTCCGTTGCTTCAAGGCGAATCTTTATTAACCCCATGATTTTCCCTTTTCCAGAAACTCCCAGCAGTGCCGAGAACCACCGTACGCACCCCCGTCTCGGTAAGTACTCAACGAAACTTGCAAATGTTTTTCACCCTCCGATGGTAATAATGGTGATGGTGGTGGTGGTGGTAGTGGTGTTGATGGGATACGAGCGAGACAAGAGCGCTAGAAAAACCAGGAGGAGGAGGTTGATAACTTTTGACAACCCCGTGAATAATCACGTGACCGGAAGTCGTCGGTCAATCGAGAAACCACGGGGGTTGGGGTGGGTTTTTCCACTTTCTCGTTGCACTCCCCATTGGATCCTCCGAGAAGGTGTGGGTTATGGGGGATGAGTTTTCGTTGAATTTCCACCCAAAACCGTGGACCGGCCAACCGGAAGTCCTCTACTTCCGGGAAACCACGGATAGCGATGCTAAGCGTCACGGATACAGCGAGACGCAGCGACGCAGTTGCATAAAAACCTCGTGACTTTGGGTATCTTGGCGTGGCTCTAGTTTGCAGTCTGTCGATGTTCGCGCGAGTTATGGCGACCAACGTGTGTGGCTGCCCCCAAGGTCATACGCGGGCACGTTTCTTAATCAGGCACAGCTGTTACCGAGCCTCTTCCGGTTTCTCGGAGAACGAGAGAGAGAGAGAGAGAGAGAGAGAAAGAGCGAGAATCGCAATGATTAAATTGCGATCCTTCCCCTCTCCCACCCCCATTTCCGGTTTTCTCGCGCACACAAACCAGTTTTTTTTACACGATCCCACACAACCGTATTCTTGAATCTACGGTCTAGCGAATAGGATCAGATAGAGAGAGAAATAAGGAGGTGAAGAGGGTATCTACCGATATAACGATAGGAAAGAAAACGCTGACTTGTACTTTGGGTAAAAGGATATATCTTGGCGGGTAATAACGTTGGCGGCGAGAGTATATCGATCTTTCGCGCGATGTGGTTGGCTGGTTGGTTGGCTGTGGGTCCCGCAGATTGCAAAGTTACAACACGGCGCTGGTTCTTAGTGAACATGATGACGGCCCCGCGACTAGGAACAAGCGCCATGGGGAGCCTCGAACGGGAACGCTCGAACACACGCGCGCGCGCACAAGTAACGCATAAATGTGAAGAGGGACAGTGAGAATATACACGAGACTTCGACTTCCACCTCGATACGCCAGAAACGGGAACACCGTGAAAACGATACCTGAATGCGTCCGACCAACCCCACTCCCACCCCCGTCGACCGAGTGCTTGTCTGTTCATAACAGTTTACTCCGGAGTCACTCGACTGATAGGGATACATTGGAGGCGATATTTTCAATTTCCTCGTAGAATGGAAATTCCGATAACTCGCGGCAGGGGAGGAAAGGGTTGAAGGGAATTCCGTGTGGCCTTGAGAATCGAACGCACGTCCTTACGTACGTATTCCCGTTCCTTCTCCTGAAATTGTTGCCGTCTTTCTCGAGTACTCGTTTCGCGACTTTTCCTCTCTCCCCCTACCCCATCTATGCTTTTCCCCCAACCAACCCCCATCCCTCTTTATGGATGGAGAATTTTGATATTTTTCTAGTCGAGAAAGGGTTGTCACGCACGATGAACGAGAAGAGGTTGGCCTGAATCGCAGTGGACTCTGTCGTGGGAAGGGGCTACACGAGTAACGAGGGGGTGGGTTTTCGCGCGGGGGTGTGGGCGGTTTCTCTCACCGGGTAGTTTCTCGAAGAAGTTGTCGAAAATTGATAGAGAGAATTGCGAGAGGAGCGAAGGTCGGCCTGGACAGAGACAATTTGTTACTTCCTTATCATCGAGGAGTTCCTCTCCCTCCCCTCTGCGCGCGCGCGCGTGTGGGTGTGTGCCCGTGTGACGTACGAGTTACACGTCTCGCCCACGCGTTCGCACACACTCGCGTTGCAAAAGCAACGTCAACGCTCTCGAAAGCATCCCACAATCGCGCCTTATCAGCCTGGCAGCTTCCTTCCGGCTCCAGCACCCTTATCTCTCAGCTACACTTGAAAAATCATGACCTTCGTTAACGTCCCCGTCGTCGAGACCAATAATTTTCGACGGGCGTTCCCCCCCCCCCCCCCTCTTCGAACGATACTTTCATTCCGGTGAACCGAAACGACCGGAAAATTCACATTTTTCTGAAAAATCTTCGACCCCCACCCCCCCGAGGGCGTTGCCATCGTTACTGAGAGTGTAAATCAATCCATCCCCGCGAATGATTTCCAGACGTTTTCTAAATTTTACTGCCGCTTTTTTATTGCCATCGTGCGTGTGCACCCTGGCAAACGGCTCGTAAAGTCTTGGCGGAAACGTATCGAGGCAACGGCGCTTAAAACGCGCGAGGAGCACTCGGTTTCGTAATATTCGGCTGAGTTTTCATGCCCCCTCCCCTCCCTCCCCCCCGTGTTATCGCGAGACGCTCGTATTCCTTTCGAGTAAAATGCCAATCTCTCGTTCCAAGGTGGTTTTTCGCGAGAAATTGTCAGATCGATGATCGACCCCCAATCCGGAACATTAAACGCGGAAGTATGTGTTCGATCAAATCCCGTGGATTTTCATTTTAAGTGATTAGAGATTAAAATTGCTCCGACACACTGAACCGTGGACGACGCGTTCTCTTCGATGTGTCGGAAAATGTCGGACTTTGATCGGGAATCCCGCGAATATTTCTTGAAAATCGCGAATGCTTTCGTCGTTTTGCTGAAAAAAGGTCATGGAGAGTTCATTGACCTTTTGATACAATTGGAGGAAACTTCGAGACGTCAAAAAAAAATAAACCGGGGAAAAAGGGAAAAAATGTAAAATTGGAAAAAGGGGCGAAATCCCGAAACAAAAGTTTTTATCCAGAAATTATGGACTTAGAATTTCGGCTAGCACAGTCGGGAGAGTGGGGATGAAGAGTGGGGAGAGAGAGAGAGAGAGAGTAACGAGATCTTGTCCCCCCCCTCTCGAGCTATGATAGAACGTTAGTCAAACATGACGCTGGGCGCGAGAAGCACGGGAAGTTTCGCTCCGCTTGACACGCGAATTTTCTTATGATTTTCCGATTCGAGTTGACCATCGTGCATGTGCATGTGCGTGTGTGTGAGCGTGAACGTGAACGTGAACGTGAACGTGAGCGAGTGCACAATTTTCCACAAACAACCGGCGATAATGCGAGTGACTTTGGAAAAATCAGGGAAAATTCTAGGAAAATTATGACGGTCTCGTTGAGATTGATCTCGGGCCTTGTGGCGCTCATGAAAATTCATATTTTCCACGGGTATTTAATGAAACTGGGAAAATAGCATGTAGTCGAGTCCTGGATGTCACTTGAAAAAACTTTTTCTCTCTCTCTCTATCCTTTTTCTATCTGTCTCCCTCCGTCGCTTCTACGTTCTATTCTATTCTCTTTTCTTTCCCATTTTCTTGCCCCTTCTTTTCCGAGCTTTTCCTGCCGAGTGTAAAAGTGCTTTTCCGCGTTTAAACTTCAGTGTCTGCTCGGCGAGAAATATGGAGGATCTGCCGTGAAAATCGCCGGAAAACAACACGCAGCGCCAGATTATAACCAGGAGACTACAAGCAGCAGGAAAAACCACAATTTTTCCCGGGGTGAGTCTTTGCTTTTTCTTACATGACTTTGCATTCGAGAGATTTTCCCCGTTACTTTTTCTCCGCTATCCGAAATTTTCCAATGCGAATTTCTTTTTTTTTTTTTTTTTTTTTTTTTTTGTAAAGCATTCATTTTTCTCCTATTAAATCATTTTCCTCATTATTTTTCGGCCAAGGGGAAAAAGCCAATTGGGAATTTCCGTTGTTTTGCAAGAGAACTTTAACAAATATTATATGCGCGCGCGCGCGCGCACACACAAACATCTATATATATATATATATGTATACATCGTGCATTTAATTAGAAATAAATATAATTATGCTGCACACATTCAGACACGAGTACCAAACGTGGTAGTAAAATCAAGTGGTCGGTACAATTATAAATAAATTATTGTGCGGTTTTTATCAAATGAAAATTTGCTCGAAGAAAATAATGTAATATATTGCGGTGTACGTTAAAAATTATTTCTATTGAAGTGCATACATGGAGAAACTATTGGTGTGCGAATTGCATGTCGTACTAGTAGTAGTAATAGTAGTAGTAGTCAATTATGATTGACATACGAGCACAAGCATTGGGTCCTACTATCGGGCCCGGATTAGCGGAAGACTTTTCCAATTTTTCCTTTTATTTTGATTGGGCTTGGACTCATGGATAACGAAAAATGTTTTTCTGTGTGTGTGCGCGCGCGCGCGAATACTGCAATAATGTTCAATGCGTTGACTGCCCGGTGAAATAATAAACGGGGAGAGGAAATACCGAGAAAATTGGTGCCAAGAGGGTGTAGGAGGGGTTAGTGGTGGAAATTTCGATACTCGTATATCTAGAGAGCAACTTACGTCACAGTGTTTGCCACCTATACTTGATTTGCATTAATTTCTCTCACGAATGAAAATTAGCGCGCGCGAATTTCCTTTACTCCTCTCTTCGCATGAAAATATCGCCACGTCATTGGATATTGATAAATCATTCTTTAAAATTCGTGCGTCCCCTCATACGAATAACCAGTGAAATAATGATCGATATTAAAGTGATTGATATTGAGTGCGATTAAATGATAAAAAGACTAATTTTTTTCTTGGAAATTCCAAAGACGTCTCAAAGAGTTATGCGGAAATTTCTGACGTCCGATAAATTTATTGGGTCGATTATTATTGTTGTTACTACTAGAATCTTGCGGAACCACTAGATTCAGTATTTCTTGGAGAAGCGGAAGTGGGGGGAGGTGGTGGAAGAATAGGACGGTCGAGTTAAGGATGTCCCAGGATGTTTTGGGGGTGAGATACGAAATTGGCCGCGAGTTAACGCGTAATGAAATTCTGATGGGAACCCACGGGTGTGGGAGGGGGTTGGGGGTTGGGGGTGGAAGAGGGTTCGCAGGGGTAGGATCCGGAGCCAATCGACATTGCGCGGTCTGCGTGTGCGTTGAACCGGAAATTCAACCCCCTTTGCCCCTTGTTGGTGACCAGCCGCAAATCTGCCGCAAACTCCACCCCCTCGCCGTCCTCCCCCTCCCCCTCGCTCTGATCTCTCGAAACGCAAGCTACGACGACTCACCAGTCTCTCCCTCGGTGTCTGTCCATCGACAATCCACTCGTTATCCTCTCTCAAAGCGAACTTTCGACTTTAAGCTCTGCCAACCCCCAACGCACCCTCCGACTCTGAAAAATTTCCCTTCGCGTGGAAATTCTTATTGGACTCACAGCCGTTTCGCGTTTCTCCCTAACGACTTTCCCACCGGGGAGAAAAATTCAAAAAAATCAATAAAAATAATTCCCCCACGTATCAGCGTTTCGCAGTGCTCGTATATAAAAACCACCCCGATTATATAATTATTAATTAATTATAACGCTCGACTTCAATTAAAATTTAAAGCATAAGAATAGGAATTTGGCTCTTGAGGAGAGTGTGGCGCGAGGGCAGGGGGGGGGTGAGGGGGTGAAAATCACAGCGAATCCGCCGGTCTCCGTTAGAACGTAAACCACCCCTTCGGCCAACGTTTATTTCGAAAACATACCCGGACGATTCTGGTTGAAAAATTTGATGGTTTTTCGAGCAATTCTTTATCCTGCATTTTTTCTACCGGTTTATGAAAAATTTCACGCATTTCTGAAGTTTTCGGGATTAAAGTCGAATGATCGCTAATAATCGGGTGGAGGGGGAAGAGTTTGGTAGTTCCGATGAAAAACGAGCGCGATATTTTCCTAATACGGTGAAGCGACGGGTGTACGGGGAGGGGGATGGGGGTGGAATTGGCTTCGACGGGGGTGGGCGCGTAAAAAATGATTTCGAAGCGATAAATGCTATCGGCTCGCTTTGTATCTGCCCCAGTGGAAGCGGCAAAGTTTTTTCGTTACCAAATATCCGCCGAACTGGAGCGTGTGCCGGTGGTTATTTCAGTGCTATTTCCGCTACGAGCGTAAATTTTTCTTCCCAACGATCCCAGTCCGGATCGACTTTTATGTCGAGTGCGCTCCACGGCCAATTGGATTTTACGCCGTTGAAAGTTCAGCAAATTCGATCCCCTCGAACGCATAATCGTCGGTCAACCCTTCTCTTTTTTTTTTTTTTTTTTTTTTTTCTTTCCTCTTTTCCTTTCTTCTTCTTCCCTGCGAGTTGAACGCGTCACGAGATTATTAGAAAGAAGACCGGACTATAAATTTCTATCCCATTTAGCGGGTACTCGACCCTACCCTCTCACCTCCATTCATCTCCTTTCTTCTCGCACGTTACAACGAACTTGATGGCATAATCGCTGATTCTCCTCTTTTGGATTTTATCGCGCGTGTGATTTTAAAGCGAGGCGGGTAATTACGGTGACGATTGAGACGACAATAATCGACGCAACGTTGATAAGAGTAAGCTTTACTTCGAAAACAAAAAGAAAAAAGAAATCGTCATTTTTTAGAAAAACAATTTAATCCGATAATCTCGTGTTGTAATTTTGCGCGCGCGCGCGTGTACGTGTGTGCCCGATACGCACGTGCGAGCAGCGTCGAGTGTATTCGAAGAAATCGACTGAAATAATAAATTTAATTAGTTGGCAATTAATCAAAGTTGCGTTTGAAAACGAATAAAACAATCTAGCGAAGCACTCGGCTTAGCCGCTGGTGATGAGGGGGTTAGTCTCGCTATTATCTTTTCATGAAAAACCATGGGAAATTGTGAGCTTAATTTTCGACGCGGCGTGAAATGGAAATAAAGTCTCGCGAGGTTTGAGTTTCGGGCGATTTCGTCCAATTCCGTCCAATTCCGACGAGTAAAAATGCAGCGTGCAATAATATTCGGGCTGGAAACCGGGAGCTTTCGTCCCAAATTTAGCCACCGGGCCAATAATAGAGCTGGAAAATTTAGTCACACGTGATGCGAGCTGACTGCTATCATTGATCACACACGACTCGAAATGAATCAGAGAGTCGCAAGTTCGCCGCTGGCCAAAATTAGATCGAAGCGCGAACGAGTGTGACGCGAAAGCCGAAGAGCAAGGGGGAGGGGTGGAGGGGATGGAAGAAATGAAAGAGATAAGGCAAGGGAAATGATTCGAAATTAAACTCTCAGTAGAAATAGACAATTTTCATCGGACACGGGCTTGCTTCTCTTTTTTTCCCCCCCCTTTTTTTTCTTCTCTTTTTTTAATTTCCCCACTCCATTTTCTTGTTTAGCATTTTTCCACATTTTGCGTATTATTCATTTCTCGTTTCACGTTCACTTTGCAGAATCTATTCCTCCACTTAATTCCGTTCCACTCTCTTGCCAGATATTTTTCATTATTCATCTTTCGCGTTTGCTTTAATCTCTCTGCTCTATTTAATTTATTAATAAAAATAACACGCGCGCGCGCATGGTCGCAATTCCTTTCTATGAATTTGCGCTGCTGGTCTCCTTTGTTATTTATCGCGAAACGCTCCAAAGTGTTTAAAAGACTTTAAAATTCGAGTTTAAGTGGAAACAGCCAGTCCCGATCGGACGGGGTATGTACACCTCATAACTTTAGATCAATTTTTTGATAATGATATCGGGGGCCAATCTTTGTTCAGTCATATATTTAAATTGATTTGGACGCCCCGGCCTTTTTCGACTCCTTCGTAAACTCGATAAAACTTTCACCCCTTTCCCCGTTGCTCGCGCAACCGAGGCTTCCATGGAAAAGTTAGATACCGGTGTTTTCAGTGGAAACGCGTAGCCTTTGTCGGACGGAACGAGTGAAAGAAAGGGATATTGATCAGACGAGTGGTTCGGCAGCTAATACCACCCCTCTGCGTTCTATGAAAATTTTTCCCCCGATTGAAAATACCTCCCTCGTTGATTCTCGCTGCACGTCGCAGTGTCGATGGCTCGAGTATAATTTCCCATCAATCGTTATCGCGAGATTTACCGAGCGTGCGCGCGCGCGCGTGTGTGCGTGGCATAAGAAATTGATCGTGAGCGAAATTTCTTTTTTGAGAATTTGCGATTTATCCGAAAGCAGCTCCTCCATCATTTTGCGCCACTTTTGAGAAGGGTATTAGCTTCGTGCAGTGTGTACTCTGACGATGATCCTGAGTGATCCTGGGTGATCCTGGACGATCCTTTGACGTGGCTTCCTCGCGTTATCGCGAGTATTAATCACCGGCATAATGATCGCCATAAATCCTGAATGGTGAACGGTCACATTAATTCCTGGCTGCAGCAGCTACTCTCTCCTAGATTAGACTAGACTCGACTAGATTCGACTATAGACTTGACTAAAACTCGAACAATAGTATCCCTGTGTGCCCTATCTTTGCCTCTCCCCATCTTCACTGACAGAAATTTGTCCCAAGACTCGGCTGATTCAGCCGGCGGAAATAAAGCACCGCAACTTTGATAACTTCACACTCAAGTTTATACTCCCACCCTCGTTTTGCACACACGCGGCGGACACACACACGTACGGAAGTACACGTACATCTTTATACCTGAAATTCAGACTGGAGTCCGCGCTATAATGCATGAAAATTATACTGTTTAGGGAAAGTTTCAGGAATAATCGTCGAAACTTTAGAATAGTTGGGTTATCTTAATTAATAACAACGGTGATAATAATTATTATGATAATTATTGTCTCCCGCTCTCTCTCTCTCTCTTTCTCATATTTTATTAATTATGATTAATTGTAAAATTTCTAATAGTTTTACTTTGTTCCATCTTCTTTCGGGTTGTTAAATCCAATGAAATTTCGTGGGAAATGACGTTAAAGCTTAAAGTGTGCTTGTAAGTTTGTTATCAGTATCTTGGATTTAACAGTGGGATAGGCCATTGAATTACACGCTCGTTTAACGGGGACCCCTTAATGGGGCTTCTTCCTTTCTTCCTCGTGTTGTTGAATCCACCGAATAGGGTGGAAGGAGCGAGCCGAGGGGGAGGGAGGGAGAGAGAGAGAGAGAGAGTTAAGCTAAATTGTCGATTTTCTTGATTATCGAGAATCGTGTAATAATCTTATTTGCATTTTCTCTCCATTTTTTCTTTCTTTTTAAGGATATCCCTTAAGATAGAAAATTTCCCCGGGAAATTTGCATCAGTCTCGTACGTAGGTAAAATTCCAAAAAATTATCCCTCCGTTGAACGTGAACTTGTCGACTTAGTTTTTCCTTTTTCGTCGATAAACTGCAAAAATTCTTTAGATCGCGCGTACGTTACTCTATTTTTAGAAATTCACTTTGCGAGCTTTCTGCGGATGAAATTATTACTATTGTGTTAAGCAAAGCAGAGATTTAGTTGGCTCTAGTGTACAGAGTTGGACAGTGTAGAGCTATTCCATTGATAGAGGGGGTACTGTATAGCCTAACTCCATTGTCTCTAGCCTGGATCTATTGTGTCTAATAGCTAGTCATAGATTGATTTATTTGATGTGCTTGATGAGATGTCTACGGTTACGGTGATTACTTGGCAGTGTTTTATCAAGATTTATTAGCAATTTGTAGCATTTTTTCCATTAGCACATCATAAACCATTCCAAACGCCATTAAATAAACCCACTAATAAAAACCTCATAAAATGTTTCTCTCCCGTCAATTAGAATTTGTTAACAGTCGATAAATCTCATTTACCATGAGACTCTGCCGGGGAAAAAAATGGGAAGGAAGTAGAGATGGCGGGGGAGAGGGAGGGGTGGAAAAAGGAACAAAGAGGATAGAAAAAAGTAGAGAGCTCCGTCAAGAAGGTGGAAGGAAGGTTGAAATTTTTTAAGATGTTGCTTTATCGAGTTTATCGGTGGTAATTGAAGATTCTTACCGGGGAAAAAAGATTTTCATGTAAAACTGAGAAAAGCTCTGGGGGCTGGTCAATCTTTGCCGAGCTTTTTCCCTCTCCCGATAATCTCGAGGACATTTTTCCTGCAAGCTTCGCTCGTTCAGGAAGAAATCTGCACTTCAGGAAGCTTAAATGAGGATCCCAGGGAGCTCCCGTGGGTGCTCAACCACTCGTCGTAAAGCTCGTCAGCCGCTAAAAAGCTCGGACACCGAACGCCTCCTTAAAGTAACTCGTAATGGCGCGCGCGCGCGCGCAAGCTCCCCGCTGCATCAAGCTTGCAAGTTGCCACGGAAAGAAACGTCGAACGTCGCAGAGAGACTCATTAACGGTAATGGAAGTATTATTCCACGGTAGCTATGATAAAACGGCCTGCATAATGGATTAGCCGCGTAATTACCACTTGGCTTATTCGTTTTTCCGCGGGAAAAACTCTCTGCACTACACAAAAGCTGAATTTTCCAATTAGCGAGGGTACAATGCTCCGTCGGATGAGATTCTTCGCAAATTCATTGAATTACATTCGCGAGTCTCTGCCCCCCTCGCCGCGTCTGCCGCGTCCAATTCATATTGCCGGACTTGTTTTACTGCTACTCCACTTTTTCTCGCGTCGCACCCCCTCGTTCTCGCTACTCCTTATTATTTATTTATCGTTTATCGACGTTTTACCGACGATTATCGTTATTCCGAGACTCGCTATCAACCATTATTATTGTTGTTGCTATTCGTCGTCGTCGTCGTCGTCGTCGTCGTTGTTGTTACTTATCGTTATTTTATCGCGCGATCGATTCGACGGAAATTACAGTCGGCTCGTAATTTGGTTCCGGATAAATAGGATAGATCGCGAATTCAATACGGTCCGTTGAAGGGGTTTTGCGAGGGATTCTTCTTGCCGGAGGATGGTTATCGAATATGAAAAGTTTCCGAATAGCCCGGAATACACAGAGGAAAAGTTAAGTCGAGAAGGAGAGTTCCTGCCCCGGGAAAACTGTCGGAGCGAAACTTTGTAAACGTTTAAGAAATTTAGTAGCGAGCCCGAGAGTCGTGGAGTTCCCGTGGAGGAAAACCAGTTAAACTGATTGAGGCAAATTTCCTTCGAGATGTTTGTGAGATTCCGCGGAGGTTGAGAGCCCCAGCGCCATGAAGAAAATTGAATCTCATGGACGTTCATAAACCGAACTTTACGGATGATTAAGAAATTTTATAAGTCTGTCAGGATGAAAGGGAAAGGAGGAGAAAGAGAGAGAGAGAGAACTGCACACACACACACACACACACACACACACACACTTTATTTTGGAAATAAACAGCAGCTCTAAATAAATAATGCAAAGAAAATTGCAAGATATCGAAAAATGTCGCATCGCGATAGTTTGAGAACCCCTGTTCGGGCGGAAGCTGCCGAGTCTCAGGACGAGCATAAATTATCGGTGGGCGCGCGATTCAGGAGATAATCTTGCGTGCTCGGCGGAGCGAATCCTCGCGAGAAATTGGCAGGAGCCAAGGATATCGCGTTTAATTAGCGTGCACGAAGCTACCAACTAATTTGCTTGCCACTTTCTCTCCCCTCCTCCCTCTATTTGCTTTCCATTTATTCTCGATATCCCCCGGCGTCTTAGCCGGAAAACTCGAAAATTTTCCTCCCCGTTCCCTCTCGCCAGTTGCCGATGACTTCCGGTCCCCGCCCCTCCCCCTCGGGATCGCGTAATCTCGCGCGACGATTTCCCGAGTTTTCCCGCGCGACTTTTCCGGACTTGGCGAGAAAATCGCGCGTTTTTCCCACGTCCATTAACGTCGACGGCAGAGTTGTGGTAGAGCGTCGGTGCGGTCTGACGACTCTCGCCTGTGGAGACGAAAATATTTGTCTACCGTGGTAGCGGGTGGGGGAGGGGGCGGGGAGGGCGAGCGGCAAAAGTGCAGCAGCTGCACGCGTGATCGTTTGGCGGGACGAGGGGGAAGGGGCGGGGGGTGAGACCTTATTAAATAAATAATAGCAAGTAACGCGCAATCTATTATCTGGAAAGTGCAGAAACAGTCTCGGCACTCGATGGGATAAGGTCGTAAAGTGAATTTCACTGTCTGCATTCTAACTGTCTCTATGCAACAATGTGCATTATTAATACGCAGCTGTCTCGGTCATTTATTATTAAATACGTCGTACGATCAGATAGTCGCGCTCCTCCAAGTATAAGAATCGTTACACGCCAGCTATTTGTACGTTTCTCTCGGATCTACAAGCTCTGGCTAATGATAAATTCCTTCGAGCTACGTTGTGTAGCCCCCACCCCCCTTCCTCTGCCCCCTCTCACTCTTTCTTGCTTAACTCGCTCGCCGTTGTAAAAATTACCGCACGCACCTGCTGCTGTTATCATTATTGTTATCAATTTTATTTCTACGGTGATCCAGCAACATTGTGCTACTTTTCCTTCAAAATCTACGCCACGTATCTGCTGATATCGTTGTTGTTGTTATAGCGTAGTTGTTGTTGCGGCAATAGCGCACCGTTGTTGCTGCATAATTCGCTCCAGTGGCGAACGGTCTCGCTTGCGAAATTCGAGATGCGTTTGAAAATTTTGCAGAATTTTCCAAGAATTCGCCGAGAAAAAGATTACCAGGGCGCAAGCACTGGCTCCTTCTCTCTTTAATAGTTTGCTGCAACGTTGCAAATAATATTCGCGAAATATTGGATTTTCCTTTCGAGCGAGGAGTGATGATTGGATTTTTTTTTTTTTTTTTTGTTACTCTTTTTTTTCTAATGATTATACCTTTCCATCTCGATTTGTTTTTAATCTCTGCGTCGATAGGGGTGGTTTAGAGCTATCAGTTTTGGGATGAAGTTTCTGGAGGAAACTTACTGTTTTTTTTTTGTTTTTTTCTTTTTTTTTCTCACTCTTTTTGCTCCTTTTTTACAACTTTGTCCCGAACGTTACTCCGGCATATTGGAAAATTCACAAGTTTTCAAATATTTGCGCCACGCGTCATAGGAGAGATGCAACTGTAAATTCCTAATGGCTTCGCTTGTTGCAATTCTACAAATGCGTTGCAATTGCTACATTCCCACTTTACGTATTTCTCGACTGGTGCATTTTGCTCAGTGCATTTATGAAAATGCCATTAGCCCTTTCGTTCTCAGGTTATTCATTTGCCCGACTACTCCCGGGCTCCTCTCCGCCACCCTCGCGTCCCTACCCCCTGATTTCGCTCATTTCCCCCCGTGCACGCGTGCTAAAAACAAATTTTCAAAATCACACGCTCGGCCGATTCTCGAAATTTCTCTCCCTATCCCGTTTCCCCGTTTGCACTCTCCGGCCTGCCGGTGCAATTTCGACTGTTTCTACTTGTCGGTAAAAAGCGTCCCAGATTCCCTTCGGTCTGTGAAATTCCCTCCCCCTCCGACGAGGGATGCTCCTTTGCACAGGTGGAAGAGGTCTAAAAACAAGCTCGAGCTTTTCATCAAATAGCTTCCTTACTTTTCAACAACCCCCCGCTTCTGGCCGGTACATTCTCTCGCGAATCTACTCGCGGTGTCCCACTTCCGGTCTGAAGTTCCGGAAGTCCCGTTCGTGCTTTTCACTCTGTACACTTGGCACAACGAATCGCCACTCTAATTATCGAGCTTTTCACTCGACTGTGGTTCATAAATGCTTTGATAGCGCTCCTCCCCGCACTGCAACGGATGGGGGTGGAATTTTTCCCATTAGGCGAAGACAGGCGGGGAGGGGGAGGGGGGTGTTTAAAGCCCCGGACGTCTTTGAGGGCATCCCTTTACCTGAAATCGATGGAACTCTGTGAAACAGCACGTTGAATTTCACACACGGTAGCTTTACTCCCCCCCACCCCCACACCCACCCCTTCTGTCTCAGAGTCCTTTCTAGCCTCTCTTTCAACTTTCTGACGCAAAGCTCCCGGCGAGAGGTGCCGACAACCAACTTGAACGAGAGCGCTTCGCAGTCGGAATATTTCAGCGCGCGGCAGAGTTCGGGAGGCACTTTTGCAACATCCGACGAAGAATTTCATTTCTCCCCGGTACAAGCCCCGATAAACCCCCGGAATATTTTTCGTCGACGTCTCGCGCGAGTCTCGATTTTTGCTCAAGGCGGTAACGGGAGGCGGAGGAGGAGTTTTGTCTCCCGGGAAAATAAACTCGTCGATGAAAAATATTGTTTATCCCGCGGCAAAGGGAAGCGAGAAAGGGGGTGGTTCGGTCTCCACCCCCTCCCCCTTCAAGTTCCTTCGGTTTCTTTAACGGGACACTGGTCGATTCGCAAAAATTTTCAAACGTCGTCGCGACGGGGACGTCGCACCCGTTTCCACCCTTCTTTTTTCTCGACGCGCACCCTTAGGCTAAGAGTCACGGCACCCTCGAACGAGACAGAGGGATGACGGCCATCGAGTCGAATGGTCCACGTGAGATAAGTTACGGAAACGAGAGAATCGCGCTCCGTGAATAGAAAGGGGTGAATTCGATCCTCGGTGGAACGCGTTTACCCTGTTTTGCTATTTTTTCCGAACGACTGGAACAGCTGTGGGGATGATGGGGAGGGGGTTGAATTTTTAACATCGTAGCATTAATCGCGCTCTCTTTGCCACCTTCTTTTCTCGATTCGTTAAAAGAGCCTGGCAAATTTCTACGAAAGACGTCGAACAACCCTGTCCAAATACGAGAGTACTCCTCTCTCTCTCCCTTTTTCTATTTCTAGCCACCGTGCGCTCTTCTCCCTTTAAAGCCTGATCTCCCCGTTGCGAGCAACTTTCTAATTCTTCCGCCATTTGCATGAATTCGACACTGATGAAAATTCAAACCCACCCCGATCACACCCCCTTGAAACATTTTCTTGGCTCCCTTGTCATTTTCCCCGTTCTCTTCCGTTCGATTCCTCTCGATTATTTTGCTCTCTCCTCTCGCTTCGCCACTTTTTAAAGACTCTTCCCACCGTGTCTTTAAATTTTATTCATCCCCATTTTATCGTAGTTTTCGCAAAACTTTTTGTTTTCAGTATTCTCCGCGACTTGATTTTCCCCTCGGTGTCTCTATGTTTTATTGCGTTTCTCTTCATTTTTATTATAGCGAGATTGTGCTTTCAGCGTCTGCCTTTGCCAAGATTTTATTTATCTGAATTTCCAATCTATTGTGCGCTGCTGCTGCTGCTGCTGCTGCTACCCCCTTTTTTCTTTTTCTACTTCTTTTTCGGTTTTGCCTGAAGTTGCATGCTCCTCATTTTCAAAAACCCCTTTTATCAAGTTTCTCATCTTTCTACTGTATTTTCAGGGCTCTCTCCCTTCCTCGCTTTCTCATTTCTCATTCACCTCGTCTATTTATTTTCAGCATCACTCTCTTGTACCAAACTTTCTTGTATTTCACTTTTATTGCCTTCCCGCGCTTACATAGATATTTGTTTTGTAGATTTTGCTTTTCCCATTACTTTCGGAAACTTAAACCACTCCCGCACACCCTAACACCCAGGTATTCCATATCTCTCGCGCAACCGCGCAATCTTTGATTTATTTTTATCGCAGACTTTTTATTTGCCTCTTTATTTCCATTCACCCCCACTTTCCCCATTCTTCTCTCGCTTGGATTTCTCTACTGAGCGAATTCTCTTCGCCTTATCCTTTCTCCCTCCCTACTACTTACCTACTTGGTTTTTATTCGTTTTTCACCTCCGCGCGCTCCCCCCCCCCCCCCTGTTTCCTAACCCCTCACCACGCACCATCCAGACGCATCGATTCTCCCTTCCACCTGTAAGATCGGTATACCGGTGGGACATAGTTAGAAATTTCGTCCATTTGTCAGGAATTCCACTAACTGACCCTCCGCTCCTCTAACCCCCCCCCCCCCCCCCTCGTAAAACCTTCCATTTTTCTGGCAAGGCACGTTCCACGGTAGCTCGATGCACTCGATTCTCGATTATTCAATTAACCGCGTCATTGCCCGCGTGCGACGGGAACATATTTTACGGTACTCGAGCGCGAAAACGAAGTTGGGAATCGATAGTGCGTGTGCATGTGTGTGTGTGTGTGTGTGTGTGTGTGTGTGTGTTGGGTACCCGGGTGTACCCGAGCCTGAATTCCTTGGTAGTTACACTGAATGGGAAGCTTTTACGGTAATATTTATGAATAGTCCTCTTGATATTCACAACTCTATCTTTCACCCTGTTTATCTGACTTTTTTACTTCTTTATTTACCGTTCTATTTATTAGCATTATTTTATGTTCCTGACTGTATTAAAAGTGTATAGGATCTGTTCAAATAGAAAAGAAAGAGAGAGAGACGTGTAATATGAAAATATCAAGGTAAGAAAATTAAACGAATAAAATGAAAGTATAAAGTGACAGGAATAAATGTAAAAGATGTGTCAGGAAAATGAAAGAAAAATACACAGGGGATGTTGCTAAATATATTCTATAGAAAAATTTAGTGTATCTTCATTTTACTTTCTTTCATTCTCTCTCTCTCTCTCTCTCTCTCTCTCTCTCTCTCTCTCCTCTATCGCTCTCTCCGATAAATTTAATCGACTGACTCCACCACTGTAATTACGTAGCATTAAAGGACTAAAAGGAAAAGTCCTAGGATGGCCATGAATAAAATACGAGATCTGATCGATAGTGCAAAATAACATCTGGCGAACCACTAAAAGCGTATCAAAAAGTTGGTCTCTTTTTAAAAGCTCGCCAGGATTTTATCGGTCGCTTCCTTCGGGATTCGATCCTCCTTCCAATCCCCCCCCCCTCTCTCTCTCTCTCTCAACGTCTAATTATTGCATTTGGGCATTTTTCGAATAACCCTTGTAATCATCCCCATCTCCTCGGTCTCTGGTTTCCTCCCTCTTTCGCGAAACAAGAATTTCTCAAGCACAAAAGCTTCGGGCAACAGAGCAAAGTTAATAATAATAAGCTTCCGGACCGCTACCATTTATTTTCCCAAATGAAATTAAATGTTTCGTGGCTTTTTTTCTCGGGGCTTCCTCTCCGTCTTGGGATTCTTCCTTTTACCGTTCCCTCCGAGTTAATTAAGGAAGAGATAATTTAATTATGTTTAAAAGGATAGGTATTAATTGCTCCTACTATCTGATTTATAAACAATGGCCCAGTAAAAAATGGGAAACAGTCATTTCCCTCCTGCCAGAGTTACATGGCTGAATTATGGAAATAATTAACAATTAATGGGAGTGCCGTAAAAATAAACTGAGTCGCGTCGGAGAAATTATAATGAGTCACCCCTTAATTGCTCTCTTCCCCGAAAGATATCGATATTTCAATTATTTCTATCAACTTAATTTCTCTCGAAATTGTTCGATAGTTTATCTATTTTTTTTTTCTTTTTTTACTGTTTGTCTAAGAGTCGTGACTCCTCGTTATTATTCTCCTCGCCCCCTTTGCAAGTTCGCCCTTAAAATTTCTCGATCCGCTCGATTCTCCTCCTTTTTCTCCTGTTTTTCATGTCGAACGGCGGGGGCGGGGGTGTTAATTTACGTTATCGAATCGATCTCCTGCTCCATTTGTATCCAGTCGACGACTTGGCGCGTTTTAGTCCATTAGTGCTGCATAATTGCACCGGCTGAGAATTGAATTTAAAAGTATAAATACCCAAGGGGTGAGAATCGTGTTCCTCGTCGCGCCGAGACTCCCCGGGAAACTCCGAGAAAAATGGCCACGATAAATTTCTCTTATTAAGATGTAGTTTGCACCGATTAAAATACACGTATATCTACCTGAACACGCCCACACACACACACACACAGGTACATGGATGATACTCGAGAAGATTCCAATTGCCAAGAGTCCAAGGACGCAAAGTAGAAAGGGGTGAATTTCTGCAAGTGCATTTTTTTGCTTTCGCAACCTGCTCGTTAGTGACCAGTGTCGCGTGCCTGTGTCACCTTTTTCTCCCGTGTGTGCGTGGAGAATGGGGTGTATGGGCGTGGGCGTGTGGGAGAGATCACTCGAAGACAACAAAGAGCTTGCAATTCCGAGCAAGGAGGCTTAATTTAGCCTGCGAATTAATCCTTGAGAACGTTAATTTCTAGCCGGTGCTACGCGACTCGAAGGTTCCTAGGGGTTGTTGGAGGGTGAAAGGGTCTGCCGCTCGACCTATCGATCTCCCCCCGCGCCCCCTCGGACCGGAGCTTTCCGGACTCACCTGAGACTCGCCTGGCTAGAAATAGCGAATGAGATGTCTGAATAGCTGCAACTCAATCGAAATCCATCGTGGGTGGAGAGGATGGGGGTGGACATTTCTCCAGGACAGGAAGGGGTTGAGAGGAGGCATGGGCTTAGCACAATGGCGCCGATGGTCGAGAAAATTCTCGATCAATGCGCTCCCACCCCTTCTCCAGGGTCGAAGAAAGCCAAAAGCTCGTCCATCCACCTAACCGAAAGCTCCCGGTGATGAAGATGGTGGTGGTGGTGGGTGGTGGGTGTTGGGTGACCAACCACTCTTTAAAGATCCCAATCGTGATTCTTCCTCGCGATTAATTTCACTCCTGACTTTTTCAGCTTTTCCAGACTTAATGGGCGATTTGCTCCATTAGGCGAGGTCTCCTCGGTCAAAAAAAAGCTCTCCGGGGCATGTGCCTCCCCCCCCCCCCCAATATTCATCCGTGTATACACCGAAACTTTTTTCGGTTATTGGTCGAGCTTGCAAAGTCTCTCGCGACCGACGGTCCCCGCGAAAGCTCCACCCTCCTTCTTAAAGCTCGTCCCGTTGAGCCGCGCATAAATTAACGTGTCTCCCCGCAAGCACCTCTCCGATTGGTCGAGCCGAAAGAAAAATACTGCGGCCAGTAACGATCGCTACTAGCGTCGTCGGGATATTTCGCCAAGACCACCCTGTAATTTTAATGGGATTAATTTCATTACGAGGGGTAGTTAGGTCGCGGGCGAGGGTGGGTCCTCGAAACTTAGTTGGCAGATTAACTTTCTTCAAAAATGGCCGCCGCTTGCGCGAACTGCTACCGAACATTAATATGTAATTACCTCATTATGCCGGTATTGGTTAACGAGTTACGTTCTGTTATCGCTAACGCAATTACCCGCAAATGAAGTAATGCGAATGTGTTTAATTAGCGGGTAAACACTCGATGATAGCCCGGGATATTATAGCAAAATACCAAGTGCACCGACTTCCTCGCGCGCGCGCGAATGTTCTCCACGCACCCCCACCCCCTACTACCCCCTCGTCGTCCAATCGCTCATCGAGTCGATTTATAAGAGTCTGACGAGAAACGTCCGTTTCTACTTGATTCTCGGAGCCCGCGAAACGAGTCCCGCGAATGGGACCTCCCGGTTTCCCTATGGGGAATATTTGCGTAATTCCAGACAATTTCCAATGGGACGATACGGGGGGAGGGATGTTAAAAGATATTTTCCATGAAACTCGTGACATTTGACCGAATCATCGCCAAGTGTCGTCGATCGCCATTGGTGTTCGTTTTAACTCTTTCGTGGGGAATTCTAATAACTATGGAGTGTCGCTCGCGTCGATGGTTTTCGCTTTGATTTTCTCCGTGTGGGATTGTTTAAAAATATTTCGAACGAGATTGACGGGACGCGCGCGTGCTACCCGTCGGTTTTGACGCGTGTGTTTGCGCGCGCTAAATGCAGTTTCGCGTATCGATTCATTCTCCATTTCGGCCGGGACATTTGTCGTCGGACGACTAACGAGTGGATAGAGAGGGTCTCGATGTGTCTGGCCTGGCGATTCGGACGACGGTGGCCAGTAAATTCTGAAAATTGACCTTGCCGGTCGTCGAGGTACGTTAGAGACGAACTCACGGAGTTTCGAACGAGATTTACGAGAGGCTCTCGCCCGGCTGGATCCGCGCGATGACAATTTCGTCGAGAGCTTGCGAGCTCGAAAGCTGCTTCCACTCACCGAAAGCTCCACTTCGGGCACATTAAACTACGAATTTTCGATTTTACGGGAGCTCTCCCTGAATTATCGACGAGATCCAGCCCTGCGACCCCATAAAATATTTTATGATATGGGAAATGATTATAGCATGAATTTTTCAGGATGCTGCATTAAAGCTGATAGAATAAATTATTACTCGGAGAACAGGGATTCTATTATGCCACGGTACACGTTGTATAAGCGCGATATATCCCCTCCCCCTCCCCTTCCTCATCGACGAACACCTACAGGCGCGTATATTCAAGATTGTTAATTAAATTGAGAATTTTCATAAAATAAAACAGAGTTCTCGTTGAGAGTGGCGGCGGAAACAATTTCGGGTAGAAACAATAAACAAAGATATCGCGTGGTAATAATGGCGCGAGCTTGCAATAAATAATAGAAAGGAAATAGGAATGTTTGCTAGATTTGTGGAGGGAGTGAGGAGGGGGGGGGTAGTTTCTCTTGGCAATTTGGCAATTGACATTTTCCATTATAAATCTAGCGTGTGCCGTTGCCGATGTTCATTTATTATTGGTGCCATTAAAATCAGACGGGACAATGAAGGACGATCGGCGAAAAAATCCACCTCTCGCTTCTTTCCAACTTAATTAATCATTTATAATAAACCATGACTAATTAATCTCGCGGTAGGTTTTCCAAGACTCGGTGGGCTTTTCTCGATATGAAAGCTGTTTTCATTGTTGCGTGATTGATGAGTAACTGGAAAAACACGAGGAGGATCATTAAGGCAGTTATTCAAACGGCTTTGCGATTCGATTCCGCGTTAATCGTATCTTAAGGCGATCCTCGAGCTTATCACTCGCATCGCCTCTCGATTTAACCTCGAGTAAACCCTCGAGAAATCAATGCTACGGAAAATCCAGCATTCTTTTTCGATCGATCGGTTCGTCGATCGATAACCTCGAGCTACCCAGCGATGATCGTTCTCCCCGCTCTTTCTGGAGACATTAAGGCTATCTCGATGCATTCCAGAGATCCGGAGAACGACGTTGTAATATCGCTCGAAAAGAACAAGAGGTATAGAGTTTCTCGACCGTCCCAATTCGAAGGGTGGAAAAAGGGTTGTTTCTTCCGGCAGGAGGGAGAGGGGACGGGCGTGAGATCAGAAGAGGGAAATTAATTTCTTTTTCTCCAACGCGGAGTAATCGTTTCGCAGACCCCTTCGCTGGAATTGAGGCTATCCCGAGTATTTCCATGAAGAATCATGCCAGGGGTGGAAAATAATATCGTGTACTTCGATCAGGAGGAACAACGGGGCGTTGGAACGAAGGTTCCCTCGGAGTTCCGCGAGGTTCGATCAAGAAAAGTTTGATTCGCGCACCGGTTCAGCAGGTGGTAAGACAGGGGAAAATGGCTGAATTAATACTCGCAACTATCGTTTGTATCGATTCACTCTCGCGTACTGTATACTCGCTGCGTGTTCCTAGCTTTCAGTAAGCGGCAAACTGAAGTGGTTGGCCTCAATCGTTTCCATGGCGACTTTTACTCGCGCGCGCGCGTGTGTGTGTGTGTGTGTGTTTGAAAGCTCCTTCTGTTCTTGCTAGAATCACTCGGGACTTCTAGCGCATTATCCCGGTATCATCTTGGTCACCCGATGCCGAGGAAAATCCCTCTGGCTTTTTAAAGAAAGGGGAAATTCGTTTGTAAAAACTCACCCCTACCGTTCGCCGAAAGCTCGACTTTTCTACTTTAAATTTATCGGCGCTCCTGAAACCACCATCCCCCTCCCCCTCCTCTCGTCATTTTCGTACTCCTTGCCAAAATGACGAATCCCAAAGCTTTTGTTTCCCTCGATTCTTATTATTAGTCTGCCTTCATCGGGGTGGAAACTAATTACGTTGCTTTTGATGTATTTGTGTGTCTCTCCTTGATTTCCTCCTTGAATATTCTCATTTATTCTGGATTATACCGGGTCAAAGATTAAGGGGGAGGAAGAGAGAGAGAGAGAGAGAGTTTTTATGAGATCGATAGAATTTTTAATTATGTTAATTCCAACGTGGATAGTAATAATAGTAACCCCTAATAATTATTTACAGGACGTTAAAGCTTTTCCCTAGGAAACTCTACTCTCACCCCGCGGGGCTTTTTTCTTTGATTCGCCCATTTCCCGGGAGAACGAGGATGTGCAAAGATCGACCTCGAGTTTTCGTGGATTAATTAGTTTAAATTTCGTTGGATTAATTTTAGCCAGAGGCCGCCGTGCTCGGTGACGCGTAGTTGTAAGAGGAGCTTAACGAAGTTCGCGCGCGAGCTGCTGTCTAATTAGTGTCTGTGTGATTGTCCGTGAGTCTGCGCGCGTATGCGGGTGGGTAGGTGTGTATGCGAGCAAATAAACGATTCGCAGCTGATCGTCTCGCTGGATTAGCCGAGATCCGAGCTTTCGAGCTTTCGAGAGTCGTGGTAACCAAGCCATCGATTCCGCTTTAACGGAGAAAGCCGATTCGAACGGATCAACCAATCGGCGTCACGGATGTTCGTCGTTAAAAAAACTCGTAGCCCACAACTTCTTGTCGCTTGTTAATAATTCTCTTCTGAACAAGAGCGCCATTAAAGAGGCGGAGGAGGGGGAAAGTGTTTTATTTAAAATTGCGAATTAGAGAAATGTATGAAAAAGAATAGAATTTTCCTGTTCGCGTACAAAATATTCCATTCTGTGCTTTCCTATTTTCTCATTTTCTTCCCACCCCCTCTCTCTCTCTCTCTCTCACTCTCTCTCTCTCTCGGTCAACCATTATGCATTATTCATTGCAAGGGATAAAAGTATAATAACCTCTCGTACGTGAACCGCGAGGAAAACTGCGGGAAAAACGTCGATTTAGTGGAATACTCGCGCAATTGATAAACACACCCCTTGCCTCTATTCGTCAATGAGCTAATTCCATGGATGATTTTCCCCCCGTTATCCTTACGTCCCGCGAGAATAATGGGATCCGACAAAATTCGGAAAAGTCTCGGGATATTTTCCAATAGGATTTTCCACGGGAAAACCCGTCGTTTCGTTTTTCTCGGACGTAGTCGAGTCGAATCCGACGTCTCTCCCGCCCATTCGTTGGCCCCAAATGTTTTTTCACGTCACGTTGGACAACGCCGGTCACTTTTGCGATTGTCCAGACGAAAAGATAACGCGTGGCATTACGCACAAGCACGCGTGCACCAGGAGAGGCGACACACGCTCGTGTGAGAGAGGAACGGCCCGCCGTGTCTGTGCGCGTGGGAAAGTTGAGATTCCGTGAAACAACGACGGAGACTGGAAGGAAAACGCCGCTTGATCGAACGTTGACGGAATACGTGGGAATAAAACCGGGGAATCCAATAAAATCGTTCCATTCGAACAGCCTGAATTCCCGACACTCCTCCCCCCTTCGCCCGTTCCTTTTGCTTTTACCCGACTTACGTTCTTCTCGCCGCGATGACGACCCCATCACCGCTTGATTCTAAGCGTAAACAATTTCCTCCTGCGACGAAATGGCCCCATAACAATCCGATAGTTCCCGTCCGCCCACTCATCGTTCCTGAAGCTCGAAATCGCTGGGAAAAACGAAGGAAAAAACACCTCGAGGGACAACGCTCCGCTTATAATTTTTTTGCGAGACCAACGGATTTCCCTCGAGATCGTTTACGCGCGGAGGGGGGAGAGGAAGCAACGAGGATAGTTTCTCGACTGTTTTCCCCGACGCTCGGAGATCGCCTTAAGCTCGATCGGTAATGCAGGTCGCTGCCTAATCGGCCGACGCTCGACTTGGTAGATTATGCGCGCGCGCGCGTGAAGGGGTTGGTGAAGGTGGGTGACTTCGCGGGGTTGATCGACGATATCAGCGAGAGAACAGCCGATGTCGAGGAGAATGCCGGATATAATCGGGAAAGCGATTTGTCTTAATCAGAGCTAAAATCTCGGCTCGCGTGACGTGGGAGGGAAGCGGCGCGTGTTAACGCCAACACCCGCCGGAGGTTACCCGGTGCTAGTGCACTTAACAATCTACTTATGGGGATTTTGTCTAAAAGAGTACCGGTCTTTTACTTCCACCCCCTCCCCCTCCACGGGCCACGTTCCGCTTCCACCCTAAGGATGAACCATAAAGCGAGTGATTCCGATTTTGCCGGAAGTCTCACGCTCGAAGATTCTGGGGGTGAGTCATCGGAAGCAAATACAGGTGACGTTGGCACCTAATGGGGAAGATCGGACGAGGAAGGCGAAGACGCGAACGGGGAATTAATGGCGAATTAACGCCAAATCAATCGAACGGATCAATAGCCGGGCCAATTTGCATGAGACTCGCAGCTGCACCTGAATAATATCGCCCGGATCGGCAGCCATATTGAATATTAATGGCGGCATGCGTAGCTAAGTGCACATACCATTTACATTGAGATTCCTCGATCGATAACTACTCCCCCTTACCATCCCCTTTTTTCGCCAATCTCGACGAGCTCTGAGCTTGCAACCCCCATCCTCTTTCGCGCCTACCTTCCTCCCCCTACCCCTCACCAGCTGCCTAGGACCGTTCCCGATAATCCAGTGCGGGAATATTCGACGAGTTTTATTGGTCGTATCAGAAACCGAGAACGTGCCATTATGTCCATTTAGAAAATCGGGAAATGTGGAAATTTCGATGTTCACCCCGCGCGCTATTTTCGTTTGTCCAGATTTCGCCTAGATCGCAAATTCGTTAATGGATCGTATTGCAAAATGGCACTTGCGCTCACCGTGCTCGTTACACGTGGAACATCGCGGTGGGTTCGGAGTGGTGGTAGTGGCGTTTACGGTATTTCACGGGGTGCTTTATTCGTTTTTGGAAAATACGTTGCTTAGCATTGTCACTCTGCCGATAACGATCGTAATAACGACGGCAAGCGATAATATAACGAACAGCGATAAACGACGACACGGTACTGCGAAGCCGCTTGCCTTTCTTAGCATTTAAAAAAGAAGAAAATCATGCGTCCCCGTCGCATTTCAAGTTTTTGTTGGAGAAAACTTACCTTCGTTATCGATTGTTTTACGCGACACATAGAATTATTATTGAAAATGGTATGGAACCATAAAACCATTTGAAATGTAATAGAAACCATACAATTTTTTAAATGCTTATAAAGGCAATATCAATTTTACAGCGATTGATGTGACTTGATAATAAATAGTGCTGTAACACCCCCCTCCCCCCTCTTTCATCCCACCCTACAAATCCCTCAAAGTGTCAGAGTTTTAGGACATGGGAAAAATTAGTGAAAAGTGGAGGAATCAACGGGGGTGGGAGTAAACTGGGAAAAGTGGAACAATGCGGATAGGCTGGTCTTTTGTTTAAACAAAAAGTATGATCCGGACTAATTTTCATTGGATGAGGAACCAGGGATTCCCTCCCCTCGCCCCTCACCCCTTCCCCGCTCTATGGTTATACAGTGAAAAGTGTAAGGGGTTTTTTCCGCGTTCGGCATTCGACCGGAGCGTTTCCGTCCAATTTCTCATTCGCCAATATTCCTTAGGGTTGTTTCGCGTCATATATTTCAGCCGCTTCTCCATTTCCTCCCTCGTTACACGCGCATGGCCAATGACCTGACGGAGGAGTTTTTGGACCCTGTTAAGGGTTGCAAGGAGTGTCGGCGAGACTCCAGCAAAATGTCGAGATTGTAAATCAAGTGTAATTTATCCACGAAAACCCCGAATTAACGAATGCTCCTCGTTTTCCCTTTGCCCCTCGCTCCCACTTCCATCTCGCCCTTCTTACGTTTCCTCGAGAGAGAGAGAGAGAGAGAGGGAGAGACGCAGAATTCGTATCGCCGAGTTCCACCGAGTCCTGCCGCATCCTCGAGCGATCCTTCCTCCCCTAACCAGGATCACGCACACAGTGTCGCTAAACGTCTTTGTGTATCGCGCAGTGTACATGATCAGTTTGCCACGCTTAATGTCACCGGTGACACACACACACACACACAAATGCGCGTGCTTAAGGGTGACGCGTCTAACAAATGGGATCGAGGGTGGTGCGTGGAAATCTGTGGAAATCGTTAGAAAATTTACTGAAACAGACGCATCTTTTCCCCCTGTTTGTTAAAATTTCACAAAATTGTAACCTACGTAATCCAGATTTGATTAGAGAATAGAGAATATACGTATGTGTGCGCGCGCGCGTGCGTGTGTCTGTCATAGCAGCTAATTTATAAGATAAAGTTTGAAATGAGACAAGATATGAGAAAAGTTGCTTCTGTTGGTCATGACAAGTTTTGCATTATAAATCAACGTAGGGGTGAGCGAGGGTGGAGGGAGGAGAGTCCATAGGATTAGTAAATACACACGTGTGCGAAAGTTGAACCTGAATCGAATATTCTACCAGCGCGTGTGCTGTAGTGGTACATCGTTAGTAGTTGTGAGGAATCGTACGACTGACGCAAGATTTCCACTTGAACCAGGGGGATGGAGGGGGTGAGATTGCCGCCGAGCCTTAATCTCCGTCATACAGCGGCTAAGAACAGTAGCGAAAGGTTCGACCAATCTCGCAGAAATATCGTAGAGCAAAAATTAACATTTTCCTCGTACTTGTTCGTCAAAACTAAACGAGTGTCGTTGCTACCGATACAATTAACCAAAGTTTTTTACCGAAAATCTTTGCGATGAATGAACGAAAGACGATAATACCCCGTGTCACTTCCACCCTCCTCCCCCCATCGGCTGATTACGGAGGGGTTAATAGGGTGTTGTAATTATTCCTGTAATTAAAACAAATTCCGGACAATGTTATGATTAAGCTCGAGTGACAAGTTATCGCGCGTGGTACCATTAGTTAATTGGAAGGGGGTAAATATTACAGTAGTTTCGTGTCTCGTTACATTTTCTTAATCAATATCCTGGTACGATGTAACGCGCGTTATTCGCCAGCTTTAAAGTGAAAAGGGCCCGAGTAGTTGTTTCCACTGGAAGGAATTTCCTCGAATAAATCTTGTTTTATTAATCCTCGAGTGTCCCCCTCCCCCTCCCCACCCCTATTTCCACCAGGTGTTTTCCGTTGAATATTTCAGTAGTTCCTCATAGCGTAGCTCGTCATTTCGCAAATATCGTAGATGTGTAAGTAAGAATGATACCTCCATGAATTTAGAAGGAGAAACACCACGCGGTTCGCGCTACTAAAAGAACACCACCCCCATGAGCCACCCCATCCTCGTTCGTTTGTTCGCCGCGATCATCGAATGTTTTTCTCCTTCGTATCGTTGCTCTACTTTCTCTCTCTCTCTCTCTCTCTCTCTCTCTCCGGACTGTTTCCGAGAGGAAAATGTCCTCGAGTTTGATCCCCCTCCCCGGACATTGAAGCGTAATTGCAGGTGCGTGCGCATATGGTAATGGCGCGTGATTAATATCGACGAATGAATCGGTGAATTCGTAAAGGAAGTTGAATTGGTACCCGTAACAATTATTTGGAGCACCGCTGGAACTCTAATGAAACTCAAACGTCGGCGTTAATACGACTCAACTCCCAGGGCTTGTAAGTGTGGATGTGTGGAGCTGCTACTGATTATGGCGGTGATGGTGGTAATGGTGGTGGTGGTGGTGGTGGTGGGTCTCATGCATAAGGACGAAAGGACACGTGTCGAGCATTTGGACCAGCGAGAGTTAGCAAAGTGACAAAGCTGCCTCCATTATCGATGACCTGCCTGTTGCATTTCTACCAAACTTGGACTACATTATCGTTGATTATTCTCCTGGTCCGAGTAAAATTAATGATAACCCCTGCCAAGTTATTTAGCAGAATCCCAGCATGCGTTTGATCATGTTTACGCCATTATACTTGATAATACCCCGTAATAAGCATAAAGCACGAAATTTCACCGGCTAATGGACGTGTGTGCGTGCGTGTGAGCAGGCTGGTGCACATGCACCTACGGTTGCGCGTGTGCGCGCAGGGTCCAGGTGCGTATAATTATAGTTACCAGGGGTGATATCAATGACACATTCCAAGGTTTCTCTCGAACCGATCATGCGCACCTACCGCCTCTCTGGGAATATCTGGAAAAAATCAACAAAATTTTCTCTCTCCAAGTGTGCGCGTGCGTGTGCGCGCCTATTAAAAAATATGCGGGAGTATAAGAAATGGATGAAATTTGATCAAACGTCAGGGAATCCGATGATTCGAATCATTTAGGTACTGCGATGGATAATTCAGTATAGTATTTTAGTATTGCTATAGATATAATACAGAGGTGCGCGCGCGCGCGCATACACACACGCACACGAGATGCTTATCCATCCAGTGGATGGAGCAAAGGAATTCCTTTATCCAATTATGTCAAACGGCAGGTTTCTCTTGATGCGACAGAATTAATTCTCTTATCGATGATCTGCCTGTTGCATCCGTGCAGAAACTGTGAAAAGGGGTGGGGGAGGGGGTGGCAGGGCTATTGATAGGCGGATAACGATCAAGCTGCATTTTCAGTCTTCCAAACTGTGTTACTCGCATCCCATAAATTCGTTAGCTTTTCCAATTCGTTTAATTAAAATATTATTGACAGGAGAGAGAAGAAAAATTTCGGTCCCAGGCACGTGCGAAATTTACTAATAATTGCGCAGTAACGGGTTTCGTTGGAACGCCGGAATGTCATTTATTTCGTTAAAGGGAATACGTATTTGATATCGGTCTTTATGGAAATTTCAAAGAAACATAACGATGCGGTTTAACGTTCGCGAGGTGAGAGGGAGATGAGCACGGTACAGTCTCTGTTAAATTATACTGCAATATTTCGATAATAAAACAAAATGATTTTCCCCCAAACGAGAGAAGGGATGATTGGTCATAACAGTGGTGGTGGTGGTGGAGTCTGGTTCATGACAGTATTCCTTTGGAATATCGAGCTTGTTTTTCAAACAGCGGCGTGACTTTTATTTCTCCATTATAAAATTGCTACATTTCACAAATACGGGCTACCACCCTGCGTCAACAGCGGAAAATCGTTTATGGAATTAAAGGGAATACGTGTATTTTCCATCGGGCGGAGTGAAAAAGCGGGGGTGGTTTTTTCAGAGTTAATTTTTCCCCGTTGTTTTACCGAGAGCTCGCGAAGCTCGCTCCTCTCCCTAACTTCTCCGAAAATTTTAGATTTTTACGTTTTACAGTGTCCCATGATAGCGAGTCGTGGATTTTCCATTTTCCAGCTCCCTGCGCGAGTGGAATATTATAAACAAATGAAAGTATCGGCCGATATTCCCATCGCGCTACGCGAGAAGGAAATGGCAAATACTACAGGGAGATTCCCCAGAGAGAGAGAGAGAGAGAGAGAGAGAGAGAGAGAGAGAGAGTGGAGGGAGAGGAGGGAGAGGAGAAGGGAACTCGAAAAGCTCACGGGCGGAAGCTGGCGAAGCTTTTCCACGCTATAGAACACTCGGATAATGGAACGTTCGGAAAATGGGTATTTCCATATTTCCATAGTAGCTTTCCTCCCCTCGTACAGTCGCAAACGTTGGCCGATACATTACTAAAGCTCCCAACTATAGGAAATGACCACGAGGAAAGCTTATTGTCGAGGCACGCTTATGGTAGGTGTAAAAAAAGTATTTCGTCCCCCACAGGCCTTTGGTGGATGTAGGAGGGGTGGAACGTGAGATTCGCTACTGGGTTTCTTTTCTTCCAGAAAAATAACGCGAGCCAATAAAATGTGGTGAATTGCTATAAATAAATAAAAATAAGAAGAGAGAGAGAGAGAGAGATTTGTATTTTCTTTGAAATAAATTCTAATAGGGGTGGATAAATGGGAGAAGGATAGAGAGAGAGAGAGAGAGAGAGAGAGAGAGAGAGTGAGCTTTATTGAAACGAGCTTGTCGTGGGTATTCGAGGAGGAGCTTGCGAGTGGCTGCTTTTGGCAGCAGATGCTCTCGAGCCGATAAAGCAGGGTTCCATTATCAATGAGCCGCCTGTTGCATCGGCGTCGCGACGCCAAAATCTATTATGCCGAAAGCCAGGAACTCCAGCTCCACCACCACCACTACCACCACCACTACTACTACCATTTATCGTTTCTACACTGGCATTTCCAGCTACCCCTATTCCCTCCCCTCAACCCTTATCCTTCCTTCGCGTCTCCACTCTTCTCCTCTTCTCTTCTCTTCTCTTCTCTTTGCTTCCCCTCTCTCCTCTCTCGCTACCACCACCAACGTCAACAACAACCACCAATCTCCTTGGAGTTTGTCTTGTACGCTGCTGCTTCAATCACGGGTATTACGCGATATTACGTAGAAAATCAGGCTTGATGAGGAGACGCGTCGATTAATTCAATGACTAAAACAGATTAATGAAGTTAGGGAGATGTAGATGAGAAAATGAGAAAGGAATTATACCGATGGAATTGGTAAAAGAAGATAATGCCTCGCTACTGACTTGCTTGTTAGTAATAGTGGTGGTGGCGGTGGTGGTGGTGACGGCAATGTCGGTAATATCACTGATACGTTCTACTTTAAACGAAAATCGAAAATGACGAGGAAACTATTAATTAAGGTAACTGGTCTACTACCCCTGTGTGATTCGATGGATTTAATTAAATAGAAATTCCGGGAAACCGTCGTCGCTCCAGTGACACAAATTGTTTAAACAATCGGAATCGATGCCGGACACGACAACTAATTTCTGCACTTTGCTATATTAACGGAATTAACTGGGGATGATGGGAAAATCACCTGGGACACCATTTCACTGTAATACTTTTCTCTGCATAAAAGAGAGAGAGAGAGAGAGAGAGAGAGAGAGACGTATTGAACGTAACTATAGTTGATTAAGAAATTTTACGGGGTGTGAGAAAGTTTGTAATATCCCGTTAAACGTGTCCCTGGCAGTTGGAAGTAAAATAATGGGGCTTATGGGAAATTTTCCAATGATCCTTAAGGAGATTTGGCCAAAGTGATAATTTTCTAGAATTTCAAAGTTGCCGTCCCCCTGAAATTTCTTCTCTCCCCGAGTTTTATCTGTATACTCGGTGTGCCTGGCCATAGAAATTTTGCATCATCCCCCTTAAACCCTTATCTTTTCACGGGCTCCCTTCACGGTTGCGCTATAAAGGAGACTGGAATCCGATCCTTTGGTTTTTATCCCGCATCAGGCGCTACTTTGATCTCCTTTTCCTTTTGGTCCTACGTCGGCACTATCCTACTTGGAGCTTTTTTCATTCTATCATCTCGTATTTCTCTCGATAGTACGTAAGAAAGCTCTATGATATTGGCGAAGGGACGCCGGTACAGTCCGTGCTGATAAGTACGGGGGTGTGTTAGGCTCTCGTTTATATAACGAGACACGTGCGAGTACACCCACACGAAACACTTGCGCTGTCAGTGTATGCGCGCGAGCGCGCGCGTGTGTAACGTGATGTTCGCACAGGTACAAACACACCGTTGCATACGTAAATGGAGCAAAGATATCAAAGAAGAGTCTTCATCCGAGAAAGTGGTGAGAAACTTTCCACGGCGGAGAATTCAGCGAAATGCTTGCACGCGAGTTTTTCCAGCTTGAACTTTTGTCCGGCGGAATAAGCTTTTCCCACCCTTATTTTACCTCGATTATCGTTTTTTCAATAGTTTTCCAGAGAAACCCAAAGCTTTCTCACGAGAGTATTAAATGAAATTCTCAAATCACGAGAACACCGTCTCTGCCTCCGTCCCTTCTCGTCACGCGTGTACGCGTGCGCGCGCGCATTATATCACACACGCGGATGCAGCGGATGCTATTAAATTTTTAATAATAGAATTTTTAATAATTCATGAAATTATTCAATGGAAAGAGACGACGCGGGGAATGTTCCTGGCTATAAAAACAAGCTTCTCCTCCACTCTGCCACACCCCCTGCCCCCTCCATTTTAAGTGGAGATCGACGTGAATTCTGTGGCAACGATGTGGTGGTGTAGCGTAACTGAAAGATTAATCGAAACGTTTACGAGATGATCTCGGCTGGTCGGGCAGAATTTCTCGAAGCAACGAGAAATGTCACGAATGATCATTACCCACGAGGGGCAATCGTCGTCAGTGGCTGTGCGTGAGGGGCCACAAATCTTTTTCCTCTGGGTGACAGCTGGGGTGTGGGGGAGGGGGGGGGGGGGAGACAGGCTCTCCAGTCGGAAGAAAACAAACACTCGTTAACGAGTCGCATCAGAACAGATTGAAGAGATTTCCTGCCGCGGGTCGGCCAGCGAGAACGGCTCACCCCCTCCCCCCACCCCCACCAAACGAACCCTAACGCGGCCGAGACCCCGGGGTTAATTTATCGAATTAAACGTCCTACAATTGCATTAGAAGTCCGAACGGCAGGCAGCTCCGACTACAAATCTCCGTTGGCGCGCATTAGTGTCGCTACTCCAGTGCCGTGTCGTGTGGAGTTTACCCCGTGTGCGCGTGTGTGTGTGTGTGTGACCGTGCGCGAGTGTGGGTGCGGGTGAATCCATATGATTACATTTATGGGATGCGCGCGCAAGTCTCTTCCGAATCGTCCACGTAGATCATCGTCACTTTCCCAACTTTTCGCCGTGACGTTTTGCCAGTTTTCGCTGTTACCTTAAAACAGCCACCACCCCCGTCGCCACCCCCATCGTCGCCACCCTCGGTCTACCGGCGCTGCTGCCAATAACGCGATAACGCGAATGATTTTTATCCGAGGGATCTGGACTGACGTGTTGGGAGCTTGGAAAATTGTGGAATATTTATCATCGGGGGACCCTATGAGTTATTGGATTAATCAAAATCGCGTCAGAGTCCTAAGCTTTGCTTCACTCGCGAAAACTCTCCTCTCTTCGACTCTGCTCCGCTCCCCGCTCCCCGCTCCGCTCGGTCCAACGTAATTTCCTCCAATGCCACCACCACCGGAGGCAACGGAACAGCCAGACTCAAAGTGGATAAATTCCCTTAAGGATAATAAACGTCCCCATGAAACAGATGCCAAAGAAAGTTAACGCAGTGCATTTTTTATCAGCTGCTTCTCGACATCAGCGTTCGTACGGTGGAATCGGAAAATTTGTGGAAAATTCCAAGATAGGCGGGTGGCGGTGGACGAGCGTAAGGGAGTGGAAATGGAGTTTTAGGAAAATCACACTACCTGTCTGTGTGTGTGTGTGTGTGTGTGTGTGTAAGCACACGTTTTCGCGAAAAATTATTTTTTCGAGCGATCACCATTATTCCACCCCCTGTCAGCTCGAATTCAGCATTTTCACGGGGTTACTTTTAACACGGAGGGTGGCGCAGGGAGGGTTGGGGCATCTCTCGGAGCCCCATCTCGCGTAACACGTCCCCGCGCTGCACAATGAAATTTTATCATACATGGAATACGTGATGTTTCTCTCCCTGGCGAAAGCCTTCCAGCTTCCTCGAACAATATTTCAGTGTGATTGGAGCATTGAATTTCAATGTGCTCGGGCGTTTTCTTGGTTCGGTCGTTAAGGGAGAGAGTAGTAGGTACCGGAAGCGTTCGGTTGGACCGTCGGTTTTGGCCGGAAACCGTAAAGAAAGGCGACTGATGGAGAACGCCCACGCCGCCCACCCCCGTGTCCTCCGAGTCCACCCGCCCTGTCCAGTGGAACATTAGTGGCTGGAAGTGACGTCGCACAGGCCTCGTTTCACCCCGGGAATATCAGGCCGGTCGTTGTTCAAGGACTTCCGCTCAAAGGCATCCGCCAGCCGGAAGTGGGTCGTTCCTTCTTCGCGTTACAACCCCCCCCCCCCCGTGACACGCGCCCCTTACCGATTCTCGGCTGAAAAATCCTTCGCGTCTCCTCGGGTCGTTCCGAGAACGAAATTCGCTGGAACGTTCACCCCCTCCCCTCCGTATCTTCGTCAGTTTCTCGCCGTGACTCCTGAATTTTCCAAAATACGACCCACCCCCGCGCGAGGAGTCTCCGCCAAAATAAGAACGATAGGCGGAAGTTGGGGTCGCGACGCTGCAACCCTTGAAACGTCGTCGTTGTATCCTAACGATTTCTTCGCGAGGGGGATGAGGGTGAGGGTGGATCGCTCGACGACGAGAGACCAACCCCCTCCCCCCTTCCTCGCCCTCACGACTAACCACGACGGAGCAAAATGATTAGTGTCGAGGTTGCACGGCGGGGGTGGGGTTGGAGAGCCGGAGCATCATGACGTCACGTCCCAGTTGCTTTATCCGAGGAGACGCGACGTCCGGCGAAGAGACGAACGAGCGACCGGCAAACGGCGACCATTCGACCAATCAGAGCCCTTCGCTTCGCGGTCCACGCACACTTATCGATTCCCGGCCACTCGCGGCGGAAGCTCGTCAACCTAACGCCTACCGCGAATACGCGAATGCCACATTCCTCATTGATATGTTCGCTCCGTTCCCATTCCTGCGGGATTCCCCTCGTATTCGCTGCTAGCTCGTTCCTCCTTGCACCGGCCCAGCCACCCCAACGGCACACGCGTACACTCTGCCATTCCCAGTATTCGTTATTCCATCAGCTAATTCCATCGTTCGTTCCCTCGACATTCTCCTCCGAGCTGAAATTCGCTGGAATTCGAGAGGAGGAGCAAAGTCAAATTCACTTGGTCGAGTTAAGTATAATTAGCAGTCGACTTCTAATTATCGCGCGCCGAAAGCTCGACTACTTATCGTCGGTGAGGGGGTCGAGCGTTGGACTACCACCAAGTAGCTACGTGCTCGAGTATCTGCTTAGCAGTCAATTAAGTAGTGATCTCGATCGATAGTCGGACGGCCGGTATTCGGAAAACTAGCAGTCAATGGTCGTTTTTCCTCGGTAGCAGTCGACTACTGATTATCGGCGAGGCTCGAGTAGTCGGCTGACTTCCACTTTTAGTCGACTAGTAGTAACGGCGTTCGATAGTCGGACGGATAGCAGTGGTTCTCCGCGCGATGGCACGAGCAACGGATCATCCCCCAGAGTCTTTACCGAAATTTTCGTGGTTTTTTCGCGTCGTCTCGTTCCTCGGGACTGACGCGTGCTGTCTTAAGGTGATTCCTTGCTCGACACCGTCCAAGTACCGGAAGTATCGGCGGTCTATCATGGCGCGCAGTTCTCTCGGGGTCTACGGACAATAAAAGCGGGAATCTCCGAAAACGGAAGTCCGCGGGAGCTCGATGTCAATCACGGAGCTCTCAGCGTCATCGTCATCGTCGTCGTCATTGGCCGTCGGGACTAGTGGCTATTGCGTCTCTGAGTTTAGTCGAGCGAGCGGAAATGAGCCGTCGGATCCCACGGGCGCTAATCTTCTCGCAGCATCTTCGCAGCGCCCTCGAGTATCTCAGACACCGAAGGTCCCCCACAAAGTGTCTCGAAGGACGCTGCTTATCTGCTAAATGTACTCTGCGAGATGAGTGAGGTAAATTAAGGAAGGGTCATCCTCTTCCCTCTGATTTCAGCCTCCCCTCCTTATTTCCCTCTCTCTCTCTCTCTCTCTCTCTCTCTCGTTTCTTCCTCCGCTCTCGACTCTTCTGCTTCTATTCCGCTGGTCTTAGCGCTCCCGAGTAGACGCGAAGAATTCAAGGCTGAACTAGGTAGTCCGCGAGCTCTTCTCTTCGGTCTCACCATGTTCTACGGTGAGTTTCTTTTATTTACCATCCTTCCTCCCTTCCCTCCCTCCAGCCCTTCGCCACCTTTTTCATCTCGTCCCTCTCGCACCTGTCGTAACCCTCTCCGGGGAAACCTTTCGTAGGTCTACGTCTCCTTTCAGGCTAAGGTGATTTATTCTTATTCCTCCTTGCACTTCCTTTATCCCCTCTTTACATCGAATTCCTTCTTGGCGACTGTCGTAACCCTCCGCTATCTCGTGCCATCCCATTCCGCTTTCCCCGTCCTTCCTCCGGTCTCATCTTTACCCTCTTCACTGGCTTATGACTCCTCTACGGTCCCCCGGGACTAGGCGAGATAGCTGATTGACGTTATTGCCTTTTGATTCGATTCTCGCTAGAGAAAAAGCTTGAAAGGCCAAGGAGAAGGAGGAGGAGCAACAAGAATACTCGAATGTCCACGGAACAAAGAGTGGAATTAATCCACTCTTGAAAGCTCCGGTCTTTTTCGTTTTCGGAGTATCCATTCCATCCCTTCCCTTTCCGGTGGGGTAAATTGAAAGGTCGCGCGATTAAAGGCCAAGGGATTTTATTGAATTTCATGAAATCGAGTGTAATTGCGCAATTAAAGCCCGTCGCCATCTCCTGGAATTCCTAGGGGATTCCTCGTGGGGGACGTGGCAGTGTGTCGCGGAGGTCGAAAATATAAAAATTCCATGAGTCACCCATAAACGTTTCAATCGCTTTGCTTTGATTCCTTGGGAAAAAGCTCGTTTTTATGTCCCTGATCCCCCTCCCCCATATATGTCGTTTCACGCATGAGAGAGATATACTCTCTCGAAAATAAGTGACGAAACAAATCCACTGCTGTAATATCAAAGGAACCAGCCGCGGATCCTTCGCAGAGCTGATTTGCTAGTAAATTTTAAGAGAACCCATTCAGATTCCGACCGACCAACCACCACCCCCCGTATCCACTTTACCATGAAATTCCATGGAACGTCCGCTCAATTTACCAGACCTGCGGTACTCCGATCGACAATATCTTTTTTACTTTTTAAGTATCAGTCTCTCTCTCTCTCTCTCTCTCTCTCTCTCTCTCTCTCTCTCTCTCGTTTGTTCATTTATTTATTTCCATTCAAGATCGCTGCTTGGTTAGCTTAGATTCGCGTGGGCGGAGTCTTTGGGGAAGTTATTTCTCCCATAAGCAGAAAATGAGCAATATGATTCCAAGCAGTTGAGAGCGCGAGAGAATAAGAAAGAGAAGAAGAAGAAGAGTCCTTGAGAGAAAGAAGTGGGTCACAGCCAGTCGCACAATGGAACACTCGGTTTTAGAAAATTTTCACGTGGGCATTTCCCGCTGCTAAGGAACTTGACAATTTTCCCCATTGAATTCCCCCCCCCCCCCCTGAGTAACCGAAAGTCGCCGCCGTGAATATTCAACTTTCCACCGTATTTTTCACGGGTCCCTAAAAGTCGTGCCTGAATTTTTCTCTAATCGCCAAATGCGGACGATCGATTCCTATGGGATGGTAGTAGTAGTAGTAGTAGTAGTAGTAATAGTAGTAATAGTAGTAGAAGGGGGTAAGTTGGTTACCAGGACCAAGAAAGTATCCTCGAGTGTAACAGGATCTTGAGGAAGTTGAGATAGTGCTCCTCCACGGAAAGAAAAACACGTAAAAACCCCATGAAGCGACATTTGCATAATTTTCCTCGAGACCTAACAAACTCTGTTTACTCGTCGTCTGTTCTTTTCCGACATTTTCCACTTGCTCGCACAGACGTAGACCAGCCCATAAACTACCGTGGAGTGAAAAGAGGGTGAAAAGGCCCTGTTTCAAGCTTTCTCTCTCTCTCTCTCTTTCTGTCTCTCTCGGATAAGGGGGGGGGGGGAGTGTCGAGAGAGTGGAGTAAGAACAAACAGATGAATAAATGAATAAAAGTATTTCGACCAGGAGAAGGAAGGGTGGTAATAATCGTTCTTGTGCTTTTCTGCTTGCAGGACCGTGGACGGAGCTTGCGGGGCAACGCTCGGCCAGGAGGGGAGGGACAGGATATCCAGGCGTCTCTGAGCACGATAACTGAGGTAATTTCCCAGTAAAGAGCTTTTCCTGTAAAGCTGCCTGGAGAGCACTCCGGACGTTTCTCCTCCGAAGCGATTCCCACCCCTAAGTAGCAATTTGAATATGCAGCGAGTACTCCCGTCTCGATTCCTGGCTGTTCGATCTGCTCTCCGGACGGTCCGCGCGGGAAAATTGTCACTTTTTGCATATGAGTAAACAAGATAAAACCACCCACCCCTACCCCCCTTTTCCCCGCTAAACTACCCGGTTCTATGCAGGAGAAAAGAAAAGGGGGTGAGTCTTGCCGTAAAAAACTTGTCGCGCGATTCACTCCAGTTAACCGTTCCCACCCCCAGTTCTTGTTATATTATTATTATTACTTTTGTTATCGTTATTGCTATTATTATTATCAGTATTGTTATTATTACTATTATAGTGCCGCGATATTTGTTGCTACCAGTTTCCACGATGAATTTAATTGCGTAAGATCGAGATTCGTGTTCCTCGTATAATTTTTCCTCTCGCCCTCTCCACCCTCTATACTCTAATACGAGGAATAAAATATTGAAATTGTTGAAATTGCTGAAATCCCTTCGATAAGAGTATCGGCGCCATATTAAATTTCAGTAGAATTTCATAAATTATAACAGTCCGGAGTGGGCGCCGGTGGTCGATTTCCACACGGTGTTCCGAATATAACAAATGCAATAAATTTCTTTGCTAGTAAATTCACGGTTATTGAGTTTCTAATTAATATATTGTTAACGATATTATAATTATCATTATTGATAGCGGTAACAGTAGCAGTAGGGACGGAAGCAACATCGATAGAAACGCGCAAGGTATCGGTTAGAATCGGTGGAATAATTCCGCGTCACAAAATAACAATGGTGCGGGCATTTAGGGGATGGTTAAAAGAGCCCTAAATCGGAAACGCGAGAATTCTGCATAAATTTGGCCGCCAAAACCAAATGATTTCACGTACGGCGGAAAATTGCGTAACGTCAATAACGCGCGCGCGCGTGCGGCGGTATACATGGCTGGGCTGGTGTTGCCGCGGTTTATAAACAACCGCAAATCGAATAATGTACTGCGCTGAAACTCATCGTGGTGTCACTGGGCTCGAATAATTGCAATTCCCCCGGGATAATGCAGCCAGCGAAAAAAAAAAGGAGGTCCCGGCGTGCCATCGGTTCGTCCGTCCGGTCAATTCGGTTAACTCGAAATTAACCGGACTCGCCAACTCTCCGAATAATTTTGACGATTCGCGCTAATTCCACCGGTCTGGGAGAGAGGGGTGGCAGAAGGGCGAAAGGGAGAACGCGAAAGCTTTCGACGAGCGACGACTCTCTCTCCCAAGAATTTTCGCGTCTCCCGCAATTTTAAGGGGTGAGGCCTTAAATTTCACTTCCTGTAAATTTCTAAAGAAATTTGCATTTTTTTTCTCTCTTTTCCACCCCTGCACACTCGCGTGCCTTACATCCGGTTACGTGTTCGAGAGAGAGAGACAAAGGCAGATGGATGGACAAGGTCGGGAACGACAGAGAGAGACAGAGAGAGAGAGAGAGATTCACGCACACGCAGAGAGTAACTCATAGGCAGATGTTGGATTGACGGGGGGAAGGCAATTGCATTAACACCTTGATAGAACGCCGAGAGGGAACGGGGGGGGGGGGGGGTCGACGCGTTATACCGAGATACCAGATACGTCGAGTAGTCATCGAGGCGTACGTTCGATTAATCGAATCGTCAAAGCCACTGTGGATTTCGCAGAGATAGATTTCTCGGCCATCTTGATTAAAGCGTCCTCGGAATTATCTCCCACCCCCGGCGGACACGGAGAGAGGGATGAAAGTAACTCGTTTCGACTGTCTCCCCCTGCATAATCTCGTACCCCCCACCAATACAGAAATCAACGATCTAACTTTCTTTTACAACTCCGCGCGTGCCTTCGTGTTGTCTAATTGCAAATGGAGAATCCACCCCACCTCCACCCCCGCATCTAACAAACCACGGCCTTTCCGGCAATGGGCAATCGGAAATCAGGCGCGTTTAAACCTCGAATCGTTTGGAGCATCTCCTTGGGCAGCATTTGACTCCCGTTAAACGAGCGTCTGCTTTCTTGTTGAGTTTTATTGGCTTGTCTTCCTCGCTAGTGGGGGGGGGGGGGGCGGGGGAGGTCGTGCACGTGTGCCTGCAGGGCGCGCGGGATTGAAGGGCCTTCTCGTCGGTTTGCGTGGGTGTCGTCTTGGCTGGCAGCTTCCTCCATTCCGAGATCGCGGCGGATGCTGGCAGCCAGCAGCCAGCCCGGAGGAGGAAGTCACAATTAATATTGAGCGATGGCCCTCGTTAGCACGTTTCCTTTTTCTCCTGAGTCATTTCGATTCATTGTGAGTGGCTTCGTTCGTGACTCTTTCTCTATTGAGAGAGAGAGAGAGAGAGAAAGAGAGAGAGCGAAGCTACAGACATTTACCTATGACAAACCAGATGCTTCCGGTTACACCCCCACCCCTATTTCTCCACCCTCCAGGGGATGGTTCCCCGTTTTTCCCCAAAATAATCTTGACTCGCGTTAACCGGAAGTGTCATTTCGAAAGAATCGTCTCTGAGCTTCTTCACCCCTGCGAACAGGGAAACTCCTTCGGGCCACCCCCCGGAAGTCTGTGTTTTGCTAACCGGAAGTTGAGGGTTTCTCGAGGCAATCGAGCGTGACGCGGATTGCTCGGACACTATCGTTCCATTTCCGCGTCGTTTCACCCCGTGAATCCGGGAGGAGAGAGAGTTTTTTCAAGGACTGGAAAATGCAGGTGGCGGGGGTGAGGGGTGCCTTCGGTTTTTTTACCCGCTGGTTCTCCGACACACCGAAGCGACCATTAAAATTCGTAAGATCGACCAGCGGGGCGTGTCGATTTAACGGACCGGAAGTGGAGGATCTTATGGGAAATTTAATTGGCATGGTCACTTTCCACCCCCGTATCCACCACCTCTCGAAGAACCAGCTACGACAGACGACCAGGTTCGATGGACAATCGTATTGTGATTCTGCGATATTGTTGGAAAATCTTGCGCCGGAGATGTTTTTTCGAGCTGTGGTCGGTGTTAGTTTTTTTTTTTTTTTTTACGGAATTTTTGTATTCAGTCTTGTAAAAAATTAATGGGAAATCTGAAAATGTTTTTGAACGATTTCCCTGCCTCTCCCGGAAAGAAAATTTCTCTTCCCTAATTTTTCACTGCTCGTTTATCTTATCGCACTGCTTAGAAAAGTGGAGATCGTGTTTTTACCACCGGAAATATGTTCCACGAGGGAGAGGTAGGGGGTGGTCAATTCCATTGATAACGATTTCCCTCGATCGTTCGATACATTACGTTGGCTATTATGGCACATAAAAGTTTCCCGGGATCACATCTATTTTGATATTTATTAATCACGCTCGATCGTACGACGAAATAGATTATAAAATATATTTCCGAGCCCTGCCCTCCACCCCCCCATATTATTGTCCAATGGCGTACCGGAAAAGTTTTCCGCGCGAACTAATGTCAGCTTTATGCCGACTTCTGTCTATATTTTACGTTCGGTCGAGTCTTTTGTAAAAATCATTACCAAAAGACTCGATAAGAGAGAAAAATAGTGACAGAGGGAAAGAAAGAAAGAGAGGAAGAGAAATGAGTTAAGGGAGTGAGAAAATTGCAGAGACGTCAAATAAACGAAAATCTCCATTACGGGACAACTTGAAATCACTTAAGGGTGGAACGAATGACCGCGGATAATTATCGGATAATTAGCAAAACCTGACAAAGTTCTCATAAAGGCAGTTTACCGGAAACGCTTTGTTGGGACTGTACCTAACCTATAAAGACAGTAGCCATAACTAATTATTTCGGCGAGCGGCGCATTCGAAATTCTTTGACAAAGGGGTGAGAGCAAGTTCTCCGGGTTTTACGCTAGAGAAGGGTAAATAGAGAATTCCCAGAGGGAGTTAATCACGACACTTGTTAGTGGCATTCCTGGGGGACGCAAACATCGCGCAGATCCGGTAAAAAGGAAAAGGCAGGGTGGGGGTGGAGCTGCGGGGGTGTAATAGGGACAAGTGCGGATTGTTCGCAGTTGAAAGCGTGGAATGGGAAAATTCTGAAGGGTGAGAGAGGAAGAGAGATGGAGAAATGGAGAGGAGGAGGAGGAGGGGGGAATGCTTGGGGGTGGTTTGGGGGTAGTTGCGCGACAAAAGAGTCGCTGGTGCGTTTTACTCGACCCACTTTTCCAGAGACCTAATTATCGCTTAGCCCCGGCCTGCCTTGGTCCTGTGTTTATTTTTCGAAAGAACCGCCTCGGGGATGCTTCCTTACTGACTACACGGGGTTGTTCCGGGCAAATGTCCACGCGAGCTTTCGCCGGACCATTCCAAAATCTCCCATAAATTTCATCGTTTTTTCTCCCCTGATAATTGCAACGAAAATTCCACTCGTATTGTTCGCCGCGAAAAATCGACAGAAAAACAAAAGGACCGGAAGGACAAACGAAGAAGGAGAAGCAGGAGATATTTCACCCCCACCACCCCTTTCCTCGAACGGATAGCGAGAGATATCGGGAGGAGCGAAAAAATGATAAGATAAGAAAAAAGTGAGACTGATAAACGGCGGGAGAGTAAAAAACGCGTAAGGGTGGATGGGATGAATTGGGGTTGGGGATGGGAGAGGGGGGATATCGAGCGGAAACTGAAAATCGTCCGATCTGATCAAATCGGCTCCTCGGCTTAACTCGGTTTAAAGCGGACACGCGACACACGTGACTTTGCGTGTTGCGATGCGCGAGTGACGTCATCGGAGAACAACCAATCGGCGTCTCACCCTCTCCACCCCGCGGAACTTCATATCGTTCCGAATTAATCCGCCGATGTTAAATCCGGCCAATTCATCTCGACAGATTCGAACGGGATTTTCCACTAGGTCACCCGGTATATTCTGAGCACTAGGAAACCCTGCTTTCCAAGAGAATCGGTAGAAACAAATGATGTCTCCCTCTATCCATGGGGCTGGGGGTGCAGTCGATTCACCCCCTGTAAATATTTGTAACATACGTCACAAGTTACTTGTCGTTGTTGTTGCTATTATTGTTTTTCCCTTTTTTTTTTTTTGCTTTTCTCGTTATTATCCCGTTGTTGCTTTCGTGTTCTATAAATCCTAGTAAATTATAGAATATATCCGTACTATATACGCTTCTCCACGTCGGTATATCAAATTCGAGGGTATTAAATGCTTATGGGTAAATATATGCCCTAAACGCCCAAACATAAACCGATAGATCCTCCAAAATATGTAAAATCCTTGTAAATTATTCCACATCACGGATGATGTAGGAAATATTAAAAAAAAAGAAAAATACGGAAAAGAGGAACAGGATATTTAGTGTCAATTGTATTTTCATGGGTTTTCACTTCCTCGTTTGACACTCGATATTAATTTTCTCCCCTTTCATCTCGATAATTGCAATCTGCAAATCTTACGAGGAAGGTCGGAGCAGTTTAATGCTCTTCCACTTGTTTTTTTCATTTACCGTTTTTCCGTGGGAGTTTTGTTATTTTCATCATTGATAATACTCTCTTCCCTGGACAAACAATATATCGTTCCCTTTTCCGGCTGACCCAGCAAGGATTTCACGGTGTGCGAACTCGTTGAAGATTATTGAAATATATTCATAGTCTCTTTTGATTTTCATTGGTTGATATTTATCGGGAGCCCAGACATATGGGTGCGTGGACGTGGAAAGTGGATCCTCGAAGGGATATAAGGGATAGGAGGGGGCGGGAGTAAAGTTAGCAAGGGCGTGTGGACCAATGGGAGGGGTAAGGGGAGTCTGAGAGAGATAAAAAGTCTCGAAGGGAGGGAGAGAACCCTCTCTCATTGAATCGCTGTTGGCGACCTATGAAGTCCTCGACTTGCTACGATTAAAGTCACAGTTTTTCCCTCTTTCGTCACGACGACGACGACGACGACGATGACGACTCACTCTCGCCCCCTCCTCATTCTTTAAAATTCAATATCTCTAGAGTTTTTATTTCCTTTTCTACGATAAAAGCCATTTACCTCTGCTATTTTATGTACATTATTGTTATTGTTGTTGTTGTTGTTGATACACGCGGAGGAACGAGAGGACTATACTGTTTTTTATTGTCATTATTATTATTGTGGTTTTAGTTATTACTTTATTAATATATGCGAAGGTGGCAGAATGTTCACTTTACTCCATTATTTTCTGTTTTAAATTCGCAATGCATTTTGATTAATAGGAATTTCATTTAAAACCCCATTTCTTTCGTCAGTTTATATTATTACCAAACTTTTAACTTCTTACATTAAATTCCTGTTTTATTTTATTTTATACGGCAATGGCCGTTCCTCTGGAAATATACGCGTATTTTACGAACGAGCGATGAGTATCTTTCTGAATTTTCATCCCCATAGAGGAAATTTCTTATTATTTTCAAGAGAGATTACTTTATTGTTTGGATTAGTATCCTTTTAACTTTCATGAAGCACCGATGAGATTGTACAGGGCGTTTCAAAACGATCGCGCTTCCTTAAAGGGGGTGAGAAATGTCTCTTTTTTTTCCGGACACCCTGTATATATGCAAAATAGAGCTGAATAATAAGCAGAGCGTTTATTCTCATGATTACGTAATGTAGGTGTTAGTTAAAATAAACTTTATATTTTCCAACGCTTTCCCAGAACACGGACCGTCACCAATTTAAAAAAAACTGGCAATTTTTTCTCTTCCTCTTAAGCTTTCAGCTCTTTGGCTAGAAATTTCATTGTTCGTCTGAAATCGCTTGGACGTACCTCTAGAAACTTACCCACTTTGGGAGAATATTTTCTTTCGACTATCCTTCGTCCCTTTGTTCTTATCCCTCCATTAAATAATTAAGTTTCCAACCCTGCTCCATTATACATACAATAAAATATCCAAAATTAATACTGTGATTCTTGTACGGGCGTGGACGTTAATACCGTCTCTGACGTCACAGGGAACTATATTCAATGGTCTCCCACCATGCGTGTAAGTGCGACCATCGAATGTAGTTCCCTGTGACGTCAGACACGGCATTAATGTCCCCGTCTGTATGGCTTAACATTATTTTTCGACTGAACACGCGAAACGAGAGAGAGAGAGAGAGAGATTCTCTTCTTTGGAAAACTCTAGATAAGAGAAAAAGAGAAAAAACAGAAAGAAAGAAGGTATTGATTTTCTGCATCATTCTGACATCAGCTGTGACGTAAGTGATCAATTGTAAGTTGTAAATTGTAAGAAAAAGAAAGAGAGAGAGAGAGAGAGAGAGAGAGAGAGAGAGAGAGAAATATCAAAAGATCCACTAATGCTCTTTCATCGAAATAGTCCATAGCGTATTGTTCGATTGCAAGACAAGGTATTTTTTCCTCTTTTCGTTTAAAGTATGGAAATTCTCTTTTATGAAAGCAGGGATGGGCAAATATCAGATGAGACGAGATACTTAGAGGAATCCCATCGAAATTGGTAGTCTGAAATTTTCGCGAGACTTGGAAACTTTGAAAGTGAACCGCGATCAGTTGCATCGAAGAATATTTTGGGTACAAAGGAGAGGGATTGAGAGACAGAGAGAGAGAGAGAGAGAGAGAGAGAGAGAGAGAGAGAAGCAAGCTTTTCATAAAACTTGGCGAAGCGAAGCTCTTCTTCGTACACAGCCAATAATTAAAGTAAGAAAAGTTTCAAGAGCATTTGAAAGAAACTCGGTATTGACGCAAAACTGTGAACTGTTGAAAAAGGGCGAAAGTCCGGAGACAGGATGTTGATGACGAAAGGAAAAGGGGAATGCTGAGAGAAGAACATAAGGCGGCGTTAGGGTTCGTGGCTCTAATTTGCGTGGGTGGGCAAAGAAATCGTAAATTTCCTCGACGGTTCACCTGGGCGCGGTCCGACCTTGGTGGGATAAAAAGGATAAAAATGCCCAGACTGAATTTCCCTGCGGGGTTGCGCGAAGCTTTTTGCTCTATCGTCCATCTGCTTCATTTTTTTCGCTATCTTTGACTTTGCGCGGTAGTTTAGTTTCCCGTTCGTTTTTGCAACGAGCTTTTTCCACTCTGAACTTCCCTCCCTCCGTCTCACCACTTTTCTCTCTCTCCCTTTCTCTCTTTCGCCATTTTTCCATAGCTCCTTTCCTTTGTGCGTGCCTTGAAGAAAACACCCACTTGCAAAGAGAGAAAGAGAGGGACGGGACAGAAAAGAATACCGTAGTGGTCCTCCTGAATATCGTTCGTACGTCATAGTGGAGCCGGAAATGGGGTGATGATGGTGACGATGATAATAATAATAATAGTTAATAATAAGCCAAGATCCTTTTCGCTTCGTCAAAGTTAATCACGATTCATAATTCTCGTCTGAAGATTCTTGAAATATCACTGCTTTCATCCCCCATTTCTATTATAACATGCGTGAAGCGTCGTGCGACCTGTATACTTGGCGAAAATCCGAATGGAATCCCGAGAATCCTTCGGGATATGACGCTCCATTGAATTCGGGAATAATGCTCGGGAGTAAATATAAGGCAGATTTTCTTTACCTGGTAAAACTGCATTTTTAAGCTGAGAAATTCCAAAGTGCAAGGGAATTATCAAAAGAATGGAAGAGTTCTCTCGGTGCGACGATGAATTCAGAGGAAGGAAATTATTTATTCCCATGGAAAAATGGAAGAATGCAAAAATGGAGAAATGTCCGCGATATTTTCACCGAGAGTGGAGGAACTTGGAAAAATTAACATTGGTCGTATAATTGGAAGCTGAAAACACACTTTTTTATCAACGCGTGTATGGAAATCCTGCCGGTTTCATTTCATTAAGAAAATGTAAATTCTTACCCTCGAAAGTATACGAGTATTATAATTTCCCCCTTTTCCGCGCTCCCTTCTCCCTTTGAGCTCTGCCTGCCCCCCCCCCCCCATAAATCCGACAAGACTCTGCGAAGAGCGAATAATTAATATGGCGATTCTGCGTAACCTTGACTGTCGAACAGAATGGACCATGAGGGAACGAGGCTCGAGTTGGTAGAAGAAGACGATTGGTCCGGCTGGTTGGTGGCTCCAGGTCGATCGGGATCAAGGAAGTCGTCAGAGTTTCGCAGCAGCAACCGTAGCAATAACAATAATAATAACAATAACGACAAGAGGAAGGAGAACAAGAAGAGCGCCACCAGCAGCAGTTGCAGACTCGACTCGCACCAGAGGATCATCGGGAGTGAAATTTCCGGGGCGTTCGAGGTACCGGAAGTAGAAGTAGCAGCAACGGGGAACGGGGGTGGCCCGGGTGCCCCCGGGGCGGCGATGCGACGATGAGCTCGTCGAGGGAGCAGCAAGCCCTGACCCGAGAGCCCGGACAGTCCCGCAAGCCCCCCCGAGCACGCCCGGGCCCTCTTGGAGGAACAGGAAGCAAGCGAGAAGCTTTAAAGAGGAAGCAGCGGCATCGGCAACAGCAGAAACAACAACAGCAGCAACAACAACACTCATCGACCTCTTCTCCAGGAGCAACCAGGGAAGCCCCTTCGCCTTCTTCCTGGAGAATCTTGGGAGGAGCCTGGAAGCGAAAGTTCCTACCCCCTCCATTGGATTCTCAGCTGGCGAGACCAGCAACGACCTTGAAGAGGGTGCTTCCAGCGTCGACCCCCGCTCCTTCCGGAGGCAGCAGGCGGAAAGTGACCTTGAGGTTGGTCTCGACATCTCGTCGTCCTCGGCCGAGAGTAGGAAGAGGGAGAACGCCGAGGAAGCTCCCCGCAACCCCCGGTGGCCACCCCGTCGCTCCAACGAGCACCTCCGAGGAGAGGAACTGCGGCAGCATCTTCGAGAGCGGTCCGCTCGAGATTGTGAGAACCAGGGGAGAGAAATTCTTGCTCTCGGTACTGGGATCGCGATCGGGTACTGTCTACGTCACTACCGGAAGCTTCCACGTCGGTGATTCATCGAGGGAAAGGAGAAAAGCAGCTTGGGCTTTAACCAGGATCCTTCTGACCTACCCGGGTGGTTTCCTCGAGAGAAGTGGAAGGGTAGCGTCGAGGAAGGTCGCCGGTGCTGCCACTGGAGGATCACCGAGACACCGAGGGCCACCCTCCTGTCGTCGTCGTCGTCGACGCTTCCCCTCTGCGGTCGAGACTTTCCCCGGAGAAGACTCTTCTTCGGGAGAGGCGAGAGGGAGGGTCCTGAGGAAGCTGCTGGGTTCGTCCGGTCGTTGCGACGGGAGGTCAATAGCAACAGCAGCAGCAGAACCACCCGCCCCGGAGAAGCCGCCATCTTGCTGTCGTTCCCCCGGTGGCTCAGACAAACGACTCTTTGCCAGTGGCCATGGACCTGGAGCCGAGGAACGGCGCCAGCACCAAGGACTGCCAGGACGACAGCGTCGACCTTCACTTCATCGTGGGCGAGCGCAGAGAGACCGCCACCTTCAGGCCGGATCAGGTCACGGACATGGAGCTCAAGGGTGAGTCTATTAATTTGCCTTCGCATTATTACGTCCCTGCCGGTTATGGACTCTACCCCCCTCCCCCTCCCCCCGCGCTACTTTATGGCCTGCTCCATATTAATATCGACTACCTCGGAAAATTTCATCGTGGCTTCCACCCTCTGGTTCCAGCCTCGTTCCAACCCCGTTCCACCGCGAGTATCTTGCCAGTTACGAGATCTTTGAATATGAATCACGTTGTAGGGTTTTATGGAGGGCCTCCGCCGCCCTTCTCCCTTTGAGTTTACGCGCGCGTTTCACTCCATTCGATCGCTGCTAGTTTATGGCGCTCCTGGAGACGACGCTATTGATATCGCCCGTTGCCTGTTGCCTCGCTCTCGTGCGATTTCAAGGTCATTTATCAGGTTACACGAGAAGACTGCGCCGTGATTCTTGACGCGTCATAGGTTAGTCGCGCCGGGAGTACCTGTCGAAATCTACGGCCCGGGTAATTAATGGATCGGGCGTCCAAGCGGGGCGAAGGGGTGGAGGGTGGAAAAGTTAATTAGTACGATTATAGGGGATGCCTCGCGGTTATCGATTCGCTTCGTCCTGACGAACCGGATTAAGTCGATGAGTTTCGAGCGATCGATCGAAAACTAATTTTTTGGGTTTTTTTTTTTTTTTTTTTCCTTTTTTTTCGTAAAACTAAAATTTTGAGTAAATCCGGCGGGGATGTTCCTCTCGTGGGAAAACTCTCCGAGCTCTGCTTGAAATCCTCGTAGTTATTAGGGAGGAGGCGGTGGGGAGAGGAGCGGAGAAAAAAGGGGGAGAGGGATTCCGCTGAAAATGTTCTATCGTACGCCGGTGGTACTCGAGTAGAATCGAGCGAGCATGATTTGGCACTTACTCGACGATTAAATTGTAAGCCTCGGTTCGTCAGTCTTTTCGAAGGACGAGGGGGATTCAGCAACGACGACGCGGGATCGATAGGTCACGGATCGAAGGTGAAGCGTGTGCAAACACAATTTTGGGTAGTGGCTGAGAAGCCGGGCGGGCGAAACCCTGCGGCCGCCGAGGAGGGGAGGGATGGGTTCCGCGCCGGGGTTGTGTGTGCGAAAGAGGGAATTTTACTCTGGAATTAGCTGGAACGCAGAATCGACTTGTAATAGACTGAATCCTGATGGTGGAGAACCGGCGGCAGCTCCTCGAGCTCTTCCGCGGGAATATTAAATGCCAGTAATCTCGGAGGTTAAGTAGTACAATGGTGGGATTTGTTGGACTTGGGGAATTTCGTCGTTTCGAGTGGAACGAGTCGGTCATTAGTCAGACGTGAATTTTCAACGCGAATTCTCCGCGCTCGTGCCGAATTCCTCCGAACGTGCAAATTTCACTCGCGAGCCACGCGAATTCTCAATAGCCCTGTCCCGAGAATGGGAACGGCGGTAAAGAAATTTTTCAGTGGCACGGATCAATCGTTAATCCGACGCGGCGCCGGATCGTGAAAATACGACGAGAGACCTTCGAATTCTCCAAAGTCTCCCGGTGTATTTTTTTAATGCTTTAATTCCCATCGAGTAGATTTTATCGGGTCACGCGGAGAGCAGCATTTGCACAGTATCGCGGCAACCCCCTCGAATAATGGAATTTTTCTCGGGGGTGAAATTAAAAGTGGTTTAATCACGGCGCCATTCGCTTATCGCTGGACAACTTGGAAGGACTTGACGCTCTGTGTGGCAGCAGGCTCCGTGCTTGAAAGCGAGTTTTCCGCACTCAGACACTCGCAAAGTGCAATGAATGGGTCGAGTGGAGGGTGAAATATTAACGGTGCCATTCGTGGCATGTTACGAAATTAGATTATCGGACCAATTCGCGTTCACTTTGTGAGAACAGATCGATACTGAAGTGATTTAAGCTTGGCGCATATTGAATTTTAATGCAAAAGTGGCTTGCAAAACTCTTCGCGGTTACTTTAACATCGGAAAATGTTAGTTCGGACATCCAAGACGAGGGGGGAAGCGTAAGATACCCCCGAATCCTCCCCTCGCTATTTGCACAACGCAGCCTTGAGAAAAATCTCGAGAGGAAACTCGGAGAAATTCGCGGGTAAAATTAAAAATCACTCGAATCGCGAATCCCCTCTCGTTTTTCCCCTTCGCCTGAAGGTGGTGGGGGGTTGATTAATTTTCTTCCGCTTGATTCTATATTCTCTCTCTCTCTCTCTCTCTTTCTCAAAGAGACGAGAAAGAAGAAAATTTAATCGATAAGAGAGACACGTGCATAGAGAAATCGCGCGGGACCTTATTGCTTCTAATTCCAGTCAGCGAAGAATCGCGCGAGATTGGCTGCTGAAACTCTTTGGCAACGATGTTCGAATAAAAAACTGTTTCGCCGCTAATGGAAGAATGGAAGACAAATATGTTACACAGTTGCAATAGGTGTAGGTAATAGCTATCGCAGACAGCTACCATTATTTCGAAAAATGAATTCTCGTCACGGCTGTTATTAGAAAAGTTATTTAGCGTTCGATTCGCTAAGAAAACGGAAAACCTGACCCGGTTGATTTCGTACATGTGTTTGTACGTTCGGGAGAGAATACGCGTTGCTCGTTTGCCGGCAATTGCTCAGGAGACGACTTTTGCTCGAGACAAAATTTTCTTCAAAATTAGTTCCAAAATTTGTTCCAGGAATTCGGTAAAGATTTCGAGAGTGGATATTTTTTCCTTTTATCAATTTAAGCACGTGCGATTCCTGTATGTTGGGGGATGGAGAGAGGGATGAAAGTGGAGAATAAGCTCCGACCGGAAAGGAGAACTTGGGATGGATGGGAAAGGGGGGGGGGGGGGGAGTCATCCGCCGCGCCAATTTAAAAGGGAAATTCATCGGTGAACGGAACTTCCGAAATTTGACACGCTGCCGATCGTGTCAATTGTTCGATGTATGGGGGCTGCGTATAACCACAGTGAAAAAAATTCGACCACCCGCCAATTTTACAACCCTCGAAATTTTCTGATCCACGAAGCTAGATTTTCGTCGCATTGTTATTTCCGTCTCTCTTTCGATACGTTCATGGATGAAAATGTCAACGTCTCGAACATCCTCGTAATTTTTCCTCCTCGACTCTCTCTCACTCCCTCCCTCCCTCTGTCACCCCATTAGCTTCTTTAGAATTCTTTAGCGTACGTTAAAAGTGACAAAGAAAAAGAAAATAAAACACAAAAACGGATAAAATATCGTTTCCACGTGTATTTCAACCACTCTGTTTTTTTTTTTTTTTTTTTTTTTTCTTTTTCTTAATAATACAAACAACGCGCGCGTCTTCTTTCGTTCCATATTAAAGTAATTTAATTAATGCTCAAGTTTTATATGCGCAACAAATATAATTAGTGACTTTAATTTAATTTCATTGAAATCTCGCACAAAGTGAAATTAAGGTCTCGTGCTAGCACTGTGACAGTGAGTTACAATTTATTTGAAATATGTGTGTGCAAAAGAGTGTGTTCGTCCGCGTGTGCTTGTGTGTCCGTCCACCCATGCACGTACGGCAAATAAAAATTTCCACGTTCACCTGCCGGACATTGAGGTGCTGATAAGATCAATGTTATGATGCTCCGCGAGAATGATTAACGTAGCTGGGGAAAAAGATAAAAAATGATTGTTCCATAAATGTTCCCCGCTGCTCCACAGTTTCCTACTTCAAACACGATGATTGAAGAGAAAGTAATTCAGTAGAAAAAGCAACGCTTCACCATTACCCGGACATGAAGTGTAATAGAAAATTTTTCCTAAACGATCCATCATCGATAATGATCGTTCCTTTTCAAAAGTTTCCCATTCAAAACTTTCTCCAAGACTCTACTTAGCACATGTATAATGAATAAGGGATCAATTATCATTTTCTTGGATCCCCAGCTGAGAATCGCTTCTCGCCCGCGTACGAATGAACTTCCGATTGGAAGGAAGGATGCCGGTGAAATCACGATGATTTTCACTGATTTTCCTCTCTTACACCCCGCGAGAATCGAATCCACTCGATCGGTCAACTCTCTCGTATATTTTTGTAGTCGTCTCTCTGCACTCGAGAGATTCTTCAACCACGTGGAAATTTTTTTATTTTGTGAATTTGCAATTATAAAATTTTACTTTCTCCCTCTCTCTCTCTCTCTAGGGATAATAGTGTGTTCGCGTGTGCGTCTACGTTCTACGTATGTTTGTCGTTGTAGTTACAACGTGGCAACACATTTCCACGCGGATTACTTAGGGATTATCCCTTTGATCGTGATAATTGAAATTACGGTATCGAGAGGGTAAATTTATTCGCGACGAGTATCCCCCGTCGGACTGTTCCCGTTCGTACGGAGAATGGCTTAACTCGCGTTTGGTTAATAGCGCGGAAAATGGAAGTACATGGAGGAGTGGTACGCGCGAAGTACGCGAAGTGACGTCGCTCAGTTTTCGGTTTCGGACATCGGGAGTAAGTTGGTTAAAAGCGACGAGTATAAAATTTCCTTGAAATTGGCCCGTCCGTTTCCCGGGATAATCGAGTAACGCAGAAAACTCCACCCCCTCCACCCTCTCCTACCAACAGCGAATTGTCAGGCTGAAAACTGTTTCTCACGTGTCAGCCAGTGAAATTGAAGAAAATTCAACTCGGAAGGTCATCCCGTGTGGAACGCGTAGAATTGATTTGGCAAGAGTTTCCTCTCTCTTGAGAGAGGGTTGAAAAAAAGAGGGATGAGAAGTGGAACAGATTTTCATGGAATTACGTAAAATCACAAGTGGCTTGTCCAAAAGTCAAATAAATCCGTGAAAGAAGCTAATTACACAGAGTGGAAAGGCTCACCGGGGTGAACTACCCTCGACACCCTCCCAGCACCCCTTGGCCCTTCGATTAATCCGATTGGTTCTCGCTGGGCTCCGGTGGAAAGGAAAATGGCCAGTCCATCGTTTTCCAACTAGACGAATCGCTAAAACGACGACACGGCGGTGGTCGTGTCCTCGAGGATGAAGCTATAAAAGCTGGCAGCGTGCAAACTTTTGCTGAATACGCGAAACGACCGTTTGCCCCGGGCAAACCAGTTTAATTGACCCTGAGAACTGGGAGCGGCTCTCCTACAGGACTTCCTCTTAAGTTCCGTCCATATTTACCGTCCAGCAACGTCCTGGCTTCTCCTTGACTCGTCCTCGGCTTCCCAATTATCGTTTCCGGTGCTAATTAGTCGAAACGCGTCTGACCAATGCCACCTTTTTCTACTGCTTTTTCTCCTATAGTGGAAAATACAAGATTCCAGGAAAAGTCCTCGAGGATCCTGGCAGGGTCCTTCGATTTCCTAGCTCGTAAATCTATATTTTCCGATCTCTCTCTCTCTCTCTCTCTCTCTCTCTCTCTCTCTCTCGGTGCTCCCTCGACAAAAAGAAAAATTCCCACTAATCTCCAGTCTCGAGTCTCTGGTCCTAGTCCTTTTCTTGCAAGACTATCAGGTACCAGTTGTTGGAGCATCCTCCGACCACGGCTAGTAGCATTGCTATCGGTCCATTGATCATTGTCCACGTTGCACGTTGGTAAGCTGCTGGTTTGCGCTCCACCTAAATTTTCTCACGTGTTAACGTGAACGATAAAGTATTTCCACTCGAGTCTCCGGAGACTCTAACTTCTTTCTGCGGTACCGGACGAAGCATCGGATTTTCGGCTATTTCAACGACTGCCAGCAACGTTGATAGTGGTAGACTCTATCGATCTTGTCCATGCTGCGCCATGACGTTTTATTGAAACTTTCTTGTCTTTGAACCTCTCGCATCGACAACCGAAGATCTCCAGCAACGATCCTCAACCCCCAGGTCTCTGGTCTACAACCCTCTTCTCAAAAATCTCCTCCGAGATGGTTATTGAAAGTATCCTAATCACGGATGACAGGTGGACCGGATAATGGCATTGGTACCATCCGTCTGTCACTACCTGTGAGGATAATGACAGGCAGGGGGTGGATGGACCTGGATAGATGCAATCTGGTAGCGTCAGCGGGTACTTGGTGACTCATCGACCATCATCCATGTTCCATATTGACACTCTACCTGAGTCTTCGGTTCTTAAGGGACTGCGTGGACTAGGTAAAGTATCGAATCTTTGGACTCCAATCTTCGTCGCAAGATCATCGGATACCACTTGTTGAGGTACCTGACTACTGATAGCAGCGTCGGTAGTCCCATCGATCATTGTCCATATTAAGTGCACATTGGCAAGCTCGAGTGACTAGTTTGGTCCTATTTGGAGTGGACCAGTGTGGTGGTGGTGGTGGTGGTCGGCTCTGCACAATTAATGTCGAGGTAACGACCCCGGGGAGAAGGAGAGAGCATAATAACTAGTTAGTACAATAGCTAAGTGTGTAACCACAATGCGGATAATTAATGCAATATAAATGGGGGATGTGTTTTAAGTACCCGTTATTGTTACGACTGCTTATACAACTTGGATCAAGTTGTTTACCAATTTCCATATAGGAGAAACCACCCCATTGTCTATCCCAGGACCGTAACTCCTGGTATCGTCGCGCCCCAGCTCGATTGTTCCACTGGGGTTTTTCGACAAAGTCCTATCCAATACCCGTGACCTTGAACCTATGGAAATTGGAGAGACGCAGATCCAAGGAAAACGTCCCACTTGCGGTGGTAGGCCGTGAAGCGAGTGGAAACTGAGAGAAGGGGGGAGGGGGAGGCACACGCGACGTCGCAAACACGAAATAACAACGGGAGATTGGAAGCGCGATGTTTGGTCGGGGAGGAGAAAAATGGAGTGGAGGCAAGCAGCGCAACGTTGAGAAACATGCCACTTGATAGAAATGATGGAAAATAAACGAACGTACTTAGAAGCAGTAGCCAGGAAGGGGATGCTATCTTGCTCTGCCAGTCCATTGGCTCTAATAGAATAATGAAAGGTGAATCACATGGGCATACGATGGACGATTATATTTTTATTGTGACCCACGCTCAATTTATTCATTATTTTGTTGAGGCCAATATCATTGGAGCGAGGTGTAGGAGGCTCGCTCGATCACTGTTGCATTACTCTCGAGAGTTCCCGCTGGATTTGCACGCCCACGCGATAAGATCGAAAGCTCCTCCGGAGGAGTCCGTCCGTGGAAAGCTCGAAACTCGACAGTTTCACCGTGTCGATCTACCCTGACGCACTCGAGAGTTCCTCTCGTGTGTGCGCGGTACGGGAGAGAGAGAGGCGGTGACGCGCGTCCACTTCCTCCTGGGACTCCAGGTATTTTCCTTTGTAAGGACCCATCGTGCGAAGGACAACGCGCGCGAGTGCGCACACAGATACATCGGGGAGAATGTAAATGGGAATGCTCGTGGTTCTCGGACACCCAGGAGACGCTGTGGTACTACTGGTGGTGGACCCTTGACGTATTTCCTTGGATTTCTTGACGTTTGCGTGCTCGCGAGACTTTCCAATATGGCGGCCAAGGTCACCGCTGTGGTACGCTCCGATACTAACGATGTGCGATGTAATTGTGGTGGTGGTGGTGGTGGTGGTGATGGTGATGGCGGCGGCGGTGATGGCGATGGTCGCTGTCGGCGTATCCCGTGTGACACGCGTGTTTCTCCGGGTGGAATAAGAGTATTCGTTGGCACTCGAGCTTGAAATCTTGAAGAGAAGCTCCGAACGGTCAAGCTGCGCCCGCTGGACTCCCAAAACCTCGTTACTTATTCGTGTAAGCTCAGCACGTTTCGCCAATCTCACGGGGATGCTTACGGCGGCGACCCTCCTCCCACGTGGAGACGTACATCGTCACACGCACCACCGCGTATTCCCACGTGGATGTGGACCCTGAAGCTCTTCCAGATGCTCCCTCTGGCCTTTCCAGACTCTCCACGCCCATCCTCGGTATCGAGTAATCGCTGGGTTTTCAAAAAGTCCTTTCCCGAGGGACGCGAATGGACGTGGATGACGGAAAATCGAAGGGGTGGGGAGAATACGCGACGGGAATGTTAAAGGGTTGATTTTAAAAACTCTCTCGGCGAGACTCGGTGTTTTTTCCTTCTCGCTCCTCCCGAGGTCTGAGCGTTTTCTCTTCAAGGATTCTCTTTTCGCGCTTTGCTTTGTTTACTCGCCGGTAAACTGACGGGTCTCTCCCCCCTCCCCCAGGACTACCGGCGGGCGCACGGGGTAATCCTTGAGCCGAGAAAAGAAATGGGAAATCCGACGATTGCACCTGAAAGTAAAACGACCGCATTCCTCTTTGTTATTCGCGCAACGAGCTTCTCTTTTCCATACCATTACAGTGCGAGGGTAAGAGGAGCCAGAGCTAAGTAAACATTGCGCGTCTTACGAGGAAACGCTGTCCCACAGTTTCTTATCCAAGTGGAATCATCCCCCTCCACGGTTTCGCATCCGCGGTTACTCCTTTGCTCTTTTACTCTCACCCCAACCGCACTCACCTCTGCTCCTCGCTTAATTCTCTCTTCGCGCTACCCCTTAAACCACTCGCACAAATCTGCGAATGAATAAATTCTCTCCGCGGTGGCAGTTCACGCGCGATTCTCGATCTGGGTGAAATTCTCGAGGGAAAAGTCCTTGGCGGTTTTTTCATAGGAGCGACGGTGGATTAGTTATTTACGATTAGAACTGATCAATCGGGTGACAGTGGGCGGGGCCACTCTCGAACGTCATTGGTCAACTTTATCGCTGAATAACTCAGCAACCGTTCGTCCTATCTGGAAGCGGCAAAGAGCCATTTCATCGAGTTTGCGTTAAAATTGTATTAATTCGCCATTGTCGTTGGGAATTAATCGTATAATTTTAGCAAAGCGATCGAATGGAGTGTTCAAGATTGAAAGCAGCCACTTGAGGAATTACACCGCGGGTCGCGCGCGATAAATAATGAGAATATCGCGTCGAGCGCGCACTGGCACACACTCGAAATTGGAGCACACGTACGTCTCGCGCTACAGCAATAAACTCTGTGCGCTAGCGTTTGTTCTGACAGAATTTAATATGCCGTCGTTATTTTCTAACGGCGCTACGGCGACAACGGTGTTTGACATGCATGCCAGGCTAATTTCATTTTCATGAGACACGACGCCTCCTCCCTTTTGTTTTTCTCCGTTTTCCCAGAAAAGAAAATTGGAAAAATACACGCTGGAATTAGGAGATAATGGTCGCGCGCCGAAGAAATATCCTCGTAAGATTTTTATATTACGTAACAAACGCAAACTATTTACGAGCCGGCGCACTTTTCGCGTTTGCCTTTTGCTTAATAGCGTCGTTATTCGTGTGAAAAGAAAACTACCGTGAAAAGGGCCCGGGGGGAGGGGGGGGGGGTACTTGGAAAATTTACAATATTTCACACGTAAGTGGAAAACGCGCGTGACATTGTTCTCTTTTATCGTTCGCGAAGGAACGTCGTCGATCGGTGAATGGCGATCGACGAATAATTTGGCGGCGCCGACACGCGGGAAGGATCGTAAATTCAGCAGCGTTAGTATATTTTTTTTTTTTTCCTTTTTTTTTTTCAGAACTCTTCAGAAGCGCAGCGGAGGCTGGTCCTCTGGACATCGTGAAACTTCGCAAGGGTGACAAGCTCCTAAATATTTCGACCCACCTGTCTGCGAACTCTCCGGACTCCCCATATATCCTCCAGGTGAGTCCACTTTATCACCGAAAAATCATCATTTATCATTTTTCAATGAACTAAATCAAAAAAAAGTCATCCCCCCTAAAATGAAACATGGCCACTCTCCCAGCGACGGCAAAGGGAGCTTTTTCCCTCCAGAAATTTCCACATAAATTTCTCCCGACACACGCGTTAAGTTCCATCATTATTCTTATTGTTTCTTTTTATTACTGTTATTACTATTATTATTGTTATCATCATCATCATCATCATCATCATCGTTATACCGACATCGTCGTCGGATATTGCAAGAAAATCAGAATAACTCTCCTAAATTTCGTACTCGTGTTCCATCGAGGGGAGAGAAACGACTTGTCGATGAACGAATTTCCCTCCTTTCTGCGCATGGCAGCTGTCATTGGTTATTCCCCCCCACCGAAATATACGCTTCCCACTTACATCCGAGCAAACCGAGCTACTTGAATTTATTTATGCTTAATTGCTACTCGAGATTGCGCGTGTTTCTCTGTGCGAGTATGCGTATACGCGCGCGCGCGTGAATTGTCAAAATGATCGACAATCGGAGTAGATTCTCTCGCGAGCGGTCTCCCGTCGTGGGACGAGGGGAAAAAAAAAAATTCGTCGAGTTTTCTCAAGAAAAATCCGAGATGCAAAATGTATCTCCTGTGATCCACGAGACCTTGCGCGCACTGTTCAAGGTCGTTGGGGTTCACCCTGCCACTTCCGGTATGGTAGACGGTGAGTTGCTGCACGCCGTCGAGATGCGGTTGGCCGCCCTGGAACGGCAGCTGAGGGATCACTGGGAGGCCATGTGGACGGAACCGTCGATCCCTCTCCAGGAACTGAAATGTCAAGTCGATCACTTCAGGAAGAAGCTCGAGAAAGCGGAACAGCTCAGCTGGCTGGGTAAGTGGTAAAAAAATTCATTATCCCTCGGTGAAAAAAGGAAGGAAAAGAGAGAGAAAAAAAAACCTACCCTTATCGAAGGACGTTTTCCAGCAGCTTTTTCAATGTGATTCCCGGAAAAAACTCGATACCACCCCCCCACCCCTTTATTACACCAACTACCGAGGTAGAAATGTCTCCTGCTTCCACTCACCTCCCCCCCCCCCATCTCTTTCGCTATAACCGTGTAAAATCTTTGAAATTTACACTTTGAGACGAGCTTTCCGTACTACCGAGGGAAACGCAAGTCGCTTTTTACATCACATTTATATTAATTAAAGAAGAGTTATTCAACTGGAATTACATTCGTAAAATCTCAAGCTTTGCGTATGGCAACGCGGCAGCAGCCGATGCTTTTACGCGGAGGAAGAACGTGTGCGCGCGCGCGCGCGAGTGTAAGAGAGAAAGAGAACGCGTATCGTATAAAAGCTCGCGAAAAGCTTCCGTTCCATTGTGGGAGTTATCGTTTGGTTTACGAGAGACAGCTTTATATTTGAGTTGGAGCGATAATATAAAGAGCTACTCCGAGATCGTCTTAATTGAGAAATCAACTTTACCGACGCTCGGTAAGGCGGAACAACGTCTAAGGGTGTGGGGGTGGCCGGGAACTTGCGAGTTGCCGCAAATGAAATTCGCTCGCTTTAAACTATCGGGCAACTCGATTAATCCGTGCGCTTACAAAGCGAATTACAACCCCTCGTCTGATCTGGCTTGCGAGGCTCAAAGCCTTCTTGCATGTGTAATATCATTTGCCAAGATCCAATCTTGACTTTTTTTTTTTCTCCTCTCGGGGAACTCCCGCGCGCGCGCGAGATCTCCCAAGGGCTTCGATATTGTTTTAGAAACATATTGAACTTGTCTATTAACGAGGGCTCTGCGTGTTTTCGTCGCCTACGCCCCCTCCCCCACCTGCAATATTCTCATCCCCATTGAAGAGGATATTCCCTCTATTTGAGAATCTCTGATTCGCAAATATTTTCATTCCAGTGTATTTTACAGCTGAATCCTTGAATTTCCTTGGAATTAGAAAAGTTCCTTGATCGACTCGCTGGAAATATTGTTAATAAAATTTCATTCTCTCTCTCTCTCTCTCTCTCTCTTTTCTTTCACTCTCTCTCTCCCTCTCTTTCTCTTTTTCGCTTTTTCTCTCTTTCTCTCTCACACACACACACACACACACACACATACTCTGATTTGGAGCAGTTTTTACATAGAATTTACAATATTTTTTAACTTTCTACATATTTACTTCGCTTTCTGAAAGATTTAGGTCAGGACTCCACAGAATCCTGCTAGGATTTTCGCATTAACGAATTTCATTATTCCTGTTGGAATGAAGAGTCCTTTGGATATCTGATATGAATCATTGCCTGTGTAATTCTGCCTTAGTCTCGAATGCTCGCTTTTGCATCATGATTTTGATAATGGAAGAGTTTAAAGGAGCCAATTAATTACAGGAAGAGCTTTTTCGCGATCTGACTGTTCCGCGTACAAGAACAAATTATTCCAATTTCCAACAAAATTTGATTATTATTATCTTCCATCGGAATAGCTGGATAATTCTTCTTGAAATGCGAGAAAGAAAAATTGAAAGTGTAGTCTCCGTTGCTCCAAAATTAATATGATATCAAACAAAATGTATTATATTTCACGCGAATAGCACAAAAGCGACATATCGCGTTACATTATTCAGAAAAAGATTTCTTTTTACATTCGCGATGAACCCAATTCCTTCCCGTACCGAAGCTTGCAAATAACTTTGCTTCACAAGCATCGATGCATAAATCAATAAATAAATCCGGAATGAGATAAATAGTCTAAAAGTGTTAGAGTCCCAGTATGCTCCTACATCGATATTAGCGTTTGGAGAAAAGAGGTAAAAGTTAAAGAGAGAGAGAGAGAGAGAGAGAGAGAGAACAAGAAAAAAAAGGAAAGGAAAATTTAACACTCGCGTCCTCTGTAAATGTAAATTATAAACGTGCAGTCACGCACACAGGGAACAGGGAGCATATTTATTTTCTACACGTGTATCCGTATGACTATGCGTATGTACGTTTCCCTGTGGATTTCGCGAGTGGTAGAGTCAGGACACCCAAGTTTATGCCTGTGATCCTCCGGCACGAAATAGTTAGGAAAGGGACGACTCCCCACTTGGGTTACGACGATGTATCAACAGTCTTGCTTTATTCATGTTCCCACGGTAGATTTAGTGTTTTCCTTCGTAAATACTCGGTGACGTTTCGCCGATAGATCCCGTTTCATAGTTTTTGCCCGCACGTACGACCGGCCGTGGTGAGGGATTTAACTTCGTGACAGTCCACTTCGAGTTGTTTTTTCTGTCTCTGTTTCTCTCTCTCTCTCTCTTTTTCTCTCTTTCCGTTCATAATTTTAGCCGATAATTCGAGTTTAATTAAATTGGCTTTAGGCTCGACTCCCATTAGGGGGTAATTTAGTTTCGTCCTAAATTGAATTGTAGATACGAATTAATTTATTTCGACGAATTTCGGTCGGGGCTTCGCTGAAACTCAAACACCACGGCAGCCCGAAGAAAGTGGAGTGAAGTGAAGTAAAGTAAAATAGGTCAGCCAAACACATATCCCATTTTATCGCTAATAATAGATGTTCCTGGTGTAATTTTACTTTTCACGCGTGTCAGCCCACGAGTGTGTAAGATATTTTTAGCGAATTTAATACCGGGAGTGGAAGATTCTCACGAGAATTATAATACACCTTCGATAATGGCTGAGAGAGACCTAGGGAATCAAGTAGTAAAAAGTACAATAAGTCAGACCTGACTTTTATCACGCTTGCTAATTGCTTTGCGAAGTCAATTTCTTCATCTTCTTCTCTCTCTCTCTCTCTCTCTCTCTCTCTCTCTCTTCTTTTCTCTTTTCTCCTTCATCAGTTTTTACCTTTAATACAATTCATTAGTCCTGTAAAACTGTTTTCTTCCAAATCGAGCTTTAATCAACAGGTTTCTTATATGTTTTCTCTCTTTGCGTTTGTAATTTTTTCTTTTCCTTTCTTCTTCTTTTCTTATAAATTGATAATTCTGCCTGGGAATCAATGCTTGTTTCGCATCCGATCAACGGCCATATTGAAGTTAATGCTAAATTTGGCCTTGCTCTGATTCGCAGGCTTTAACAAGCAGCTTCCAGAGCCTATCTCCTTGGAATCCTGTCACGGATTGCAATATCGACGAAAAAGTGACACGGTGAAGCGCAGAGTGCGAGAGAAGTTCCTCAAGATCTGGTAAGTTAGACTAATTGGACTACCACCATCACCACCACCACCACCATCATCATCCCTCTTTTGCACTCGAGATAATCCATTATATCAGTGAAATGTACCATCGCTAATTGCACTCATTGTTCACTTATTGCTACACGAACATCTTCCGGAATATTCCTCTTTCGTTCCACCCCTCTCTCTCTCTCTCTCTCCCCACGGTACTAGCCCTTGTTCCCTTTACATCCTCCGACATTCGTAGCTGACATTCGCTTAATTGGGAAATTTCATACTTGACGAATAAAATTCGTGGGAACCGATATCACGTTTGTTCTGGGAAACTTCGTCTTACTTAAATTATCCGGTTTAACTCGATATTCGAAATAAAATAAATACTCTCTCTCTCTCTCTCTCTCTCCTATTCTTTTTGTCAGTATTTGCTGCATAAAAGAATCTCATTTTATGAATTCATTGAATCGACATTACGTGAAATCAGTAATTGAAGTTTAGGTGCAATTCGTTGCTATTTCTCTGCGAGTTAAATTGAAAACGCATCCCCTTACCCCTACACCGTCGCCGCCGACGCCACCCCCTCTCCTCCCCCAGTACGGATTTTCATAGGAGGTACAAAGTGAATCTTTTCACTCTGGGTTTCCCATCCCTTACATTTTTTATCTCTATTCCTCCGTCTGTTATTTTATCTCCTCACTCTCTGTTCTCCACTTTATAAACTTTTTCTCTACACTCTATTCTCCCCCTTTCTCTCTCTCCCTCTCTCTCTCTCTCTGCTTGCCTCCTCATTTCTTAGTTCTGCTCACTTGCTTTCTGCTGCCTTTTTCTTCATTATTTCGACCTCTACTTCTCCGCTTCCCTCCACACTTTTTTTCCTCTCCTTTCCTTTCATATCTTTTACGCTCGTGTCTACCCCTTTGCGAGTGTTTATTTTGCTCACCTACTTCCCCCTACCTTGTCGTTTCCACATCTTATAACATTATACAGTTTCTCATTTTTTTCCTCTCTACCGTGCTTCCCTCCTTTTTGCTTTTGATCCCGTCACTTCTTGCCTTTATTCGTTCTTCTCTATATCTCTTACACTACATTTGTCTTTATTGGCGTGAAACTTTCCTTTCTACCTTATTCATATTTATTTCTTATCTCGCAGAGCTACCCTCCTTATTGTTCCTTTAACTTGATATAATATATATCTTCCTTAATTTTTTCCTCAACTTTCTGCTTTTGCATAACCTTTTTTTTCCATAATTCTTTAACATTTTCATTTTACTCGCTCCCACTCTTGCCTACTCCTCTTCCATTGATATATTGTTGTTGTTGTTGTTGCTGTTATGGTGGCAGTTTTTGGTGCTATATTTTCCTTTAACCCGTCCCTATTTTTTCTCATCTTTTTTTATTATTTTTCCCGAATCCCTCCCCCTCTTCTTCCTCTTTCGCCCTGTATTGAACTCTTTCCCTGCCTCTTCATTTCTCTTGCTTTCTCTCTTTATTCCTCCTCTAATTCACGAAACTCCCAGCATGAAATGCAAATTGCATTTTCTAGACAAAGCGCGGTGACCGCGAGACGAGATTGAGTTCGGGATTGTTCGGGACTGGATTTTTTTTCGAGGTGCTCGCCGACTATGAATTATTCAAGCCGCTTACGTACTCTCTGCCACGGGACACACGATATTTCGGGAGCTTTTTCCCCTTATCCCTTTTTCCCTAGGCCAGTTTTTGCTGAACAACCGATAATTATCCCCATAGGAAATATGAGTATACACACACACACACACACACACACAATGGAAGAGAGTGCATGCACACATCCACGTATCCGTACGAATGAAAAATATTGTACAGGTTCGAAAAAGCTTTATCCTTTTGTCACTCGCGGAGAAATTTCTCTAATTTCCTCTCCCTTCCAGGTGGAAGGGCGATTGTCAAACGCGAGACCCATCCGTGCCCTTTACCACATTTTCCTGGACTGGAAAAAGCAGTAGACTTATTAGTGGTGGTATTCGAAATTAGTGCCGCGGGTTATTTTGTTATTTTGAGAATCTCCCTTGTGTTCGGAAAATTAAATATCAATGAACGATATTTGACGCTTCGCTTGGCGTTTTATCGCCAAATTACAAACGAATCTAATTTTCGGAAATAGCGCGAGCACTTTGAAAACGCGTACGACCTAAGTGGAAAATACTATAATTTCGCATAATTTAATTTAACGAGAGCAGCAGAGCTCAGTATCGTTTACCGTTAATTCACTGTTTCAAAATTAAATTTGCTTAATTCAGTCATCCAGTATTTCCAATAATACCGCCATCATCATCACCACCAGCAACCCCTACTACCCCCACTACCATTAGTGGCAGCAGCAGCAGCAGCAAGCAGCACCGAGAAGCCAGAAAATAACCGATCAAAGGACTTTTACACAATACGTTGAATGAGAACACGGCTTCGGGATATCCGGTTTCACTTGCATAATATTCGCGAGACACAAAACATCGTGCAACGTTATATTAATTTACGATGAGTTTTGCAATGCAACTTTGAAATTTATGCAGCAGAACAAACATAAAGAAGCCACTAAAAAATTGATGATAACGAAGCGAGAGAGAGAGAGAGAGAGAGAGAGAGAGAGAGAATAAGGGGTGAGGAAGAGCGCGAGGATATTCCTGCAAGATCGCGTCGGAATTATCGTAAGGCTATACTACTTGCGAACCAGTGAAGTCGTTTAAAAAACTTTTTAACCCCTTCCGAGCAATCGAAAGAGTTTTTAAAACAGGAAGAATCTTCCTCGTAACCCGTTGGTCAACTAGGAAGCGAGAAAAATTCTTCACGGAACTTGTTCCCTCCACCCCCTCGCCCCTCCTCCATTACTGGATGATAAATGAAAGAAACGAGGGATTCGGCGATTGATAAAAAGTCGTAACAAATCCAAAACGATCGGAGGCTCGCGCGTATAATTTCGATTGTTGTTATACTGGCGAAACGCGAGAGGGGGAGAGAAGGGAAGGGAAGGGTAGGAAGAGGAAGGGTTTGGGGTGAACGTGTGATCGTTCCACCGTGAAATTTCGGTTTCGTGCCAGTTGCAGCTTTGACGGAACCCGCGGCAGCGTCCATCATGCGCTGGTGCCAGTCGGTCGACGCATTTCGCTGAAATTTCACGCGAAACGACGGGGGTACGAAATCCCGGGGTTCGAAAATTCGGGGAAAAAAACGGGGAAAATCGTCCGATAGGATTTTCCAGCATCGCCGGGAAAGCTGCTGCTCGCGAGAGGATTTGCCGAAGAAGTCGATGACTTCCGGTTTTGCTGGTCCCACCGCGGCACTTCCGGCGGGGGTGGGGGAGGGGAATGTTTACGATAAGTTCCGGAAATGCGACGGAACCACCCCAGGACGTGCAATTCGTTAATGAATACGAAATAACGGAGCCGCGCCCGGTTAATTGCGCCACTGTACTCCAGCCAGCCAACCGGCCAGCCCCAGCCATTTCCCCCCGGCTCGGAATACTCCAGATTATTTTATTAATGACGTCAAATTGTCCATTTCGACCGAATAGCCAACGCTAAACTTGCCGGACGACGAATAACAAGTTTATTCGATAAAACCGGATTACCGTCCACCGTTAAAATCGTCCGCCGTCGGAGTTGATGGTCCGCGGGGGTGGAAGGGGTGGGTGCTAGGGGGTACGGCAGTGATGACGCTGAAAAAGAATTCAGGCGGAAACTCCGATGAACGCGATGAACTTTCACGCAGGGTTATTTTCTCGATCCTCGAGAATCCGACGTTTGATCCACGTTTCTTCTTTTCCTCCGACTCTCGCACCCCCACCCACCCTCTTCGCGAGATGGAGCAAATTTCTCGCCGTTTCTCTCCGCGGTTTCCCTCCCTCTTTCTTGCAATGTGTCGGCGTTGAATATTCGCCAGCGAGAATGCGAGATAATCGAGCGACGGATCATTTTCACGGGTGGGGGGGGGACCCCCGGTGCCCGCGTAATTTTGTCGTTCGGGGGTTGAGTCTCGATCGCGCGGCGGGAGAATTGGGTGGTGGAAAATTGCATCGTGCGAGGGGTTGATTCTTCGAGGGATGAGTCGGTCGCGCGACGAGACGACCACCGCGGTTCTCTCGTCGAGTATTCCAAGGATGCGCAGGTCCCGAGGGATACAATTGAAGTTGCCCGCAAGAAATTGAACCCTGGCAAATAGTTCGACGCAACAACTGCACCCCGGTTCATTTGCGCGCAGCAATGGCGTTGTCATTTTCCTGATGTGCAAATCGCCGCGTCGCGTTGCCATTGGCCGATGATGAGTCCACGTGTGCGGACAATCGTCAAACGGTGGTGGTGGTGGTGGTGGTGGTGTTGGGGTGATAGCCAGTATATTGGTGGGAGGAGAAAGGGGTGCGGGGGTAAATCGATGTCCGGCTGATTTCTGTTGGTGTAGCAAATTTCTCCAACCCCCTTGCAAGGACGAGGAGTGTTTCGCGCAACCGCCATTATCGTTTTAACCTTGAAACCACTTGAGATCTTTCTTCTTTTTTTTTTTTATCAATTTTTTTTATCAGTCGCGAGGTACGCGGTCTCTTCGTAAAAAAAAAAATCATCCCCACCAATGGTGGCTCCGGAGGTCTGGAGGGGAATTTTTTCCTTCTCCCGTTAAATTAGAAACGTTTATCCGGGAGAATAGCGAAGGGGAAGAATTTCACGAACGATAAATATTGGATCGTTGTTGATCCACGTTACACACGGGGATTGGATGTTTCATTATGACGCTTTTTTTCCCCCCTACCTTTTTTAATTCCAATACACTCCCCCAATTTCTAGCAAACTGTTTAGTTTGTTATGCGCGTTCCAGCAACGCGTGGATGTCGCCTCGCACAAAGCTTCGTTATAAGTGCATCCAATTGTAGCTGCAGCTGCAACTGGATGCACTTGCAAACGAGCGCGTCGATTTGCAGACATTTTCACGGACGAATAAACTGCGTAAAGGGTAAGCGTATTCGGGCGAGTTCGCGTATATGTGTGTGTGAGTACAAGTGTATGAAAAAACTAACCCATAGAAAAGGTCGAAGTGCAATCTTTCACATTTTGTATTCAAGTCCTGTAATTTCGAAAGGATTGAAAGAGCTACGAGATGTGTCATTATCCTTTTGATCCTTTCTAAAAAATCCTTTCGTGTCAATTTAAATATCCCTCGCGCTCCCCCCTTCTCTGTCTCTGTCTTTCACGTACGTAAAGATATAAAGTGATGCTTTGCGCCAAGAATTTTTCAAAAAGGCAATATGAAATTTGGTAGGAAGTATTGATATAAGGAAAGTAAATATAAGTAAAAATTATTATTTTTGTCGGTACCTCTTTTCTCTCGAAACTATTCGAGATAGAGCCTAAAATGCAAAAGTCTCGTGTATATATATATATGTATTTTACGAAAGAAATATTCTTGTATTTGCGCCGGTGGAACTCGCACTGTACGCGTTAGATAACCGTAATTTAGGATTTAATAAGAATTTTGAGTCGTGAAAAAAGTTTTCCTATTTGAATATCAAGTCGGGCCGTGGCATCAAATTTTCCTTCTCATTGGAATTTCGCACGAATGACAGTCTCCCAGAGAATGCTGGACATTTCGCGCACCCCGTCCATCCCTTGCAAAGGGGGTAGGGGAGGGGGATGGTCCTTTCATGGCTTAATTCAGCTGTCAAAACGGAGAGGGACCCAACCAAAGTCCTCGAATCCGAGGTGAATCGAAAGATCAACTGCGAGATTCGAAGGGGGGAAATCTTCTTCTTGAATATCCACCCCTTGCCACCCTCGGAAGATACCCTCGATGTGCAAATAATTAATTATGCCACGAAGGTCTGTCGTCGGAACGCGTAATGTGACAGGATTCCAGTGGCACTTGTAATCTCCCGGGACCAAATTTCGGGACTCTGATGGGATTCTCTGGATCAGGAACAGGGATCGCTGCTGAATTCATTTACATATTTACGTAATACCACGCAAGCTGACTGGATAAATGTCACCGTGTATCAATGCGTGTGAAACGAGGTTCCAACGGAGATTCTAACGTTAAAAACCGTATCGAGAGTACAAAGAGAGAGAGAAAGATTCTTCGAGCAACGACGAACAGTGTCCAAACAAATCATTTCCATCAACAGGCGGGGTACACCGAGGATGCGCTTAGTTTCACAGCGACTTAAAATAACGGTATGGTGGCGACGATGGGGGTTGGGGGTTGGGGGTTGAAGAAGCTCCTTTCCATGGAACTTCTTTCAACCCCAGGACCGTAGGGGTTGGGGTGGGATTTTGCGGTAGCGATGCGGAGGGGGAAGAGGTGGGTCGAGAGGTGGTCGAAAGACCCCCCCCCCTCCCCGGAGGGTTGAACGGAAACAAATAGAAACGCGCGTACGAGTGGCAAACGCTTATTTACTAGTGACCGCTAATTGGCAATCCTCATTTAGCGCGCGCATTAAATCTCGGTGCGCGATAATGCGTGCTTTGTGACGCTTACCATTTTGCCATTATACGCTCGCCACGGCAGCAGGTTATTAGTCAGATAACGGTAGCTTAATAGCATTTCGTGGTAACGCGACGGTCTCTACCCTGCTGCACTTCGAATGCACAAAGCCCCGGCGACTCTCTCCTGCCCCCGGGGAAAAATCACCTGAAAAGTTAATTAGACATTTAACTTTTACTCCGCTCTTCCCCCCCGCCTCTTCTCCGAACAGTTGGTGGAACCTCCTTGATATTTTTCTAAACTCGTCCAACGATCGCTTTGCCAAGTAGTTTTATCCGCCACTGCTGCTCCAAGTTAGTTTCCTTTCTTTTGTTTTCACCCTGTATCTAATTCTTTTCCCCCATTTTTTTTATCGATACTGCGCGTTGCGTTAATTTTTGGATGATTTCTCTCCCTCCCTCTCTCTCTCTCTCTCTCTCTCTCTCTCTCTCTCTCTCTCTCTCTCTCTGCGTCTCTAGCTCTTTTTCTTGAAATTGTCCTTTGAATGATTCCTCGAGGAAATTTGAATTTTTCGTCGATTCCGCGCAATCTTTGGTGAAACTCTGGCGATTACTCTATTGAATCGCTTAATCTTGGAATCGCGATTAAAGAAAATATGATAGGAGTGATTAAAAAATTTTCAATTAACTTTTTTGCCTGAACGCTCGGAAGCAATAATCTGGGCGAATCGAATTGAGGTTTTTGCTGGAAGAGAATCAAGGAGAAAAGGAGAACGCGGTTGTAAGGGGAGAAAGACAGGAGGGGGAGGGGAATGAAGGGATGAGAGAGAGAGAGAGAGAGAGAGAGAGAGGCAAGGAAGAGAGTTTGCTCGAAAGGATAAAAATATAATCTACTCTGCGATATGTGTGTATGCATGTACACGCTTGTGCGCGCGCGTGTGAGTGTGTGCCTTGGATGTGTGTATATGTACAGCGTAATATGAGACGGGCAAAGCTTGTTTGCTGGAAGCTTTGCGAGGATTAATCCATCGTTTCGCATTTGTCTTGCGCTTTAAGATGAAGCGATATGAAACTTGAAAAATGTTCCACTCGAGAAATTTAAAAAATTACCAGTCTAGGAGCGATCGTTCAAAAATTATTTTCTCAAGCTCAAGGGGGTTGTAATGCCGGTGATTATGCGAGAAGAATAACAGTCACCCTAACGATAATCGATAATCATCCGGTTTGTGTGCGAGTGTGCGAGCAAAGTAGCGTGCGTGTGTCTTGACGCGCGAGAGAAACGAGCGAAAGGAATTTAAGTAGAAAAGCAAGAAATTTCGCATACCCCGAATAAAATCATCCTCTCTCTCTCTCTCTCTCTCTCTCTACGCGAAATTAAGAAACCGGAGAATCTCCAGCAGAGAGTCTCTCACTGTCCAACGCTGTTCACGTACTCGTAATGTAAACGCACACACATACACACACACACACAAATCGAATTCAGTTCGGCGGGGGTTGAAAGGGTTTGTAAACGTCGGAACAGAAGTAAAACCGTAGAGGGTGAGCGGCTGGAAGTAGCGGCGCCAGGGGATGGCAGAGGGGTGGAAAAGGGGTGATTCAACGATACAACCCCTAACAAATTCAACGGGGTGCATTAGCCAGATACTCGTTTACCGTAATTTAGTCTGGATTCCTGGCAAACGGTTATTGCGAAAACTCAGTGTCCTCGTAAAACTTTTCTCCCGTTCACTTCCGGAACTAATCTCTCCCCCCCCCCCCCCCTCTCTCTCTCTCTTCGACTGTCCGCTCGCACCCATCCTGCAAGTAAATCTAAGCGAATTGTATCTTATCGCGTTACCGGAAAATTGTCCACCCTCCGATACGGCGCAATTCCTTAGCGTGGTTAAGCCCTTTGAATGGATAATTTAATTAGAGAGGGATCGCGAGGGGCGGCGGGGGTGGATTTATTTGCTTAATAGTTTTCGCACCGGTTGCGATTGGCCATTAATTATTTTATTGTTGCTCATTATCGGTTACACGGGGCAAATTACGTGTAGCGAAGGTTTTATCGCGCGCTCCGGCATTTTACTTTCACAAGCAGCTCTGGCTACTAATTGGAAAAGTACAAGTTTCCTCCCAGCTTTCAATTACACTCCGCTAATTTTCCTCGATCTCTGTGTTTTAATTAAAATCTCAATTATGGAAGAATGTTATTATCTCTCAAAAGGAAAAATTGTTGCAAGCGGCGTTTAGTAAATTTTCCAAAAGTGCGCGACGACGACGACGACGACGGCGGCGGGAGCTTCCGCGAGCTTTCGCGAGCTTTGCAATTACGGAAAGCTCCGAGCGATCCCGCTTAAATTTCACCCCGCTGCTTCCACAGACCCTCTAAGTGCTTTAAAGCTCATTGCGGTTAAGAATCAGGTTGGGTTTGTCATAGCGGATTACAGATTCGAATCCAATAAAGCTCCCCCCCCCCTCCCCTCGGAACTTTTGCAAGCTGCAAGCTTCGATCGGGGCAGGTAAAATTCACTCGACGCGCGCCCCTGCGCCGACAGTTTCTCTCCTCCATTTTCCCACGGGGGGTGGGGGGGGGGTCGATAAAAAGGATCTCTTTTCGCAAATACCCTCTCCTCCCCGACTTGGCTTTTCAATTGTTTCGCCATTTCCACCCAGTCGCCGTAACATTCGCGCCTGATTTAAAGCTCCGACGATTGGACGAATTCCATAAATTCTAATGAGCGACGCGAGCTTGCGGCAGTCGTACGAGAGGGAGTTTCGCCTTTTACGCGGATATTGCGTGGTTTTTTTTCCCTCTTTTTCTTTTCATTTTTATCGAAGAATGCAAAATAAGTATTTATGCGGAGAGCGAGAAGAGATAAACTTACTCGAATGAATAACCGGTGGTATTAAATGCCGGCGAAAAGGGAAAAAAGCCAACGTATCGTAAAACAGCAGGTGGGGATCGGAGAACGTGCATTGCTTATGAAATAATCGCGTTGCCCCGAACCGTTAAAACTTTCTTGATAAAGTGCAAACTTCCCGCGGAAGCTTCAACTTCACCGTTGAAACCAGAGAATTTCATATAATGCAGAAACTAAATACCTCCGAATAGTTGTCCTAAGAATTACCACCACCACCACCACCACCACCACCGTCATTATCACCGTACCCCTTCGATTTCCAAGGAAAATTCAATAAGAAATTATATGACGTGGCGTTAGAAAAAATTGTCCATCTTGAGGAAAATTTTTGGAGAAACACCGAGGGATTATCTTTATTTTAATCGTCCGAGCTGCGTGGATCCTGCAGGAATCATTGACAGGAAATTCCAATGATATTCCCGGGAACTGTACAATTGAGGGATCGAGAGGAAATTAAAGAGAGAAAATAGAAAGAAAAGGGGAGGGGGGTGGGGGAGAGAAGAAAATGGTGCGGAGGAAAGAAACAATGGTATTACGTCGAAGGAATATCCGGAGGGTTTTCCACTCTCCTTTCAGCGATTGGAACAAGATTGTCCGGAAGGCACGTGAGATCTGAAATCTCCTTAACTTCCGGTTAACCGCGTCTGTATTAGTATGAACTCTGCATGATCCAGGGGAGAGAGAGACTCTTGTTTCGAGATTGAATTTGCGTGGGTGGCTCGCAGTAATCTCCATTGAAATGGCAAGGGACGGGGGTGGGGATAGGGTTGGGGTGAGAGTGGGGGTGGGAGGGAAGCAGCTGAGCTTAATGGCGTCCAAAAGGCTTTCGTACGTGTTTCGCCTGTTTCGCGAGATCCGTCTCTCCTCGATTCCAAGCCACCACCACCAGACTGCCCTTAGCCCCAACGGGGGAGGAGGGGGAGGGGGTGAACGCGCAATCTCTTCCCCTGGAAGCGGATATTAGCTCTCGTATTGAGCCCCGGCTACCTTGAAAGGAGTTAATTTCACTTAGAAACGCTTTTACAACTCTTTTAGGTGAATTTCGCCAAGGCGTCCGTCCGGCCTGTTGCCGATTTCGCCTCGTTACCTGGGGGGAGGGGGGGGGGATCGATGCACCCCCGGCTAGAATTTCATCGAGTAATTCGATTCCCCGATTGGATTTTCTAATTCCAGCGAGCCGAGTCGCTCGGTGGTTCTCACCGCTGACTTTTATTAGAGCGGCGGCGGCGGCGCCGCCGCAACCGTTCATGCGAGTTACGCCAAGGGTTTCGAGAATTTGGACGGATCGACCAAATCCACCGTCTCTCTCACCCCCCACGGTGGCGAAATTTCGTGGACTCGTTTGCCTGGATCGTTTCGCCATTTTCTTTTTTTTCTTCTATTTTTTCCTCTTTTTTCACTTTTATCTCTGCCTTTTCCGCTCGCGTTCCTCCGGCTGAAAGTCGATAATCCCCTTCGAAGGGATTCCCTTTGCCTCGTTCATCCCCCACCCCCCTCCCCGTTCCCATCGGAGTACCGTGTGCCGCCTCTGTACGGCTGAATAAAATTACGAGCTGCGAGAGTGGTTAAGTATGATAAAGTGACTGCGAACGGGGCCAGACTCGGGGAAATAGCTGCTGCTGGCTACATAATTTATTTAATAGCACGTGCGCCCGGCGCGTGTTTCTCTCTTATATCCGCCGGGCGGCCTAAGCGGTCGGGGGTGGCAGAGCCCGCAGGAAATTGGCGAAATTTTCACACGGGGTGGAAGATGCGCCGCCACTTTCCGCGCGGCTGGAAAACCACGGTCGCGCTTTTCCCCGAGTATTTCACGTCGGTGGCCGCGCGCCGCGGATAAATTTCACTTCCTCCCCGCGGGAGGAATTACCGACCTCTGCTACCCCCTTGCGCAACACCCCCTCCCCGATGTCCCGGAGCCAGCCGAGAATTTTCCCGATCTCCCTCGTCTCTCCCAGTTCCTGCAAAACTCTGACGAATCAGCCGGGGGAGAGAATCTCGCCACCTCGACCCACGCGCCGACATCTGCAAAATTTCTTTAGAATTTCAAAATGGCCGACTATTTTTTAGCAGCCAAAATTGCGAGTTGCGTGGCTTTTATCTGGAAGGACGACTCGTGTGCGTGAACCGGTTCTCATTGATTCCCGCGCATCTTGCTCGTCGTTGGTCATCGTTTACGACCCTACTCGCCATCGCACGACTCACCCCTACCCCCGCCACCCCTTTCCAATGACCAAGCTGCGCCTTCTAACGCCATAGCCAAGCGAGACTAGGATTGATTCGCGTTTAATTAGTATTCCACGTCTATTCGATGTGTGTGTGTGTGCGCGTGCGTGGATTGTGCAAGTGACTGATGATGGAGGGTGTGGGGGATGGACGTCATGAACGAGATGTTTCTCTCGGCGAAGGCAGTTGGAAATACGTGACGCGTGAAGAATAGATCGTGAAAAGTAGAATGAACCTGCGTAAATAACTCGGGGATGACAGGGGAACAAAGTAACCCCGTGAGCGAACATCCCTGTAAAATGCGAAACGAGTACGTCTGCCCTATTTAAGAGCGTATCTACTTGTTTTTCCCAGTTACCACTCGAACGACACGATTGACGTTTCTAAGCGGAAGCTGCGTAATTTCATCTGCCAATAACTGCGCGTTATATCGAAAGAATTCCTTTCGAGAAATTCTCCAGTTCCTTCTGGAGATAATGATGATACCGGAGAATTTTGCGCGAGGGTGCTCCCGATGGAGGAGGAGGAGGAGGAGGAGAAGGCAGACAGAAAAGAAAAGGGGAGAGAAGGAGCCCGGGTCAAAGGACGCGTGGGAAAGAGGATAGAAAAGTGAAGGAGAGAAAGAAAGTGTCGCGGTGATATCCGATGGGGTTGAAAATTACAGCAAATTTGACCTTTGACCTTGCTCTCTTCATCCCCTCCTACTCGAGTGTACATGAAATTTCCAGAGCGAATCCAGGGTGAAAATATTTCATCTCGTCCATATCGATTCGCAGTGGCTCTTAAGCACTCTCCCCCCTCTCTCTCTCTCTCTCTCTCTCTCTCTCTCGCTCTCTCCAACTATGAAACGTACACCGAGATAATTTACAGGACACCCTCTTGTAAAATGTCAAGCAAATCCTCCCTCTTCCTCTTCCCTCTCTCTCTCTCTCTCTCTCTCCCTCTCCCTCTCCCTCTCTCTTTCTTCATCCAGGTGTTTTACGTTTGGAAAATTATGGTACGACATATAACCTACGTTTTAAAGCTAATTAATTCCTATTGTATATAAAGGTTTATCTCGTTTTACTCGCAATGTTCGTTAATTTTATGTTGAGATTTGTCAAGTACCCTGCGAGCTATACACACAGACACACGTGCGCATGCAAAGTGTCTCCTCTCGTAAAATTCATTAGAATTTCGTAGAATCCACTGAAATTCACGAAAATTCACGAGAGAGAGAGAGAGAAAGGTTTTCAGAATCTCATTGCCAAGAGTGTAATTTCAACTCTTTTTTTTTTTCTCCGATTTATTAAAATAAAAGGGTTAGTTTTACTCTTGCCATTACCGCGTCATTGATAATTATTCGTGCAATCGAATCATTGAGTAGCTCCACTGATATTCGTTAAAATTTCTAACGGTATTCGCCATCCGTTCTTGCAAACGATTGTACCAGCGAGATTAACCTTTCTTTCAGTGACGTCACGATGTCGTCCACGGTACGGATGTTGCTACGTTCGCCAGCATTCGACGCTCGCCAGTGGGAGGACGAGGAGTTGCTGCTGATGCTGCAGACCATGTTCGTCGAGCTGGAACTGCCCCAGAAGTTCAACATTCCCCTGTCAACCCTGAGGAACTTCCTCTGCGAGGTCTACAACAACTACAACGAAGTGCCATTCCACAACTTCCGGCATTGCTTCTGCGTTGCGCAAATGGTGAGTAGGAGGAAGCTTATAATTCACCGGAGATTATCGACTCCCCGGAGGTAGTCGCTTCCCGATGATGCTTCATGCACGGAATTCCACGCGAGGGGAATTTTCCGAGCGACCTTGGAGCAAGAGCGAGGACGGCAGCCACCCCCTCCCCAGAAAATTCCAAGGATTCTTTTAGCATCGGCGAAAATAAACAAATCCCTAGCTATTCCCCGCGAAAGATACCCGGGGATAGCGAAGTTAGCAAAGGCTGAAAACTAGCGAGGGGATGTTGGGGGTGCGCACCCCCGCGAGGCGGTAAACGACGCTTTTCCAGCGAGATCGGTAAAACGCGCGAAACTCTCGATACTCGAGGCTCTTCCGAGTAATCCTGACCTTGAACGAGGAACGCGAGACTGACCCCGGGGGTTGGGGGTGGAATCCTGTAATTGCAGATGTACGCGATTGCGTGGGCGGCGGAACTGTCATCGCGGATCGGTGACCTTGAAGTGTTCGTGCTGCTGGTATCGTGCATATGCCACGACCTGGACCATCCGGGGTACAACAACATCTACCAGATCAACGCCCGGACAGCCCTGGCGTTACGGTACAACGACATCTCACCCCTGGAGAACCATCACTGCTCGGTAGCGTTCCGCGTGCTGGCCATTCCGGAATGCAACATCCTCGCCTCTATGGACAGTCCTGGCATGCCCCCCTCCTCAACCTACAGGGCCGTTCGGGAGGGAATCATCAGGTGCATCCTCGCCACCGACATGGCGAGGCACAACGAGATCCTCGCGCAGTTCACCGACGTCGTGCCGGATTTTGATTACACGAACAAGGGACACGTCAACTTGGTGAGTGTTGCGTCGATGCTTCCCAACGTGTCATTCCTCTCCCTTCCCCTCGCCCTTTTCCTGGGAACGACGGAAATTTCGACGTCGTCCTCATCATCATCATCGTCATCCGGTCCTGCGAGGTTTTGATAGTTCGAGGGTCGGGGAACTCGAGCTGGTGATAAGGAAAATGTTGCGTTTCCCGCAGTTGTCGATGATCCTGATCAAGGTGGCGGACATCAGCAACGAGGCACGACCAATGGACGTGGCCGAACCTTGGTTGGACCGACTGCTGCAGGAGTTCTTCAAGCAGAGCGACGCGGAGAAGCTGGAGGGACTTCCGGTGACCCCTTTCATGGACCGTGAGAAGGTGACCAAACCCTCGTCGCAGTGCAGCTTCATCGGCCTGGTTCTGCTACCTCTCTTCGAGGCTCTTGGCGAACTTTTCCCGGAACTTCAGGTAACGTCATCGAGGACAGAATGGACCCCTATCCTTCCCGGCAATCCTCTGTTCCACGAGAGATCGAATCTCCCAGCCGCACTTTGACATCGACCGAATCATGTACGAAACTCGCGTGGTTCTGCACAGGCCCTGATAGTTCAGCCGGTTCGCGAGGCCTTGGAGTATTATCGGAGGTTGAACGAGGCGGCGAAGGACGAGCGGCACCATAGAAAGAGCGTGGTGGACCTTGGGGAATCCGCCCCGTCGACGACCAGCGGCTCCAGCGTGCCATCCGCGGTGGTAAAGTCCACCTCGTCCCACAGCATGCGCTCCAAACGATCCGGGGGGACGATCCATTCGAGGTACGTCGATGACTTGTCACTGACACTGGCAAGGTTGGCCACTGCTACCACCTACCACCAGCGTTGCTACCCCAACTTGGGGTTGCATCGTCGTCCCCGTGTCTCGTGGCTCTTAATGGAGAATTCGTGTTTTATCCTTGATGTCCGTTTTATTTCATTGAAGGTCACGTTCGACAGATGACGACATAACGGAAAACCTAACGAACGAGGAGGGTGATAACCTTGACAGTTCGGACTCCGAGACTGCGACGGAGGTGGCGGTGAGCGAGAAGACCTTGAAGTTCAAGATCTCGACGGAGGGTACGATGTCCGGACCGTTACCGGGCAGGAAGAGCTACCCCGGAAGCAGGAAGGGCAGTAGGGAGAAGTCGTCCTTGGACTACCACAACCACGACTTGGCGAGGGCCGTGAGGGAGCACGAGAGAAGACGAAGCAGAGGCGAGAATAATCTGGGTAGTGACATGAGCTCACCGGTGAGTGCCAGATCCGTCGAGGGCTCTCGGATCCTCGAAGAGTTCGAGAAGGACGAGGAGGATGAGGAGAAGCGGGAGAGGCCGGAAGGCAACGGGAATGCGATCGTTGAAACTTTGGAGAAGGAGGAGGAGCAGGTGAGGTCCTCGAGGAAGGACGTCCAATCCAGTCGAGACTCGAACAAATCCTTCCTATCCATGTTGAGGCAGAACCTGTCAGACCTGAAGGACTCCGTCAGTCGAAAACCCACCAAGCTATCCGGTCCAAAGACTTTCAACAAGAGTAATTCCATGAGTGGTACCACCACGGCATCGAGGCACAATAGTGAGAAGGTCCCCGCCACCGTGACGGTGGTGCAATTATCCGGTGTGAACAAACGCGCGATGACCCTGCCCAAGGACAAGAAGACCCAGGACTGTAAGAACAAGAGTTGGAGAACCGTCTTCGCCAAGGAGAACTCGCCCCAGCACGAGATCTCCTCGTCGTCTTTGGAAGTTTTGCCGGCGGTCGCGACCGTCGTCACGGAGAAGCTAAACTCGAAGCACCGGAGAAACTCCTCCAACCCTGAAGGTAAGTCCTCTAACCCGAAGGAGAGGAAGCGTCAGCAGAGCCTGTGCATCAACTTCGAGTTCAAGGAGATCGACGTGAGGTCAACGACGACCACGATGATGACGACGGCGACAGCGACGACGACGACGACGACGATGACGATGACGACGATGACGACGACGATGGCCAAAGTGCAACAACCGGCCATCATCGTGGACTCCGATGACGTTTCGTCCTGCGCGCCACTGGGTCAGGACCAGGACCAGGACCAGAACCAGGGCCGGGACATAGGCAAGATAGAGATCAGACGAAGTTCCGCCAGTATGGAGGACATCTCGAAGATCACCAAACAGACCGAGGGTGTCCTGCTAGGGGGGACCCTGGACCCTAAGAAGACCGACGAGTTCCAACATACTGGCAGCCTTGACTCGATGCTCTGCAAGGACTCCGTCAAGACCGTCAATACCGCCAAGAAGTCCTTCCCCGGTTTCATCTGGAGAATCAAGTCTGGCATGAACATCGAGGGTACCAGGAGCAACAGCACCAGTGGGTCCTTGTTGCCCGATCAAACGCAGCATCAGACCAGTTGGATATCCTCGCTCTTCAGACGTCAAGTCAGCGAAGGTTCCTCGAGTCATCCAACGTCGGCAACGGCAACGGTAACAGCAACGGCACGTTCACCCAGTCGAGAGGAGATCAAGTGATACATCTTTGCTGTCGACAAGAAGGCTGAAAGCAGGTGGTCTAGTCTTCGCGAATGGTGGTCCGGAAGACCCTTTTGCTGCAACAGCTAAGATTCCTCCACTTTGCCGAGATCAAAAGCTCATGATTCTCGAGCTTTTTCCTTCCATCCCCTCCCCCCTCCATCGTCCATACTTACACCGCGAGGTCTTCTGAAACTTTTGGGGCGAAGGACCTTCGACGATCGAACCAAACGAAAACGACACGTCCAAGTTCGGAAGTTGTTCCGGAAGTTTGAGGGACGAAGCGAATGGCGCGTACTTTGTGTTGTTTGCTGTGAAAATCTGGGAGAATTGACTCAGGGTGTAAATGACCGGAGGGACCGTATTGTTTCTCGTTCATCCGATCGCGCAGTTCTTTCGCTGCTAACGGCGAAGCGATCCATTCTGACAATGGCCAGTGGAGGAGGACTCTTATGGTCCAACACTCGAAAAAGCCTTCCTGTTGACGAAAGGAGAAGAAGAGATGGACGAAGAGAGAGAGAGAGAGGTATCTCGACTCGAAGAGGAAAAAGAGCAAAGTTCATCTTCGCATAGTAACAAAGTGTATATCTAACTGGCATCTTCCTCGAATCATTGGACTAACTTGGGAAATCCATAGTCAATCGTGATGATTCAACCTATCATTCTCTTCTAACGGTTGGAAATTACTTTGTGAGGATTCACGGCATTATTTTCTATTGACAATAATCGTAAATCGAATGTGTGTCCAGTCCTCGACTTCTTCCAGGATTCCAACAATGATTCTTCAATGACGACGACGATGATGATGATGACTCTTCTAAAGTTATAAAAGACCCTTAAAAATATCGTTAAGCATGTGAACTCCCAAAGGTGGGAAACGAACCTGGGAAATTTGCCAAGTCCACTTTTCTCCAGCGAAAAATCAAAATGCTCTTTGTCAAGAGTCTGATTGTTCCGATGCAAGTCCAGAGGGGATCCAAAGCTTTCCACAGATACCACAGTCCAGGTGCGCCCCCCCCCCCTCCCCCCGCTTGTGCGAATTTGGGCAAACCAGCCTAAAAGCGAATAAAAGCGAAAGTGTATGGATGCCCGTGACTTTCTGTCTGACCAAGATTGCACCATAAATTCAATTGTAGTTCGAAGTGTGACACGCTTGTAGATTTTTTATGGGGGTGGGGAGAGGGACTAAGAGAAAAACAATGAATGAAACAATTATATTCTCTTGGCTCTCTCTTAAAATTGGAAAGTGCTGTAGTAATCGGATTCGTGGCAAATCCATACCAAATACCTTTCTACACTAACTATTGCTACTGTTACGACTACTATTTTATTATTATTATTATTTTTAATATTATTATGATTAATTATTATTATTATTATTATTATGATAAAATATCTATAGGCGAGAGAAATAGGAACCAAGACCAGAGGGAAAGAATTCTTTTTTCTTTTTTCGCGCCATCGACTGTCGTAGCATAAATTTAACAATAAGATAAATTAAACGTGAAAAAAAAACAAGTGTATTTTCTCGAATATTGAGATTGCTCGATGAACAAGCGATGCATGCATTACGTAGACTATTTTATTTATTGTGAAGCTAAGAAGCGTAGTCTAATCACGCGTAATCATTAATGTTATTTGTTACATACATACATACATACATACATACATATAGTATAAATTTTTGCAAACGCAGAAGTATATACAGAAACATAAGAGGATATACGCATCTCAACCATTTTAAACAGAAATATATATGAATATATATATACACACATATATATACATCATATAAGAAACCTCTGTATAAATGGTTAAGTACACATAGATAGACAACCTGAATAATCGATAAATTGATCCGCTACATTGGTATCTGCAATTCTATGAATGAAATTATTTTTTTCTCTTCTTTCTCTTCTTAAGTATATAAATGCGAAGATTTCTATACTTTATCGAATCAATTATTTTCCGACGAAAAAAACCGCGGAAAAAGGGATAAAGAGATTTCTTGAAATAGACAATTTCACGAATTTCTTTAATTCGAATCGAACGTGAGTTTTATCGCGCGTATCGTTGACTATAATTGATCGAAATATTATCATTAATTGGGGCCGCGATTGTTTAACGTAGAAGCTTGTAGTATCTGATATAGATATTTATGTACGATGAATAATTGAGATCTCTAGGGGTTGATGATGACATTAAATATGAAATTGCGAAAGGACTCTATCGAATGATCTATGCTCTTGCATTAACGAGCGTTGCTTATCTTTTAACTCGTCGTCTTAATAATTTGCAAGGAACGCTCCCCGGGGATTTACTCTGGCTAAATTAACCATTCTTAAAGGTGCAGACAAATTTGATGACGTGTATAAGTAATTTGTAGTGCGTACAATAGTGTTATTTCTAATTTCTACGGTAATTTTATCCGTACCACTTGCTTGAAATCACTGATCGATGGATCACCTTGAATCATTGATGATGAGGGAGAGTATAGAAATCAGCGTGAAGCTACATGGATGTTGTGAAAGGAGAAATTTCTTGAAATTTCGCGATATCGTCGCCGTACGTCAGCGAATTAATCGGCAAGAAATTAGTCGAAGGAACGTATTCAAAGAGGAGAAACCCCAGTCTGGCGTGAATACAAAAAAGCGTAAAAGCCAAGAAGAAGGATAGAAAGAACGAGATAGAGCAGAGGACCGAGGACGAAAGAGGAATATAAAGAAATCGAGAAGGATCTTCAAAACTATCGGTTCTCGACGATTACTCGCGCTCTCATTTTTAAATGTTTATATTTTTATACTCTATCAGTGTATCCGTACGGCGATTAAACACCGCATGTATTGTTGAACTCTAGTCTTACGTTACTGTCTTCTATCCCAAAACTCACTTTGGGCATTCTTTCATTTTACATCGGTTATCGTGCAAGTTGCGTGGTGTGCATTTTCCAGTGCATTGTATGCTTCTTGTCTGCAGGGCCAGAGGGAGTAATCCAATTATTATTATTATTATGTAATAATCATTATTATTACTATTATTATTATGATTATTATTATTACTATCATCATCACTATTATTATTTTATATTAGATTTATAAAACCACATTGCCCCTAGTTTAGTATTTGTATGTATTTTCGTATTTTTGTTAATTAACAAAAGTCCCGTATTTAAAAGTGAAAATATCGAGTGAAACCTACAATTAGTATCATCCGATTGGAATCGATTGTTCGTTTCTCAAGATTATAATAATTGTTTCAGAGTTCAGAGTTCGTAGTTGCGCGTTGTCTTCCCTCCCAGCGTGCGATTCTAATTTTCTAATGATTTGTTTGAAAATTCACTTTTTAACGCGAGTAAATATTAAGATTTAAAAACTTCAGCTCTATCGACCGACCCCACGTTTTACTTGGGAGATAAGTTTGGTCAATCCTGTGAAAGATATTTTCTTTTACTTTTTTTAAAGCTTCTTCAATCGCGGTACACTTGTTTGAACGATCAATAAGATTGAAACTGACTCCACGAACATCGTGTGCTGTGCATGTATACAGTTTCCTTTATTTAAAATTAATTTTAAATTAATTTTAGGATTTCAATATTGAACCTAGAGATCTTGCTAATAAATTAACAAAGAGGGGTTTTCTCCGTGTGCATGTCCGAATCTTTCGTGTTACCAAGTTTACTCCGTAGTACCTTTACTTATATGCCGTAAATATTTCACAGGCACGTGACTCTATTTGAAACGATTATCGACTTGGAAGCTCGGTGAGAAATATAAAAAACTGAACAGTCTAATTACCTATTTTTCTGAAAAATGCATCGTGACGACACACATATGTACACAACGTTGCATCGAAGTTGGCCAATAGTATCCTATTTTTTTAAAATGAACCAAAATTCACAGTTTTAATGTTTATGTGTGTATGCGTGTTTGTGTGTGTGTATATGTGTATGTGCGCATCAGACTAATTCCACGCGAGAAGGAAACTTTATTTTTAGATTGAGCAAAAGCGACGAGGGGGTTGAAAATACGAGGGAAAAAATACTAAAGATACTGTGTGCAATTTATTTAGAAAGGAAAAACGAGTCTGAGAAAACGTCATTGAATTTGATAAATGTATTCTCGTCCGCTTTTATCTTCGACGATAAAATTAAGCGAATTTATTATTTCGCATAATTAGCTTATAGCATTAATACGACGGAAGTGAATATATCTATTAAATTCAATATTATTATTGTCGCTGAAAGAAATTTCTGAAAATAATTGTGTGCATCCTACGATAAAGCTATCGAACACTATCTGTGCCTGATCTTTGTCACTATTTATCATTTTGTCTTTTCCTAATTATTATAAATTGACGCCTCTATTCTCTCTGACCAGCTGATTGCGCAGGCCAATTTTTCTAAACTTAATCTCGCATGTCGCCCAGCGAAGTATCTTTAAGCTGACAATCGATATTAAAATTTACTTTGACAATAATATTTGATTTTTCGAACGTTCTTGGTGTCCATTCGTGTCCCGCCAATCACAGAAAACTAATTATTATTATTATGATTAATAATAATTATTATTGAAAGGTGTATCAAATGATCTCTTTCTCTCTTTTCTATCTCTCTCTCTCTCTCTCCCTCTTTGCGATTAAATGATTTGCATAAGGAAATTTTTATTATAAAAATTAGCAAGAGTGTGTTACTTTTTCAAACTCTCACTTGCATATGCATGAAACTTCATGAATTTATTATTATTATTATGAATTTAACATGGAATTTCATAACACGTTCGAAAACAGTGAAAACTCACTGATAAAATTTTTGCTACGCTTCTCAATAATACAATATAAATATTCAACCTGAATGGAAGTGGAGAGAGAGAGAGAGATGGAGGAGGGATGGGGAAGGATAAGGCGATGTAGAGTTTTTCAGAAGTTAGCCCGTGAATAAAAAGGAAATCAAATGTAATAAACTCAATTGGGCGAATAATATACACACGCGCGCGCAAATCTACATACAAAATACAACAAAACATATTTTACTAACAATAAGTTATCGTTGAAGCAAAAAAAAAGCTAAACAGGATGATAGACGTCATTATTAAAATTTTTGTCTTATTACGTGAAACAACGTAGAATAGAAAATGTATTATTTGGGCCAATGAGAAATCAATGAAGATGGGGAGAAGAGGGAAAACAGATGTGCTCGGGCCAATAATATTAGGTATAACGTACATTCGTGTCTATTTTCTCGCTGCGTATCAGAAAAAAGCACGAATTTAAGTGACACCCTAATAAAATAAAATAAAATAAATTAGTCATCGTAAAGTTTCGCTACTCGTCAATTGAATGTTTATTTAAGCCTCGAACGTTCTCTATTTCTCGATGGTCAATTACTGGGTACAACTATTGTGCTAGTTCCCTCTTTCCACTTGTGTCTGTCTTCGAGGAGGCGGACACCGACGTGTCTGTTATTGTAAAAACATCCCCTGCGATAAAAGCAAACGTTTATCAGTACAATCGCGCCAGCGGTTGCCTGACGAGGAGCCACAATCTTCTCGATCTACCCAAAAAGGATTTACTCTAAACGTAGGTTTTTGGAAAATGTTCTTCCTCTTTTTTGTCTCTCTTTCTCCTCTTCTCTTGACTTTTCCTTTCTTCCCACTTGCAATTAAAATAATTCCAAATTCGATTATTTCAGTCTTCCTTCAAACAATTTTTCGAACTTTGTTATTTGGTTGCAAAAAAAAAGTGGAATTTTTCTCGGTGCGTATTATTCGAGGAATTTACTAATTCGTGGATTAAATATTTGGCTTTCAAAAATTTTCTTTCTAGAATAGAATTGAATGGAACCATACAATATATTTTTCAATATTAAAATTGTACGACCACAAAAAACGTATGGGACCACGCAATCTGTCTGGTTATTAAATAATCAAAAGGAAAACGAACAATTGTTTTACGGTGAAGTAACACAATTAAAAATTGAGAGGTGTAATAATAATAAACATAATAATAATAATAATAATTATACTGATAATGATAATTATACAATTATAATAACGATAACGTTGAAAATAATAATAAAAATCCAAGTAAGAATAGATTTCACTATATTATAAACAATTGAACAGATAAAACGCAGTATTAAAATACATTGCATTTTATATGTTAAAAGGAATTCAATCAATTGGAATTTTAGATGAAATTTACAAAGAAATACAAAATTTCTCGATAAAATTTTAACTAGAACATTTATTTGACTACAATTTACAAATTTATTGATCCAAATATTAATGTATCATTATCGTAAGGCAACGCTGACGGATTGTTAAATAAACTGATAATCATTTCAAGTCCTTCCGCCTCCAATACTAATTAATTATTTAAGGCGCTAATTAGTCATTAAGAAGTCGTCGCGTTCGCAAAAACCGTTCGTCGTTTAATTAAATAGTAAAAGAAAATATTGAACTATATATATAATATATATATACTATACGAAATAAGATCAATGCACGAGATAAGTAATTTTTTCTTATCAATATAGATAAATATATAAACAAATAAGTATATATATAAATATGTATATATAATTATTATAAAAAAGTCATTGTATTATTATAAATAATTATAGAACACAGACAACTAATAATTGTATATATTAAAATATAAAAAAGAAAGAATACATATAATTATTATATTAAATGATTATATAGCATATTACTGTATATTATACACCCACAATGTATAGTAATACTATATAACTATATAATGTTTATTATATTATAATATAACAGTGATGCTCGTATGAAATTATGTAATGTAAAACTGTATCTTTTATGTCACATGTACGTGTATATGTGTGTATGTATGTACATATATAACAAAAATATATATACATACACCTATATACATTATTATCTCTGTAATAGAACGCATATAATTAGATCACATAATTATCACATACGGTTTACATTGTATAATCATACGTATTATCACTTTAATATGATTGTGACGTATAATTAAAGTACATGGTGATGTATTTTGTATATATGCATACAAAACGATTCCCTGTATGAATATACACATATACATTGTCTCATGTAATTTTAATTATGCCACGTATACGCATGGACATGTACACGCGAGAAAATTCGCCCACTCACGCGCACACGTACACACACACACACACACACACACACACATGCCACATATAATAATTATATATAGATATATATTCTAATCAATATATAATATCGAAGTCTCTAACAAAGCAAGAGAAGAAGAAAGAAAAAAACTGCTACGCTCGCGGGCGAGTGACTATCAATATTATTATAGTTAACGAATTGTATAGTTCAATGCATAAGATTACACGATGAAAAAAGGAGATTGCAAAAAAATTGCGTCAGATCGGAAATTGAAGCGTTGAATAACAGCCAATTGGCTGTGGCCGTTCAGTGGTGGTAGTCAAAATAAGATAGTGCCAATATTTAATAAATAAAGAAAAAAAAAGGACAATGTTAGATTATCTTGAGTGTTACGTAGACATTTTGTGCTTTTTTCTCCTTATTTTTGGAAATATGGAATTTACACCATTCTAAAAAAAGAATATGTTTTTCTCGTTAATTTTCCCTTGTTGCCATCACTGAACGATTCATGGGGAAAAAATAAACTTTGTCAGATGATACTATTAGTATATGGTATCTGTCATTCCATTTCACTCGAAGGTGTCGTAATTATTATAATTATCATAAATTTAATTAAGTAAGCCGTAGTCGATCGAGTGCGACAAGCAAGGATTGACTGTTAGTCTTTTTTGTAAATGAAAATAAGTGAATGAAATAAATATATACGTCACCATAAATACACTGAAAAGATTTATAGTATTCCCAGCCTCATTATTATTTTTTTAAACAGCCTCAAAAACATGGGAAAAGCCTCAAATCGCCTGTAATTTCGTGGAGAACTAGTATTCGATAAGTAGAACGCAGCACAAAAGGACGTTTCCAAAATTTGGACGTTTGCAAAGGGCCCTTTGCACTTTCAGAAAAACTGTTGATCATTATACTATCTTATTTTACCGAGTATTTTATATTTAAAGAATAGTTATTTATTCAGAAGATGTTTTTAAATTAGTCTTACTCTTCTGGATAGTTTGCATCGTTTTATATATGCTGGAAACTGCTGTAAGTTAGCTGAATGGCTGTGAATATAGGATAATGGATTGTATGGTGTAATGGATGAAATAAATAGGTATACATATATAAATAGTAAAAATTTGTTTATTTATATTATCTTACATACATACATTTAATTTACATACTTACGACAAAACATTTTACATTAATCTCGCTCACCATTATAACTTCATTTGTGTCTTCAAAGGTAATTGAAAATTCAATTAATTTTCAATCGCCATCCAGTTGGCATCTTGGTTTTTTTTTTTTTTTTTTTTTTTTTTTTGACAGGCTAGGAGAATCTGAAGCCAGACACCCTCGACCGCCTAACCCTGAAGAGTTAACTTTCAAGGGTAGGTGATCGAGGGTAGTGTGGGGTTCGACCCACTAAACTCCTCACCTAGGCATTTTCTGAACCACCGGATGATATCTTGCTTCACCCGATGGTTCTGCCTCTATTCTGTACTTCATGATCTCCGAAGAGACCAGGAAGCGCCGTGAAAACATGACTCGGAATCTATGATAGATTTATATATAATAGATGAATATATGATAGATCATATAGGTTTAAGGTACAGTAAAATAATGACTCTCTTGATAAAAGCTAATGAGTTTATTGCGCGGTATTAAAACTACATTACATATATTTCTCTTTTTGTTTGTTCAAGTTAAGTTTTCTGAAAAAGAAAGATCTTGATTCCATCCAGCTAATTGATTAACTATCAGCTAATTCTTCTTACGCTCAAATAGAGTCCTCTCGTGGTGGTGGTCAAATGTCCCTTGGTGTCGAATTCCAGTGGAATCATAGTTTTCTCATGAGGAGAAAACTCGTATTTGGAGATTAGGTGAACAATGCCGAGTCTCGACTGTAGATGTGCCAACCTGATGCCTGTAAATGAAATTCATCAGGAAATTAATGTCGCTTGTTTGAATGGTGGTTTATTAGCTTCCACTACTATACCCCAGCGTCATATAGAAGCTCATCATCCCCCACCAACGCACACACAAATTTACGTAACTCTTCCACTTTTGATGCTGCGATATGTGTTTGCGCGTATCGCCTAGAAGCCTTTGATCGATGACCAATTAAAGGTTCGCGTTACAAATAAGGGATAGTATAACGGTTTTCACTTACCAATACATACGCGAGGACCAGCTCCAAATGGCAAGTAAACGGTGGATGGCCTAGTTTTCGCGTTGTCCTCGGAAAATCGTTCGGGATCGAATTTATCGGGTTCTGGAAAATACTCGGGATCGTAATGAAGGCCGAGCATCGGAATTAATACGGCGGTTCCTTTCTCGATTTTCAAATCTGTTCCTGGGATCGCGTAATCTTCGTTGGCCACCCGATCGAGGACCGGAAGTGCCGGATACTTCCGGAGGGTCTCCGAGAGAACCATGCTGAGATACTCCAGAGTCATGACCTAACGACGAATGAGGTTTTCGTTCTCGTGAGTTTTCGTGGAAAAACTTAGAGGAAAATGACGCGTGCGTCGACGGTCGGACGATTACCGTGTCGTAGGTGATTTTTCCGGAATTTTTCTCGATGGCTCGATTGATCTCGTTCCTCAGTCTCGTCTGGAGTTCCGGTTGGAAGGCCAGCTCGTAGAGGGTGAAGAACATCGCCGACGACGAGGATTCGTAGCCGGCGCCGAAGAAAATTGCCGCCTGGGCCACCAGGTAATCTCCCGTGCAGGCTGCAAATGAAAACAATCCGGTAAGAAAGAGCGCGAGAAAACTGCTCGGCCATTGAAGGGAAAGAGGGGCGAGAGCGGTTGTTTCGTCATTGAATCTTTGCGAATAGGTTCCGTGTACTTGCTTCTTTCAAGCAAAAATCATATGCAGTTCCAGTAGTAGATCCAGGAGAGCGTGAAACTTTGCATGGAAAAAATCACCGGGTCAAAAATTAGTTGGAAATTCATCACAAATTCTTCAACTTACATTTCCCGTTTTTTCTAGGTAAACTTTTCCTCCACGAGTTATATCCGTCGGGGAGCTCTTTGGAAAAATCTTTTGGACTTTTGGAGGGTGGAGAACTCGTCGGAACTATCGCGGACCAGCGGTGGAGGACCAGTGCGAACTGTCAAGAACTCTCCGTAGGAACTACGTCATTTCGCGCATAGTATTTCGCGATTTTCACCTGCGACGATCGATTCGATTCCACCGTAGGACAGACGGAGACGGAGACGGAGACGGCGATAAAGCGATGAGTGGCGAGAGTAGAGGAGTACTCACGGAAAATGGTTTGGTCCGGATTCGCCTCGTATTCCCTCTTGAGTTGCATTAATAGATCAAGCAAATCGTTTCTCGATTCATTTAACTTTTGCCGCTCCGTCGCGATGTCCCAGAAGACTTTGCGCAAAAAGTTCGTGCTGCTCCTCTCGAAGAAGGACAATTTCAGGAGGTTGACGAGAGTCGGCGAGAACGTGATAGCCTTCGCCTCGAAGCCGTGCCATAATTGGAAATCGAAGATTTTCCCACCGTACTTACGAAATTCCGCCTCCGGATTATTTAGACTGTTGGCGCGAGTTCCGAATGCGGTTGCGCTTATCGCGTCAGTCGTGTATTTCGCGCAAACCTCCTTCACGTTCAAGCAACCTCCTTCGTCTGTAAGGAAATTCACACTGCGTCAGTCGCTGAAAATCCTGAGAATTTACCCCGTCGTTCTAGCCCGCGCGCGGTTCGCTTCCGAGAGGACGAGGAAGAGCGTAAGTGGTAAGCTTTAAAATTGAGCGAACGGCTAGAAATTCGTCGAAACGCCTCTCGCCTCGACGCTTCTCTCGACGGTTCCGTCTCTCGTGCGTGGGCGCATAGCCGATTTGTGCCTACAAAGAAATCCCTTTAGAGATTGAAGTAACAGATTGGAATGAGCTGGAGCAGTGGTGAGCTCAAAAATTGGAGAGACCAGCCGCCGCTCGATGGAAAAATCGCGCCAAGGTCGTGAATTCCGGCGTGAAGCAAATGTCCCCCCTCCTAGGAACAGCCCGCTTACCAGTCACGTTATCGCGCATGTAAGTGTCCAGGTCATCCCCGACATCCTGCAGGAGCTCAAAAATCTTCTTGAGCTTGAGGGAGGTGAAGAGCGGACTCATCTTGCTCCTGAGGAACTTCCAGCCGGGATTCTTCAGGCCGAAGAGGTTCGCGTGTCCCAGAACGTCCGACTCCCTGGAGTAGACGAGACGCTCGTCGAAGACCTGCGCGTCCTTGACGAGCACGTGCTTGATGATCTCAGGGTCACGCACCATCAGGACCGGACGCTCTAAAATGAAGAGACCCGCATAGGGAAGACCCGCGCTTTCGTCGTAGAGTCTCTTGACGATTAGGCCAGTCCGTAGCCTTGGCAGGAACCAGTCGACGAAGTTGCAGGAGACCCTCAAGGCTGGGATGTAAGGGACCCCCCTCCTCTTCCAATAATCGAACTTGTACCTCAACAGAAGCCAACAGACGACAGAGACCAAAATCGCTGAGACTATGGCAAAGTCCATGATGCCGCTTGAGGTTACAGCCATTTCTCCTACCTTTTCCCCCTTCTTCCCTCCGCTTTCTTTGTAACTCCTTACCTGGGCAAAGCAGAAGCGTGTATGTGTGTGCGTGTGCGTCACAGGGTGTGTAAAAAGCAGAAAGAGAGAAAAGAGAGAAGATGTTTTAGGATATTGGAAAACAATCGGTTGACGATGCGAGGAGAGGAGAGGAGACGAGAGGGAGGTTTGCGGTGTCTCGCAGTTTGTCAGGAAAGGGCCAACCCTTTTATCGCTTTTTACTTTCAATAGGCTTCCGCGCAAACATCAATTTATTTTATCCGCCGAGTCGCTCGAGCCTATTATTGACTTATTCGCTCTCCGCTTCTGTTTGCACTTGCTCCATTTACGTTTGTTCTCGGCTACTACGGCAAATGCTCTCGTGGTTCGCTTACTCTAAGAGCTTCCACAGTGATTTCACTCGGAGGTCATTACGCAAACAGCTCGCTTCTAAAACTTCCGACTGCCTCGCACTGACCGAGACTCCGCCGCGTACGGCGGACCGCCATCGGCAATATCGCACTGACTAACTTAAATAAGCTGAACCAAGAGCCAATAAACTCCGCGCGGAGATAAAATGTATCTTGTTCAAGGTCGGCGTTGCTTTATCAGGCTTAACCCTATGCAAGTACATGCAATTACGGATCTTGGATTTAATCTTATCTCCGCTTTTATCCCGAACCTATCCGGATGTTTTCTTGCTCGCGTGCTCTTTTGTTGATCGATTATGCAACGAGTCGATCGTTACGACGGATTCGCATTTCCTCTCTGCTCCTCTCTCTCTCTCTCTCTCTTTTCCTCTGTAGGTTTTTAATGGTTTTCGTAAAAAAAAAAATCCGAGGTTTTCCACAGGATTTTTCCGCGCGTTCATCGAGAGAGAAACTTTCTACGGAATTTCCGGGGATTTGTCAATTTTTTCGAAAATGGCGCGAGGGGCGGAAGGGAGAGCGTTTTTGACACTTACGGAGTGTTTTTTGGCGGTCTTTCACGGTCTGTAACTACTTAATTATGCGGTTTCCCCGTGTTCCCGTTCGCGGGCACACTCGTACATTGAAGGTTGCCTCACTGAATCTACCCCCACCACATTGCAATTTGTCACACTTTCTACAGCCGGATTACCCGAAAGTTAGTGATCTAATGGTATATTAGAAGATCGCGCTTTAAACTGGGAAGGTTTCACTTTTTCTCGATTTGATGTGCTGCGCCCCTTTCGTCTTCTCTCCCACCCCCCTCTCTTACTTCAGTGGAAAAACTTGGGCGAATTCGTCTAGGAATTTGAGAACTCGACCAGTTCGGACTGAAGTTAAATTCTAACTGCGTATATTATTCTCGCAAATTGTACTCTAGATCTACACATGTACTTGATGCGCATACATATGTAGCGTATGGTACTCGTCGCTATCTGTGCTCTCTACTCTCAATTGATCTACTTAAAAATAAAACTCACTCTCGTAGGATTTATCGTTCTCGACGACTATTCCAGTCAATTTCTTTGAGATTATTTTATGAGAAAGCGATAACGTATCGAGTACGAGCTTTATTTAACATCGCACGGGATATGTTAATGCGGCGAGAGATTAAGGAAAGTTTCTCTAAAAGTAAACAATATTTGATTTTTCAATCAAATTTCGTAAATAATTGATAAGGGCGGGAGTTTTATTGGACTCTCTCATTCAACATCAAAACAAATGTTACGCTTGCAATTAAATCGATCGAATACAAAAAAGAGAAACTATTTGTAATGCACAGTTTTCGTATTTACATATTCATTGACTTTTTGAATAGATGACGAGTAAATAAACTACAATCTGTCTTGCGCGCGCGCGCGTATGCGTGCGTGTATGCAAATGATGTCTTAAATCGATATTCGGTTTATCCTCTTATAGCGCAGAATTTAAATAATCTCCAATCGGTATTTTGCAAGGTAACGCGAATCAAGTTTTACAAAAGAATTGAGTTTTAATTTGTTTCTTCTTCTATTTTTTGAATATTTAAGAAAAGTCCGCCGTCGCACTGGACCGTGAGACTTCTCGGATTGAAGCGCATCGGGATAATGGTTTCCTTGCACGGGGTGAACTTCCATTTTCTCAATAAGATCAATATTCCCAGTTTCGATTGCAAGAGGCCTAAGCGCATACCTGAGTATCAAAAACAAACAAAACAAAAAAAAACCACAAGAAAAACATAGCGATTTATTTGAATAAACACTGTGCGACTGATCGCAAAATTGCAAATCGAACACAATTTCCTTACCTATGCACATGCGAGGTCCATCGCCGAAGGGAATGTACGCGCAACTCGGTATGTTTGCCTTGTTTTCCTCGTTAAATCTTTCAGGGTCGAATCTTTGCGGTTCCGGGAAGTACGCGGGGTCGTAGTGCAACCCCAGCAATGGAACATAAACGGGGGTGCCCTTTTCCAATACCAAATTGGAGTCCGGAACTTTGTACTCTTGATTCGTGACACGATCGAGAAACGATACCACCGGATACTTCCTCAAGGTTTCGGACAGTACCATGTTCATGTATCTCAGATTGTTCACCTGTGAAAAGTAAGGGAGCGACACACGCGTGAGTAGACTCGATGATTCGACGCGATTGGCGAACGAGATGAGATGAGACGAGATCGTTAAAAAAAAAAATAGAGAAAACTCCTTGGTACCAGGTCGAAGGTGATCTCTCCGTCGTTCTCCAGTAGAGCGTCCTCGATCTCTCTCCGCAATTTGCCTTGAATCTCCGGATGAAGCGCCAATTCGTAGAGTACGAAGGTCATCGTGGTCGAGGAAGTTTCGAAGCCTCCGGTGAAGAAGACCGCGGCTTGGGCGAGCAAATCGTCGCCGTCGAATCCTGTAAATTCAGCGGGTGAAACTCCATTGGATTCTGGGAAAAACTGGTTTAGGGGTAGTGGGAGAGGGGGTGGGGGTAGGAGCACGGTGGAAAACTTACTGAATCCTTTCAAGCTATTGTCATTTTTATGCGTCTCCTTCAGTTCGGCCAGGAAATCCACCAGGTCGTTTCTCCGCGCGTTAGTTTCCATTCTGTCCATCAGAGTTTGCCAGAAGACTTTCCGGAAGAAATTGGACGGGGCTTTCCCGAAAAACTCAGCCCTCAACAACCCCATCATGGAGGGCATGAAGAAGCAAGCGAGGAACTCGATGCTCCGTAAGAAATTGTACTCGAACACCAATTTGCCGTACTTGCGGAAGATCGAGTCAGGATTCTCCAAGGACTTTGCCTCCAATCCGAAGGCCGTTAGCGCTATCATATCCGTGGTGATCCTCGCTGCCAGATCCTTGATCTCCGTTACTTCGCCGGGTGCTTAAAAACGGGTGGTGAGAAGCTTCGCTTTAATTCTCAATCGAATCCTCTCTCGATTGTTCGACGATTGCGCGAAAATCTAGCAAATTCGTTCGCTCTTACGGGGGGACGGGGATCTACGCGTGGGATTCTCCTTATCGATCAAACTTCAACCGCGGGACTCGATAAGAAAATTAGAGAGTCGTTGGAATAAATTTCAGCGATTATTAGATTAGACTGTAACGTGTCCTACCGTGCAAACATACGTATGTGCGTACATGTGTGTACGCGCATAATACGCATGTGTACGCGCTTGCCTAATGATGCAATATACATGCGTGAGTAATAGCGCGTGTCACAATCGATATTATTAATCATAGATAAAACTGCGTTTGTACCGATGAGCGATAAGAGCGGCACTCGTCTCTTCAATTGCACACGTCGATTACGATGCAATCGCGAGATCTGACCTTCGTCGTTGAAGCGTATGATCGATCGCTCGATGGATCTTTGCATCCGTGCAAATTCGCGAGAAAAAAAAAAAAAGGAAGTTTCTCTCCCCTCCGCCTCTCGTCCGCGCGTTCTAACGTCGATAAGTGTATTCTCCGCGCAAATCTCTCTTTCTCTCCCTCTCTCTCTCTCTCTCTCTCGCTCTACCTTTCAAATTCAGCGACTCCATGTGAGCATCGAGGTTTCTGCCGATGTCCACCATCAGCAGGAACAACTTTTTAATTTTGCCGGACGTATAAATGGGCGACAGCTTCTGCCTGACGGTCCGCCATGCTGGATTTTTAATGAGGAAGAGATTCGCGTATCCCAGGCGATCCTCCTCTCTGGCCGACGCGTACCTGTCGTAGAAACTCTGGAAGTCCTTCACGAGGATCTGCTTGATCAGATTCGGGTCCCTCGCCAGCAGGAAGGGCTTGTCAAAGATGTAGAACCCGACGCAAGGTTCCTCGGGAAATTGCTCGTAGATGTCCTTGACGAATTCGCCGGAACTCGTCCGCAGGAAGAAGCACTTGGCGAAGTTGCCCAGAAACGGGATTGGTTTGACTTCCCGCACCCCCCTCTTCGGCCAGTAGCGAAAATTTCTCGTCATGTACAGATAGAGGGAGAGGAAGCACAGGAGAAGGATCGACGCGATTATCAGCGCCACGTCCAAGATGAGATTCGACGTGATCATCGCCATTGTCAACGGAGCGTTCTCTCTTCCTGTGCTTTTTCTTTTTTTTATCGCTTTTTACTTCGCTCTTTTATTTCTGCCGCCCTTGTCCCAGAGCGGTAATCTCAAAGCTCGCTCTATATTCCTGTATTGGACGCTGTTTTGGCCTCTCGATTTTAGCGGCGTTGCGATTGCCGGTCGATCCGCGCAAGCGGAAAATAAAAAAATTTTCCTTATCGGCGTGCCAAAGTCTGACTTGTTCTACTTCATTTTCCGATTATTCAATATTTATCGAATATATTACTGTGTATGGCACTACTACTCGGTTTTGGTGAAACTGCAGTGACCGTGGAATGTGTCGCTCACTTATATACCCAGCAGATAGACAGAACTTTATCTCTGTACTGACGTTATAGTTTTAAGTATAGAGCTACGGCGCCTACGCATAATTACACACGCGTAAAGACAATGATTAATCATTTATCGCGCGCTGAACGCTCGCACTTTTCTCGGGGAGATGTTCCAATTTTTCAGCTTACCACCAGCTACAGCGTAGGAACGTTGCGTAATGGAATCTGGTTCGAATGCACGTAAATTTATTCGTGTAACGAAAACAAATTGTTTTCTTTTATACCGCCGTAAGAGGAAGAAAAACGGGCAAAACTCATTTATTTAACATCGAGTCTCACGAACATATTTCTCTCTGTACAAGATGAGAATGTGTAATCTTATCGAAATTTATCTTTATTCATATTATCGGAATATAAGTACAGTTGCTTAATTTATTTATTTCACTATCATCGATCGTATAGATTGCAAGACTGGTCTGAGTCACATTTAGATTGGATTTATCTGTGAAACTGGAAATTTTAGCCATACACTGGTCTCTATCGACGAAAGCATCTCTCCATTTTGGTTTTATCTCCTCGTCTATCGACTCTTGATATCCAATAATAGCGAATTAATTGCAATAACTCAATATGACTCGATAATTAGTCTAGTTTCATACTTGTCGAACACTCTACGATAAAAGAAAGAACAAAAACTATATCTACATATATTTACACGATTATTACAAGGAGTCCCTTACTAGTTAAGAATATTTCGTTCTACTTTTAGTACTATATATATATATATATATATGTCTCTGTGTGTGTGTGTGTGTGTGTGTGTGTGTGTGTGCGTGCGTGTTAGGAGCGAATATGTACAAAACACAAGGAAACGTGTAGTACTCCAACTGTACAAGGAAAAAGCAGATTTGGCAAAAAAAGCTCATCCAGCGACAGTCGACAGCTTTCGTACGGTGAGATTTAATCCCCCGATGGCTTGCATCGTTACTGCCCTCGAGTCCAATTTCAGTGGAATTGGGGTAGCTGCGCAAGGTAAGAATTCCCATTTCCTGAGTACTTGGGCCAAGGCGAGTTTTACTTGCAAGACTCCTATTCTCATACCTGGGGTGAGAAAAGATTCGATGAATCACGATGAATGGCAACGCGCGATAATCAGGGTTTTTCGAGGGTTGGAATTGCCTCCGGAGGGGTGGGGGTGTAACTTATTAGGACAGTAGTGCTCGATTATCGCCAGCGTTGAAAGACCTACCGATACAAATGTGAGGGCCCTCCCCGAATGGGAAATACGCGAAGGTCGTCCTCTTCTTCTTGTTCTCCTCGGAGAATCTCTCGGGGTCGTATCTGTCCGGATCGGGGAAGAATTCTGAATCGTAATGAAATCCCATCATCGGTATGTAAACGGCCATGCCTTTCTTCAGGACCACATCGGAGCCCGGTATCTTGTAGTCCGCTGCGACAACGCGATCCAGAAACGGCAACGGTGGATACTTGCGCAAGGTTTCCGCAATCACCATGTCCATGTACGGCAGCTTATTGACCTGAAAGCGTTTTCGAGGTTCCGTCGTTTAAAGATCGAAAGAAGGGGGAAAAAAGAGAAATTGGAAACGAGAGAATTGCGAGGAATGTGCGAGTAAGGGTGGGGAGACTGGGAGTGACGGGAATGGGGGTAAAAGTTAGCGAATAATTTAGAAAGCGAATAGAAACACGTGCCATTTCGTATGTTATTTCCCCGTTTGTTTCCTCCAGGGCGTCGTGGATCTCCCGTCTGAGTTTCGTTTGAATCTCGGAGTTCAGGGCAATCTCGTAGAGGGTGAAGGACGTGGCGAGCGAGGTGGTCTCGAAGCCACCCGTGAAGAAGACGGCCGCCTGGGACAGCAAGTCATCGCCGTCGAACTCTGCAATAGCGTCGATGACGGATGATGATCGTCGTTTCGATGATTTTCCAAAATTACAAAATACGATCTGCATTCGTGCGCGCGAATCGCAAACGAAACGCAGATCGTAACGAGTGGAAGATACGCGCGAAGAACGCACGAGAGAGCGAGAGAGAGAGAGAGAGAATATTCATGCGAAGAGAGACTCACCGAAACCCTCGACGGCATTTTCCTTCTTCTTCTTGTTGAGTTCCACCAGCGTGTCGATGAGGTCGTTCCTCTTCTCCCCCGATTGCATTCTATGGTTGATGGTCTCCCAGAAGACGGACCTGAAGAACTGCGTGGTCTCCTTGCCGAAGAACTTGGCCTGAAGCAGCTTGACCAGCACGGGATAGAAGAAGATCGTCATGAACTCGTAGCCCCTCCAGCCGCTGAAGTCGAAGACTTTCCTGCCGAACTTCCGGAACTCCGCGTCAGGATTGGCCAGGGAGTTGACTTGAAGGCCAAACGCGGTGGACGCTATCATGTCCGTCATGAACTTGGCGCTGAGCTCCTTCATCTCCAGGTCTTGGCCGGTGCCTGCGAAGCGCAATTCACTCTTACGTAACGATAAGATTCTCGATAATCGAGAGTCTTATTATGAATTATGCAAAACTAATTGGATGTTTATCCGAAGAGTCAGAGCCACTCTCGTTGAAGTTAAAGTCCGCTCGTAAAGTCTTGCCGCGGTCAAACTCACCGTTCCGATCGCTCGCGCACCTTTGATTCGCAGGGTGACGACAACCAGCGCTAAACGGGGAAAAATTAAAGAGGGTGGGTGGGGGGTGGAGGATCGGAAAACGAGAGGATCGTTCGAAATAGCGAGCAAACTATTAGGGGGGGGGGGGGGGGATCGATGGAGAAGCTTTCGCGTCGGTGATGTTTCGCTCACCTTCCAAGTGCAAGGACTCCAGGTACTTGTCAAGGTTGTTCCCGACGTCCCTCATCAACTCGAACATCTTCTTCACTTTGCCGGACGTGTAAATGGGGGTGAGTTTTTGGCGGACGCTCTTCCACGCGGGATTCTTGATCATGAAGAGGTTGCTCGCTCCTATCCTGTCGTGAACGTCGGGCGACGCGAACCTGTCGGGGAAGTAGTTGAAGTCCCTGATGAGTACCTGCTTCACCAGGTCCGGGTCGAGGATCATGAGGTGCGGCTGGTCGAAGAAGTAGAAGCCCACGTAGCGAAGTCCCTTGTAATTTTCGTAGACCTCCCTGACGAACTCCCCGCAGGACTTTCTGTGGAAGAAGATGTCGCCGAAGTTGCCGAATATCGGGGAGGGCGTGAGCTGCTCCACCCCTCGTTTCTTCCAGTACCGGAAGTTCCTCGCCGTGTAAAGGTACGCGCCAACCAGAAGAGTCGCGAGTACCGCGAGAGCGTCCAGCACCCAGTAGGGGGTCAGCACCGCCATTTTTTCCTCCTTTCGATACCTGCGACGAGACAAAGTCAATTTTACAAAAAAAACCTCTGTAGACCGTCGATCTATTTAAATCGCGTAGAAAACGTCAGGAGGAGAAGAGGAAGAAGAAGCACAAGCAGATACTTCGGTAGTTCCTAGAGGAAACTCGGTAGATTCTATAAATAAGAGAAATGTAGCGCGAGTAAGTTAAACTCCGTTAAACTCACTTTGCCTCGGTGAAGGGTGGGACGTGGATGGGGATGGGGGTGGATTGGCAAAGAAGGGTTTTATGACCGGGTCAACGGAATCGATAAACAAATAAACAGGTTCCCTCTCTCTCTCTCTCTTCTCGTACACGGAAGTCGACGAATTTAACGACTAATCAAGCGCCCGTGGAAACTTCTACAAATTACACCGTCTCTCCCCCCCCCCCCCAACTATTCGAGGGAGAGAACTCGACTGGGCGCCGATTCTCCCCGTTCGATCTCCATGGAGAACCAGACGGAAAGTTTGCAACTTCTTCCTTCTCTCTTCCGGTTCTCCCGTTGTTCTCGCTGCTTTTCTTCCGTCGTTTAATACAAAAACATAAATAGTGTCGTCGTGGAAGAGAGTAGGCGCGCGCGTTCTATTCCCATGGGGTGAGCGAGTTCCGATGGATTTTACGAGAGGCTAAGGCTTTCCCGGAGAGAGAGAGAGAGAGAGAGCGGAGGTTCCTTTCAACAACCCCCATTAAAAGCATGGGCGTTCGCTCGATTTAAATATAAATTGCATTAATCTGCATTCCAAGTGGTTTCTTACGGGTTTACGGGGAACGCAGTGGAAACGATCGACGAAGTTTACCGGTCGCCGTCGCCGTGGTCGTCGTCGTCGTCGCTTGCGTCTTCGCCGTCGTTGTTTTCACTTGGATCGCGCCGATTCCGCCGGAGAACATGGAGAACGGCCTTCCGCGAGATTGCAGTTCCATTTATTGAATCGGCTGCTCGCCGCAACGACCGCCATCAGATCTCCCCTCCCACTTTAACGATTCGCTGTGCCAGCCCGTTCGCCAGGAGACGCTCGGGGGTTCTACTCTCTTACCCCACCCACTCCCTTCTCGCCCCCCTTCCCCCTGCCTATCATCGGTAACAAATTACTCGATACGATATCGTCCAATCGCGAGTGACCGGTTCACCGAGAAATATTTATCATTGTTCTCCACCTCTCTCTCTCTCTCTCTCTCTCCGGAAGATCGTGTTTGGAGAACGTTTGGAAGCGAGAAATTTTTCTCATAAAAAAATCAAAATTGAACGTCGTTGGGAATCGAGAGAGAGAGCACGGAAGGAAAAGGGCGAGTGTCGCGTGGACCGATCGAATCTTTCGTCGTTGGAGGGATCGTGTTGGGAGGGGGAGGGGGGAGTTGCAAAGTTTGTTTGCGAAGATGTCGCGGATTCTCTCGTCGACGGATTTTCCTCGTTATCCAAAATCGTTGTTGGATCGGACTCGATTCGATTCGATTAATTGGGGTCGAGACTAATGGGCGATTGGCCTGGCCTAGTAAACTCCGCGACTTTCCGCGTGTTTTCATTTTAGCCTAACGGACCAGGCTGGAGGATGCACCGGCTCTCCCTCCCTCCCGCCGCTGATAATAGCCAGAGCGGAGACTCTCTGAATAACAAGCAATTATTTTAATAGCCGGTTAGAGTGATAGATAACACTTTTCAGGAAACCAGTGGCAAGTTGTAAAAGTTTCTCCTCGACGACGACGACGCACTGTCATCCGCATGCTTTATTGTTCCACGACCCCGAAGTACGCGGAGAGCTCCACCCAAATTGCATAATTTGCATTTACATGAGAACTCATCGACCTGCACACCCGCCGCATCTCTTACGTGCGCGACTCTCACGTGCATGGAAATATTTATCTGGACTGCGCAGTTTGGTAATGCCGATGATGATGACCTTCAACCTCGGATCGGATCGCTCATTGGCGAACGATAATGTTAAAACCTCGCGTAATCGCTCGCCGGGTTAATTTTTATAGAAAAATATACGGCTCTCTCTCTCTCTCTCTCTGTTTTTTCTTATTTTTTCGTCGCTTCTGCGTAAAAAGGGAAAAATTCGATGTCGATGAACTCGACGATTTTTATAAAAACTCGCGCGCGCGCGCGTTCGACTCGATTCGAGAAATAAAATTGTAAAATAATTTCGCCAGAGATCGGCGAAATGATTCTCGGGTAAAAGTGTCATGGTTGCTCGCGGATTCCCATTGATCATTTTTAATCGACTGTTTACCTTCGGACACTGACGCGAGATTGTCGCGTGCGTTAAATCGACAAATTTGCGCGGGTCGCCATTAAACGACCCTCTATGGCGATTCGATGATTTTCCTCTTTTGGCGGAAGCAATTAATAAATCGCAGTTTTTCCACGATACCAGTTCCAGAAGAGGAGTGGGATTTAATCGCTGGAGGAGGAAGCCAAGCTGCTCGAGAATGAAACGTGAAAACTCCGTCTAATCACTGCTATTTCCCCCCGTCCCACCCCCCTCCATGGAAACCGGCACGTCAGCTCGGTAACGTGAAAAAATTCGCGGAAAAAATCATTGATCATTTTTTCTCGCTTGATGGGAGAGATTGGAACGAGGAAGGAAGAGGAAGAGAGAGAGAGAGAGAGAACACAAGAATAGAAAATGCAACACAGAGCCAATCACCGTGCGAACATTGTTGCTCCGTCGCACGTGCAAAATTTTCTTTCGATATTTGAGTTATGATTTTTCTCGTCGAGCGCGGCAATCCATCGATAATTTATTATGTTAAATTCATCGACGATTAGCGATGCAACATTGAGAATGAGCGGACGTGGAGAAAAAAGTGCGCGTGTATAGCGCGCGCGCGCGCGTCACGTAAGAGCTGGATGGATTTTTCACGGGGTCTTCCGGATAGGGAAATTTTTTTATTCGACTGCATTTTCCTGGTCGCGGTATCGCGTAGCGCGCAACAACACATGCAAAACCGTTGATGCGTGAACGCATTCGTCTCGATCTCGGCAATCTTCCATCTTGACAGCTCTAATGTTCCCCGTAACTTCACGTGACTCGAAAATTGCCTTTCCGTGACACACGTAGGAAACGCACTTGCATCGCGAGGTGCGCGCATACTCGCGGATATTCCCGCGGCGTATACGCGATATGCATCGATCCCTCCCCCCTCCCCCCTCTCGAGGTACAACATCTTAATAAACAAAACGAAATAAAAAGTTCAAAATGATATATCGCGTTTCCTCCATACATGCAAATAAATATGCACGCGTGTCACTGCGTGCGTATATCGCATCTTCCTCCCGAACGAAATACCGTGGATGTACGAGAGAGAGAGAGAGAGAGAGAGAGAAAAAAACCACTTTCGAAATTTTAATATTTCAGTAGAAGCTTGTATAAAATCGAGTTGCGTTACATAAACGGTACGGAAGAGTAGAAAATATTTTCTTGATAAATACGCGCGCGCGCGCGAGGAAAGTAAGTTAGCGTTTGTGGTAGTAGGAGGAACTAAAAAACTAAGAAAACGTAAAACGAAATATTAAATTAGTGTTGAGAAAAGGAGAGAGGGTGTGAGAGAGGAGAGAAAAAGTTTTGCGTTAATCCACGAGATCTGCGTGAGATGGTTCCTGCGCGACAGGAAGAGGGAGAGGCGATTCTCGTTATTTGGCACGTAACGCGACGCGTTGTACCGTGTTCTGTTGTGTCGTGTCGTGTCGTGTCGTACATCTACGAGAAGCAGGGAGAGACACGCAGGCAGGCAGACAGGCAGACATTGAACCATTCGCAGCGAGGCAGCCCTCGCCAGAATTTAATTCCACGGGTTGAAACAGCAGCGGTGGCCGTCTATTAATGACGTAAGACCGCACGGAGGAAACGGTAGCGCCGGCAGCCCTGAAAAAACCATCGCCGGCGCTGTGAATCACGTCTAAAAACACCCATGAGTATCCAGGATGCGTGAGAAACACCATGGGCAAACACCATCCTCTTGGGCAAGTGGCCAGTAGAAAAACGTTCGATCCTCCTCGGAGGAGAGACGCGAGACGCTTATTTTCTCTTGTGCGCTTTTTCCACGCATACACGCACACGCGCAGGGATTTTTATTGCATGGACCCATTAATCCCCGCGTGTCAAAGCGAAGAAATCTCGCGAAAAGATTTTGTCGCTCCGTGAGAATCGGAGAAGCGGCTCGGGGTTTTACGATGCTTTTGCGTGCGCGTGTGCGTGTGCGTGTGCGTGTGCGTGTGTGCGCGTTGTGTTTATTTTGTAGACGGTATCGCGGGGAGAAAATAGAAATTTCAATCTGTGCTCGATGAGCGCGCAGTTTTCATTTGGAAAATAGCTCTTACGAAACGATTATCTTCGGCCACCCCGCGCCGCGCCGCGCCACGCCGCGCCACGCCACGCCACGCCACGGAAGGAAAAGACAATGTAGGATGAGTCGACGGGTTTGCGGTACGGCGTGAAAATAAGACGCGAGATTTTTTCGGGGCTCTTCTATGAATTGCAGAAAATTAATCGCGCGTTATCGCGCGCCCGCGATTTTTATCCGACGACCAACGAAGAGAAACCTCGAAATTCCCACATATGCCACCGGTATCGTCTGTTCTCTTTGAACCGACGCCCCTTGAACGCTATACGCGATGATTACGAGTTTGTAAACGATGAATTTGTTGAAATTATGTCCGTTCGAGATCGGAGTGGTAGAGGGAGAAAAGGAACGAGATAAAGCCACGGACTAATGTCACGTTCTTGATAAACTCTTCAACTCTCTCTCTCTCTCTCTCTCTTCCTTTCGTTTCTCGATGACTCGACATTATTCTCATACACGGTTTGCAAACGCGGAATAAAAAATGATCGCGTTTTTGGCGGATGGACGCGCGCAGGATGTCGCGTATTTTACCGCGCGACGATTTTGGGGACATCCCCGCGGGTCCGATTGATCGTCGCGTCGACGCACGTGGCGTCGTTTCGTATCGTGAAAAACAATTGGACCGATGCTGAAGTTGACGAAACTTCAGCGCGAATTTTTCAGAGCGCCCCGGTGATTCGTATTTCCTATAAATTTCTCTCTCTCTCTCCCTCGCTTCCTCTCCTGGGGGGTACAACTCGCTTGACCCGGGGAAAAAAGCAACGGCCAAGGTCACCGACGGCGAACCCGACGTCGGAAATGCGATACCCGGCGAGAAAAGTGCATCTCTGCGGGTAACGGGTAATTCTCGAAATTAGCGGGGAGAGTCACGCGAGGGGAAAACTCTTTCAAGTTTTCGCGCTAAATTCTCTCCCGGCTGCCGATGCGGTGCGGCAGCTCTGCACGGAGCGAGCGCGGAGACGTCGCCGGTAAGGTAGACGCGCGTGTTTATCGACGGCGAGGGCAAGCAGTGGTACTGATAAGAAAAATCAGCATAATGAGAGAGCAGTTGCACCGTGAGCGAGGCGAGGACGGTAATTTCGCTCGGTAACACCGCTTAAATAAATTGCCAAAGACCGTATTTATCGTTAATCAATATTCGGCCGGCTATATTTATTTTAAGCGCGTTTTTCGAATTCCTATGCCTGGACGTGGCGAATAATGATTAGCGACAGTAATTCGAGGCTCCGATTGGCCGGACCAATCACGCAATCCGGGCCCCGACGGGCAAGGATAACGAGAGAGGATAATGAAGGAGCACTTACTATGTAACGTAAGTACCCACCACCGTGAAACTTTCTGCCCTGAGCGTTTCATCGCGCACAAATATCTCCCTAACAACCGTATAATCCCGGAATAACCAATATTTATTTTATTTTACGCGCGCGAAAAGCTTATCTCTCCCCGCAAATCGTTTTGCGAGAAGTCATAATTGCGATCTCTGCCCGCAATGCGAATCGTACAATCGTTCTCTAATATCCGTTCGATTGGTTGACCGGCACTTCGAATACGCGTATTGCAAATTGTGTACTTTTTAAAGAATAGGCTAGCGCGTGGTTTGGAAGAGCCTATTTGCTTCATTTCCCTTTTGTATCTAATATAATGCACGGGGGGAATAGTAATGCACCGAATTTTGAGAAAATTCATTCGTCTCTATCCCTCGCTGTACTTCGTAGTTTGTAATTTGTGTTCATTGTTTAAAGTTTATGAAACGATTATAATTGTGTAATGCCGAAAAACATTGAAGTAAACAAGAAAAAAACAAAAAAAAATAGCGAGGGTAAAAATTTTTCCCGTTCGGGATTCGAACCCTTGCGAAAAACAATACAATTAATGTGACGCACTTTTTTGCACAGGTTCGAATCCTGAGCGGGAAAAATTTTTGTCAATTTTTTTTTTTTTTCTACAAATGCTTATGTAAAATGTACAATCTTAAATAACAACTTAATCAACATTAAATATCACACGATTTTTCACATGTATCTACATATTTACTGTGTTTTTTCCTGTAAACCTAGTCTCTCGATCTTTGCATAATTTAAATAGTTTCTTTCCGCTTCTCTCTCTTTATCTTCTTTCCAATTATTTCCTATTTTTCGAGATGCTGAATCGTCGGTAGATAAATCTACCGTTACATAGTAGATCTCTTCTAGGAAAAATGATCCAGTTCGGTGTTTAGATGGCAGATGGCGCCCAAGTACAAAGCGTATAAATCTCAGCTTAAAATTTGCGGGAACATCAAAAGAACTCGATTTTTACTCTTTGCGTAATCTTGAAAATTTATCCTTATAAAATTAATAATCAAAGTAGGTCGTTTCTCACGGAAATTGAGTTTATCATCGACGAGTGCAAACTAAAAGTTTCCCAAATTTTCGTGAGAATGATTGCACCGTAAACGATTTGCGCGCGAGGAATTTATTTTTCCAGACATAGACGGAGAAGACAAGAAGAGGATGATGAGAGTACCGTTAAAAATCGAGATGCAAAAACGTAAACCGATCCTCGAGGTGTAGAATAAACAAAATCGGTTGATCCTTCGATTATCGAGCGCGGCTGGTTTTTAACGATGGAAATTGCACGGGCTTCCAGCATAAATTTTCAAGATTATTAATTAAATAAAGTAAAAGCGATAAAACTTAATGGATCCCAGAGGATTTCGAGATCGGAGGATATTTCGGCAGGACTATCTCATGAATTAAGCATCGGCCGGGGATAATGAAAATTTTCCTGAGCCATTACGCCTAATAATAGAGCAGAGATCGGCCGTGGTTTGCAATTAGCTCGTTTAACGCGCGCGTTTTGCCAACGTTGCCGAATTAGAGCCCGTTTTTATTTAATGCACGACGCCGGCACACAACGTGTGCGGCGGGAATTGCACACTTGTTGTGTCGGCATGTGGAGTAACGACGACGCCAATCGATTCTCCCCGGGGATCGTTAAATAATCGAATGAAAAACTCATTGTCGTTATCGGATAAGCATGAAACCTCGTCATCTCGCTTAAAAGCCTAAAGCAAATTGTACTGGTAAATTGATGACTAATTTACCTCGTCGGAATTTTCGACACGTTCGTGGTCGTGAAAATGAAAGAGAAACGCTGAAGTTTTCTTCTTCCTCTTCTTCCTCTTCCTTTTCCTCTTCTGCTTCCTCTTGTTTTCTCTTTTTCTTCCTACGTGAAAATGTTCTTTTTTTCCCTCCAGTTCCCTCGATCGGAGTAGATTATCGGCTGGGAGAGGAAACGTCTGGGGGCAAAAGTGAAACCGGAAGTGGCGAGCTGCGAATACGGAATCCTTTCGAAATTGGCATCGCTCGCTGGCAGACGAATAGAATTTCCGACGCTCTCTCCGAAGGATTTTCGTTTTTCTCCGTGGCAGGAAGACAGAGAATGGGGGAAATGGCTCGAATTTCTCCTAAGCTGTGGAAGGTCAAGGCTTCGCTCTTTAAATAAATTTTCAGTTCCTGAAGATCTAACGATAAATGCGAAATAAATTGTTTTCCAGGGAATAACTCTTTTCAGTCTTGTCTCATTACCAATTCCTTCGTCATCCATCATCGACCATCTTAAGATAACTCGAGAGAGTCAGTCGTATCAGTCGTCGTACATCGCAAGATTTTAATTTCGTGTTTTCGGTTTAGCTTCGTGACGTCATTGACGAAAAAAAAATTCATTACAACAATGACGCCTCCTCGGTATTTTTAGTGGCACGTTTAAAACTCGTTAAATTTAACGGAAATAACATCTTCCTTTCTTTCTCGTTATTTTGATAGGACATACCTCTATATCGTCACGGCACAATATTGACTGATCATAAAAATCATTAATCCTGAAAAAAAAAAAGAAACACGACTATATTGGTAAAATTATACATTATTTCCGGAGTGAAAGATAATTGAGCATTGTACACGAATGACGGACTTAAAAATCGGAATGAGATTAAAATCCAAAAATCGCCAGGATGAAATCAAATTTTCGATCGATCTACAGGGTGATGACACACAATTGTGAGTGTCTTCCAAATTGACGAGGTTACGAGGGAGACTAGGTATTCTTAGGTTTAACCAACTTGGTCGTGTCTGTTTTGTCGACTATCTCGTGTTGCCCTTTAAAAAAATGATGTATCTTGGAAAATAAGTATCACCGTGTAAAACAATGGTCGGTGAGAAATCGGTTTCGAATCATCATCACGTTTGACAAACTCTCTCAAGAGCTTACGGAACGTATCGATGTTAGACTCTGCGTGCGACTGCGATATTCATGCGATAGCGTTATTCGTCTTCTCCTTGCAATTCGTAGTGACAGTACGTTTTGCTCGTTTGAAAATTAAACTGTAAAATTATATGGTTGATGTGTGCGGTCGACCGACCGACCGTCCGGTATAAGAATAATTCATAATTTTGCAAAATGCCAGCAGGCGATAATTTTGCACATGCAACAGTCCGCGAGAAGACCCAGATGATTGAAATTATACAGGCGTATGTGCAATAATTATGATCGACACGCTTCAACTTCGTGAGATACTTCCTCCAAATTAGTTTCCTCTGAATATTTTCTTCGCGGAGAATCAATCGCGTGATGACAATTAATTTCACGAGTTTGATACATTTTATGAAGATCGAGTCTATTTCTTTAAACTTTTTTTATGTTCTTTCTTCTCTCTCTCTCTCTCTCTATCTCTTTTAATAGAGATCTATTTCTCCTTCTTCCCTCGCGTTTCTTCTAATAAAGTACTCAAACGTTTCCTCTACAAATTTTTTTAAAACGAATTTTGATTTTCATCATTGTCAGTGATACTCGACTTAATTTGGATTTATAATGGACGGGAGAGCACCGGGACATCGATATTACCAAATCACTCGCGAGTGTAAACGTAGAGCCAGTGCGAGAGCCAAGTTTTCAAGTTTTGGATTGAAATACGATAAAAGACTTATCGTCTCGGCTTACCCTCGGAAAAGCCAGCGTTCGAAGGAAGTGCGCCAATTTACTTTCGGAAAAACTTTCCCTTTTCGCCGCTATCCAACGATCGCTTCTCAAACTAATATATGGAAAGCGACGTCGCGATAGGAGAGTTAGCGCGCCAACAGGGACTTCGTATCTGTCCACAGATGTACACCGCTGTGTGCATACTCGAGGGTAATGCAAATAAAACGAAAAAAACTGAAATTGCCGGAGACTGCGCGATATCGGAAGATTACAAAAATCGTCCCGGAACAGATTTACAATGAAAAAAATGCTTAAAAGATTCGTTGGAAAGAAAAATCGCTGGCTCTCCATTCGTGCATCGAAGAGAGAGAGAGAGAGAGAGAGAGAGAGAGAGAGAGAGAGAGAAAGTACAGGACTAATAAAATTATTTCGAAAGGTTCTCACCCCATTGCCGCACCCTATCTTTCTTCCCCGTGAAAAGAGGAAGAGAAAAAAAAATCCCGGAGAAGGAGAGAGGTAGGAGAGAGTCCAGGTCACCTGAATTTATAACAGAAAATACACGCAATAAAATCTTGCGCACGAGTGCCGGACACCAATACTCACGCAATAAAGTCCTGGAGAGTAGCAGGCAGGAAGGAGTGTGGAACTTCCGGAAAGTTGCAGGACGAGAAAAGTTGGGCGCCTCAACCCGGATCCTCGGGATTTAAATATTACCTTGTTCGGGGCTGGATTTAATGCATTTATAATTGTATCGGGGCGGGCCCAGGTCATCGGTCGGACATCACTGACCCCCTCCCCTTCTCGGACCTACGTTGACCCTTCACCGGACACTTGACGGGCCCCGGAGAGATGGAGGGGGTAGGCACGGGCCCCGCAAGTCGCACGATTCACCTTTTCCTACGGAGGGTCACCGCTCGACACTTTTCATCCCCTTTGCCGCCATTCTCCCTCTCCCTGACCCCAGCGCGACACACTTTTCATCCGGAGCCACGGGGTTCACCGGTTTTTGAACTGCTCGTGTGCTCGCATTCGTTCCGACTTCCATGCCGACGTCCCCGCGCCGAGAGGCGGGTCCTCCTCGCTATCTCCGTCCGGGTCCTCGAGGTTCAAGGTCACTCCTGGCTACTTCCGCTATCTCAACCGGCGTAAACGCGGGAAGTTGCGGGGGGTTGCGAGGGGGTAGGGAAATTCGCAAAGTCTCTCCCAACCGATCGCGAGACGTCAAACCGACGATGAACTAGCCGGGGGTGAAACTCTCGGTTCAAGGTCCAGGAGAGCAACGACGGTGGTACGGTACAGGATGAAGAGACACGGCCGGTTGGAAACGGAGAATAAAACGTAGAAGGGAGAAATAAGTTTGCGAGAGACTTGTGCGAAATTCTCATGTGGGATAGTGGAGAGGAAATTGTCGCGCGTTCCAGGCGCGGGGGGAGGACACGTTGGCGAACGGTACACCGGCCTCCCAAACAATTAGAAAAGGGATGGTTGGACTGGCATTGCTCGCTCGCCTCCCCGAGGAAGGACACCGTCCGAGGGTTGCGTTTCAATTTCACGAGGAACCGTTATATTGCAACGTCTTCCGAAATTAAAACGCTTGGACTGCTTCCAACGTGCATCGGACTATTTTTGGGGTGGGCTGAGAAAAGAGGGAGGGGACAGGGTGGAATCCTAGCGAAATAATTTTCTGTCGCGCGTCTCTCTCTCTCTCTCTCTCTCTGATGGTAACACATGGAGTACTAAAAGTACAATCGTACAAATAAAGGCGGTACAATGGAAGGTTTAGGAAATCCCATAAGAATTAATTGTGCGATGCGCCATGAGATTTTTCTGCTGCAAAGCTTACAAAGTTTTTCAAATTTAATACACCAAAACAAATATAACTTTCTCCATAAATCATAAATTATCTTCGGTACTTTGTATTTGTTTCTCTTAAAGTTTCTTTGTTCATGTCTCTTTGTCTTTGTATTGAGAGATCTCTTTAAAGGAGACTAAATTTTTCTAATATCGAAACACTCCCGTCTCTCCCGTTCGAATCTTTAATTTTTTTCATTTTCTCGCTCTTCCACTCCCATGCAACTTCTTATTTGTATCTCGCGTACTCCCCCCCCCCCCCAAAATCTCTCGCTCTTTTTCTTCCATCCGTCCCATCTTTCTTCTCTCTCCGTTCCTCCCATCAAACCCCATGATGAATTTTCTAATGGCGGAAGCCATGATAGAGCGACGTACGCTAAACAGGAGAAGGGACAAGGGGGGTAAAAGGGGGATGGGTCATTCCCAAGCTCCGGCGTAAGAAAGAGTACAAAGCTGCAGTGGGCGAAGGAAATGGCGTCCCCCGATTTTTTTCGGCGCCGCCTCGAGATTCGGCAATAATTCAATTAGCCCGAGAGATTTAGTGGTGCGGACTACATAACTCACCATGGGGCACGCGGTGTGTGCACCATGGCAAAAGAGAGGGACTCTCGCTGCCGGTTGGAGCCACCACCTTGGCATAAATTAGAAGAACAATGCGCGCTGACCAAAGTGGACGACGAGCGTAATGGCCCCCGTTAGAATTTCCCTCCCCCCTTCCACCCTTCCAACCCGGGAGTTGTTACTTTGCACACTCGGGTGGCAAAAATAAAAATCCATCGGTACGAGATAAAGTCCCTTCTATGGGGTCACGAAAAGGTCACGACTATGGGAGATTTCGCGAAACGTGAAAATATTTTCAGGGGTTGTACGGGGGGGAGGGGGGGTTGGCGAACGTTACCGGGGAAACGTCGATCGATTTATTCCCCGCTATTTCAAGATCATCAATATGCTAATTGGAATTATTCGGGCGCCTTACCGATCATGGTCATCCTGCGAGTGGCGGAGGGGAAGGGCGCCAACCTCGGCTAAGATTCCCCCCCTCCCCCGTTTGGAGAACTGGTCGAAAGGTGAAAAAGCCGCGACGCATGCGCGATCCTATCAATTCCACGGGAGCATTAATTTCCCGCTGTCACCGAAGGCCTGGAACATTGTTATTATGACACTCTAATAACTCGTTGCTCGGTGGGCTCGTAATTCGTGTTTCCGGGAATCCCGAGAGAGAGAGACGGAGAGAGAGATTTGAGAGGGGCAAGGAGGAGAGTCGGAGCAATCCCGAATCGCCTTGAAATCGATCAAAGCCGACGCCGACAAAGCCGCCATTATTAATATCATTTACATCTCTAAGCGCCGGCCCCGTTATTATTATTTACTGCCTATATTTTAATAAACGCTCTCTCTCTCTCTCTCTCTCTCTCCCCCTTTCGCTCACTTTACTGCTCTCTGCTCTCACGAAACACAAAGTATCGAACTCTTCGTTACAAATTAGCCTTATTGGGAAGAAATAAGGGGGGAGGGGGTGGTGGAAGAGAAAGGGAGAGAAGAGAGCCTACCGGCACGAGAAGATCGTTGAGTAATATCGGCGGACCATAAAAAAGTACAGTGGAATCGAGGAATTTCTACGATGGTCCCCCTCTCCCGCCTACCATCTCGCGTTGCCCCGAAATCTGATGGATTTCGCTGAAATTGCCCGAGAGGACGTTTCGTCATGTGAGCGTCTTGCTGGAAAAGGAAATTTACCGATCCACGCACACGGCGGTCCTATAAATTTTCGAGATTCGTATAATCACGCGCGCGGCCGCGAATTACCGATTGAATTTTTTCAAGGAATCCCACGGAGATTTCCTCGGGGTATTTAAAGATTTAAAGATAAAAAAAAAAAAGAAAAAAAAAACGAAGAAACACGATCGACGAAAATCAATGGTTCGCCATGACGATGCGAAGATGAATCGTCGTTACAATTACAATTACGAGGACCGTTAGACATTTTTGATTCTTGCAGGTATACGACGACGACGACGACGACGACGACGACGACGACGACGACGACGGTGGATGGATGGATGGATGGACAGGGTGGGCTACTGGAACTTTTTTCGGGGCAAAGTGCGCGGTCGGTTGGCCACATTTTATTAACAGACAACGACAGCAACGAATATCAGAGAGGTCGAAGAGAAGAGAGGAGGAGAGGAGAGGAGAGGAGAGAATACCCTGGAGAGTCGAGGTTGGCGGCAAGGAGGAATGAGCGCGGAAGGAAGAGGAAGAAAGGAAGAAGCGAGCGGAAGAAAAAGGACGCGCTACCGGCCAATATCCTTGGGCGAGGACGACCCTAAATTAATATTCAAATCCGTATCAACCGTTCTCGCACTTCGTCCTTACAGCGGATGACCTGGCCATTGTCCATTGGCCGTGCGCCGGACTTTTCATTTCGCCCTATGAGATTCTTTTCGCTCGTGCACCCTCTGACCCCGTTCTAGGAGGTACGCGATTGGCCTAGGAGCTTCCTTGACGTTGGGAACACCGAGGCTTCTCATTGGTCGAACGCGATCTCTCCCTATCAACTTTGACCGATAAAACCATTGCCGGTCGCGCACTACGAACTGTCAAACTACTGTTTTTTACGCGCGTTACACTCCGCCTCTCTTTGGCCTATTTTCAGGATTTCGAAAATATCCGAAAATTTGCTGAATCGGAAAAATGAGTTTTCCGACGAATACAAAATACGCATGGGTGAGAGATTCTCCAGGTAGACAGAGAGAGAGAGAGAGAGAAAATAAACGAAATAACGTTTAAAAATAAAAATAAAATAAAAATCTATTTGCATACGTTATAGTTTTTTATTTATATTGTTTTTGGCTATTTGCACTAAGAGAAAGATAAATCAAGTTTATTGTTTTACTAGTGCACTTTATTGATGTTAATGACACGGAAACTGAAAATTGCTAGTAATAAATATACCTATGAAATTTTAAAATTGGTATTTCCAAAATCTCGTCATTGTCACTTACTTTTACTGATGGAAAGTGAAATTTTGTCCAGAAAATTTGCCTGGCGCCATTAAGCTGCGAGAGAAGGATGGACTATGGTCCATTTATATTTGTTAGTTTGTCGCATTAGTTGCAAAAGTTTGAATAGGCGGATTGTGAAAAGCCTCTGAGTGGCTGAAGAAAATATAGAAATTTTTCTACAGATGCGATGTAAACATTTGAATCAGAATAAACATCCGAAGATTGTTGCAAATTTTCGTTTACTCACTTCCTTCTCTTCTGTTCCATATGAGTTCCTCCGTCCGATTGTGAAACCAACCAATGTTTATTCGTATAATATTCACGGTTCGCAAATGGACGACGCAATCATTCGCCAGAGTCATCGTAGCACCGATAAAACGCGACAAGAAGAAAAGGGCGAGTAGCTCGACGCGTGAACCAGCAAATTTACTGTGATCGAGAATCTGCCGAATGGCAAAAAAGGATTATGAAAAAATAAAACAAACGGATGTCGAGGAAAAAATAGAATACGAAGAAGAAGAAGAATAGTAATAGTAGAAGAAGAAGAAGAAGAAGAAGAAGAAGGAGGAGAAGAGGAAGGAGAATGATCCCCTTTGGCGATCATTTTTCAGGTAACACGACCACAATGCGAATATTTCGGGAAAAGCCGCGTCGGAATGGTCATTTCACGGGCTTTCCACATTGTCACGTGACGTGCCCCCTCGGGGCACCCCAGATCTCGCTCTCATTTTACTAAAAGCCGATCGTATTTCACGATTCCAGTCGACAATGCGTTTTCACCCCTCGAACGACTCGATTTTCGGTTTTTCACCGGATCCTCCCTCCCCCCGTGCTCCGCCACTTTTTTTCCCCGATTTTTGCATCGGGACCCGATCATTTGTCCGCAATTTAATCATATGGCGGCACGCGGTGGCAAACGTTACGGGGAGGGGGTTGTTTGCCGACTGCAGTTCGCTATTCTGCGATGGTTTTTTCTTAACAGCTTGCGGGGAATTTATCACCGGGGGATCGAATGGTACGAAGCATAACGCCCGAGCGTGGAAATTCCTCGGAGGACTCTCCTTCCCCTTTCCACCCCCCTCTCTCTCTCTCTCTAGTTCTCTTTTCACAGATTGAGAAATTTCATCGGATTTTTTGCACCCCCTTTGTAGTCATCCCGAGAGAATTATAGTCTCTCCCGGGATAATCACTTTAGGAACTAGTGCAACCCTGAAACTTGTCTATTTAACCTTGAAAAATTTCTCAATCGATCTTGCTGCGATTACGCGAAAAAAAAATTACATGCGCGCGCGAGCGCGCGCACGCGTACGGTGTAACTTTGTTGAATTTTTTTGCGGTCAGCGTACATTTTGCCTCGTCCAGCTTTTAAAGTTTCGGCTCGTTTCCGGCTGTCGAGATAACTATAACGCGTAGTTTTAAGCAGCGATGCTGCTGATAACGACGCGATAACGATAATGATAATGATACAAGTGGAAAAAATCAATAATAATAATAGCCAGTATCGAACGAAGTGCAACGATGTCTTCCGAGAAAAACCTCAGCGGGGGGTAAAACACTTTGAGAGTTTTCGCAGAGGATGAGCAATACTTGAAAAATCGAAGGAACGTCAATTCCGAAGGGAAACAATAAAAGCGTATGCTAGTAGCTTCTCTTGATGAACGTGTCGAGGCTACCCGATAATGACCGGCTAGAGAATGTTTACAAGGTAGTTTCGAAAATCTCGCCGAGGCTATGGGTTCCTTCTAAGTTTGGAGATCTGTTACTTTTGGAATAGTTGAAGCGTGTGGAAGTAACATTGCCAGGGATTAAGTTGACAAGCGGAAGTGCGCCAAACTATTTGCTCTTTCATGGAAAATCTTCTTCTGTCGTGCCAATGGGATTTTCATAGAGAGTATCCTGGTGTCTCCTTCGACTTTGAGCATAGAGGAGCATTCATTCGTTTCTTCCGTGGCCTTCGCCGATCGCTCGACTTTCGTCGTAACCTTCGATGTCGGTACCGAAAGAACCAATGGGCGTGCGGGAATGGAGCTCGCGGAGTGAAAAGAGAGAGAGAGAGAGAGAGAGAGCAAAAGCGAGAGACAATGATCCAAAGATCTATGGAGGAGGCTTTATCATTTTCTTGGACCTGGCTTGTTTCTCTTACCGTTGAACGATTTTCGAAAGCTAAGCGGCATTGGGAATTGTGGGCCCGACGGTCCGTGCAAGGGTACAAGCCAACCATTGAGAGAGGCCCATTAAAAGTAATTCGAGATGGCGTAGATAAGGTGAAGTGGATGCTCCGCTGAACTCGCTGAATGTCAAATTTTTCTCGGTCAAATGATCAGGTTTGATCTTCCTCGATTAGGACGGAGCACAACCACAGAACTTGCAGCATCTTTCGTTCTCTCGTTCCTTCGTTAACCTTTGCCTCTTTCGCCTCTTTCGCCTCTTTCGCCTCTTCCGCGCCTCTTCCGCGCCTCTTCCGCTCTTGCGCACGCACGCAATTCGCCTGGCGGGGGTCCTGCGCCAGAGGACGAAAGAGCGTTTACGATTCTCGAGAATCCTAAATAAAGGTGAAAATGAATTCCCAGCTATCGCAAGAGAATAAAAAGTACCGTTCGAAGAGCCTGGGAGTACCTCTAATATAATATGGTTATCCCCATAAAGATGTTTATGGTTTGCGAAAGGTCCTGATAAAAAGGATGCTGCTCGATGTCTCGTGCCGTCGTGTTATCTCGTAACTCGAAAGGATTTGTGTTTACGATATAAGGGTTGAATGAGAGAGAGAGAGAGAGAGAGAGAGAGAGAGAGAGAGAGAGTAGAAAAAGTAAGCTTGCGTTGAGCCTGATTGGTCCTATAGGAGACTCCAAGCTGTGAAAATAATTGTAGCTCGAAAGACAGTGGAGAGACAACAAGGAGCAAATGAAAAGAAAAAAAAAGAAAAAAGAGAAAAACGGTTCCCAGGATTCGAATAGCTCTTCGTGTGTCCTCCCTATAAAGGGAAGATTGTCCTGGCTCTATTCTACTTGGAGGGATTGGATAAAGCGAGGGTTCCTCCTGGAACTCGCGCGGACGCGAATCCTGAAGGGTGACTCGATCGGGGATGCTGCTCCTGCTGCATCTGCTCCTTTGGTCTAATGATATCCAAAGAGAATGGGGAGGAAGAGGGGAGAGGGAGAGGAAAAAAGAAAACAGCGGCGAAATGACTTCGCCACCTAATCTCGCCCCCCCCCCCTCTCCCGTGCAGGGCAGTTTCGCCGTAAGAGAAACGCGCGAAAATCTTCTTTATCGTTCGTTTCAACCCCCCACCCCCCACCCCCTCGCGCTCTCATTTAACTGGAACTTTGCAACCCTGGCGAAAACTTGACGATCGGATCGGAGAGCGACGAGGGTTTTGCTTATGGTGTGATTTTCCTACGTGAAAAAGGTGAGAGTTTCTTTGGCGTTGCGTACGTCTTCGGTCTATGGGGTTTGCTATAAATAAGCTTGGCCGCTTTTCGTTGTTGGAGCGAGCGATTTTCCCTGGAGGGCTGGAGATGGGGTAGGGCGGGGGTGGCGTGGAAGGAGAAAAAAATTGGAAAGGATCAGCGTCGAGTGCACTTGTTGCGTCTCCTCGGGACGTCCGCGTGGAATCACATGGGAATCGAGAGAGAGGAGAGAGAGAGAAAGAGAGAGAAGCGGAAAGACGGAAAAATTCCAGTTTCCGGCTATTAACCAATAACGAACCCGCGGCAAAAATTCAAGGTCGCTCGTGGTGAGAGGAAGCGCGGAATTCAAGGGTTCGTTCGAGAGACGAGGCGTCTCCCATAAACTTTATGGGGGTGCAGGGTGCGCCGGTACAGTCGAGTTAATTAAAAATCCGAAATGAGAAAACGTCACGTGACGCGACGCCACGCGCGAGGGATGGATTTTCCGAATTCTTCCACGGCATCGCCGTGCAGTTGGATGAGAGGGTGAGAGATCCAGGGGGTGAGATGCAGCGATGCACCGGGGGATGATCAGGGCCACCCTCGGGAAACAGACCTGTTGCCCGCGTTTTATGTCTGGCATTAACATAGTCAGCCGTCTCGCGCGCGTCGAGCTTACCCGGCGTCGATCAGACCACCGGCGGGGGTGGTCGGGGAGAAAAAAGCTCCCGAGAGTCTGGGGTGGTCGGGGGTGGCGAGTGCACTTGTTGCACTTTGTTCCACGCGTTTTCCCGCGGCCCGCGCCTGCCGTGTATAGCTCACACCCCCACCGCTCTCCGATAGATCCACAGCATTGGGCTCGCTCGTTTCCGGAATGCCCCGCGGGGTGGGGGTTGGGGAGTTCGGGGAGGGGGTGGAATTACAGGACACCGGAAGCCTCGAACGAGCACCTGTTGCCCCGGGCCGGATCTTTTCCCTCGTGGAAAGGTTCGTCCTGCGAAAATTCTGTCGTTTGCCCGAGATCGGAACTGTCTCAAGGACGACGCGGCGACTCCACCAACGCAGTGGTTCTCAACGCCGGCGCCGAAGGAGCCCCTGGCGGGGGGTCCAGAAGCTAGAGAGCGAGGACGAGAGAATCTCTCGGCGGAGGGCTGACCCGGAGAATCCTCGCATACCGGGAATTATCCTGCAAAAAAAGTGTAATCTATCCCCGGAGGATTCCCGCAGGATCATTGGGAGCGCGCCCTAATCTCGCGATCCATCTTGGGGTAGGCACTGCTACTGCCTTCGCGGCACGGCACAGCTGTTACCGGGATGCGTGACGTCACTGACGAGAAAGAAGGAAAAGCTGAGCGAGGTGGGGGGGGGGGGGAGCCGAAACATTTAGCGCGGAGTTGCGTCCCACTGGAAGAAAGGGACTTTCCCACCCTTGAAGAGGATGCTGCGAGCGAGCAAGGCAAACTTGCGGGCCCAGCTGCTTCCTCTCGCTGTATGGGGATGCCTAAGTATGTTTACCCTTCCATTGTCTCCAGCTATCTCATTAATGTCCTTGAACTACCTCGTGAATTCTGGATAGACCGCAACTTCCCGCAGAGACGCACCTTCGAGCTCTCCGGGAGCTTTCACGGGAAACGTAGGAAAACTTTCGTCTCCACTCACGGGACCTCATCTCACCCCCCCCCCCCTCTCTCTCTCCCATCCCAGGGGATTAAATTAGTAAATAAACCCTGTTCGACGGAAGCGCCGTGATGGTTTTATGGGAAGCCGCGCTCGATTAGCCACGCGCGACCATGACGTCATCCAAGGTTCTCACCACCCCCACCGGGGGTTGTTTTTTCTACGGTCTTTCGAGATTTCGTCGCGACGGCGACGGCGGCAACAGGTTCGCCATATTTGCAGTCGCCCGTCATTTTTATTGGCTGTTTGCAAAAGCAACCCCTTCGAACGACGGGATTACACGCTCGTGTCTCACGGGTCAGGATCATCGAAGGATCATTAGCCAACAACGCTCACCTAATAATCCCCTGACACACGACCCGGACTGACCGGAAGTGGCAGTAGCACGGGCCACGTGGAAGGGAGAAATGTCGTTGAGGAAGACTCTCTCTCTCTCTCTCTCTCCCGGTGGTGCAGTGTGTCCACGCGAACGGGTGACCTTGGACGCGTGAAAAACTGACCGTTGACAGAGCGACGGCGTCGTGGGGAGGAACCGGTGGGTCCGGTCACAGTTTTCGGGAAGTCCTCGTTCCGCGTGAACCTGTATCGCGCGTGCTGATCGTTGATCTTCCGGACCGGTCAACTTCCGGTTCCCGAATTCGATCGAGGCGCCACACAGTCCCCGGTACCGGGTATTCCGGACTCTCGACGCTCCGGGACCTCCTGACCCGAGGGTCTCCCACGGGTGGTGACCCCTGTTTTTACAGAAACTGACACTTGTCACTCTCCAATGGGGATGATAATTTATTTATATTCTCCCGTCCGTGTCGCACCAGGGGAAGGGAGAGGGGTGAGGGGAGAGGTCGTTTCTCCGTTCATCGTCAGTTTTCGAAAGAACCACCCTCCTCCGCCGCCGCTGCTTCTCTTACCATTATTTCGCGTGTCCTTGAAACGGGGAAGGCAGTGGAGAAGCTTCGAACGGACCGGAAGGTGACGGAGTCCTGGTGTAAATTTTAAATAAAGGAGACCCCCCCCCCTCCCTCTTTTTCCAAGGCGAGGACGATATCCCGTTGTTCGTTGCATTGGCGTCGTATCGCGCGTGGTATCGTTGTATCGGTTGTTGTAACGAGAGACCCTTACACGAATTCGATAGGGATCTGAAAAAATTCATCGGGGGCATAACTCGAGTTGTGCGATCCACAGCAACCAGTCGAGCAACAAATCATCCATAATGGAGTAGTTAGTTGCGATTAATTTAGATGTAGGCCGATACCGGGACTTCCGGTTTGCGAATGTAGAGGAGAGTGCCCTCGAGTGACCCGTGGGTCCCACGGGAATGACCCCGCGAACGAGCACGGGGCTCTCGTGGTGCAAGTTCCTTTATCAGAGCGTGTATCTGCGGCCCGTTACAACCCATCAGGACAGCAGCGGAGCCTGATCCGAACACGAGTCTATCGCGGGAATAATTAGTCCCGCGAGTATCCCTGCGAGTAGGATTCCCATCTTACGATTTACGATCGGCCGGATCTCCTGGATAAGGACCTTGCTCCTTCATTGAGATGCTTCCGAAGATACGTCCGACGACCAAGGTGTGCGCGCGCGCGCGAGTCACAGGTTTTACGCGCCGATCTCCATCCCTCCGCCATTGAGGATGGAGCCGCCGCCGCCACCACCACCACCCTCTTCCTGTGGCAAAACACACGCGAGGAAGAAAGAAAAATCTGCTCGGCACGGATGACCTTGAACGAAGATTTTTCGAGTGGCAAAGGCAAACTTTTCCCACGGGGAGAGTGCATCCTCGAGAGAAGTGATCGGTGGGGGAGGGTGTGGCGCGTAAAAAGTTTGCGATCACCCTCCGACAGGTATTTTCACGGTAATCTCGAGGAGCGATCGAGGTAAGAACGCGAGAGTACCCTAACGCCTAGGGTATAGCAATAAGGACTACTGCGCGCTCTGCCTACCGGAACCCGATGGATTTGGACCATAAGCGGATTAGTATCGTTTCTTGCGGTAAAAGAGTCCAATGACCCCGTCAGCGTGACGATTGTCCCATCGAAACTTACCGATGTCCCGTAGTCAATGATGATGGTACGCTACCAGCTGGTAGCAGCAGCAGCGGTAGCAGTAGTGGTGGTAGCAGTAGTGGTGGTAGTGGTAGAAGTAGAAGAGCCTCGTTCCATCCGTGTCAGTTGCCGCAGGCCCGACTCCCACCCCGGACGAATAGAGAAATTACGCGTATTATTCCGCACATGCTTCCTGTCAGTCACACGGGGTGTCATCTCCGATAATTCCAAAGAAAAACTGTCAGTCCACGGTTAACCTCGTGGGGCCGGGGGTCAGCATCGGGCATTTTCCCAGAGGTGTGCGTTACTCTCTCCACACAGCCCGGGGAATTGGAATTATTTGCATAGGTCCCGGGCATTAGCTGGCGGCGCATCCGAAAAGTGGATCGAGGTCCTGCCGGAAGGATTCGATTTGACGAGCGGATACTCCAGAAGCTGCGGGAGTCCCGCGACCGGACTGCGGTGGATACCCCACGTCCCGTTACGTCCCGTACGTGGACACGAGTTTCGCTTGAGATGTGCCACGGGTCCTAAAGCCGCTGTCAAGCCCTCGTCCCTTTTCAAGGACACCGCGTTCTTGCGCTCTTCTTGCCTCGTTAGGACGCCGCCATCGGTTGGACCGTGGACTTCCAACTGGACTTCCCACTTGCCATATTCGTCAAGATTCGGCGAGATTCCCAAGCGTCGAAGACCCGGAAGCGATTAAGAGCCTCGACAAGGTGCCACGCGCACACACCGCGATAAGGGAATATCTTTTATGGGGTTCTTGCGCTCATTCGTACGGTCGTTGGATGTTTGGCCCGTCGATTGGACTGGACCGCACCGGACTGCACCGGACTGACCTGACCTGTGACCTGACTTCTATCGGTTCCTATAGGTAAACTCCCTCGTTGGGTCCACTCCACCCATCCCCCCGTTGAACGCCTCGAGAGACACCATGGAACACGGCGCACACATACAGGGGCTGAGCAAACTTTGCTCGGAGGTGCCGGAGAGCGGAGAGGCACGGGGGTGCTAGAGAGGGGTCTGGTCCTATTGGAGAAAAGGATGAAAGAAAGGGCCAGGTGCGCATTTTCGGAGCTTTGTCAGCTCCTGCCGCGCCGAAAGTGGAACTATTTTCTCGTGGAATGTTCCGAAAAGTCAGAGCCGAGCCATGGTGGTGCTGGTGGTGGTGGTGGTGATGGTGGCAAGGACCTGTCGTTATTAGCTGACCACAGGTCCCGATGATCCTCGGACCGCAGGATGCGTGCGGACGGTTCGATGTGTCGAATGTCCAGGTATCGACGTATGCTTCTCTTTCTGTTTTTCTGTTGTTTTTTTTCTTTTTTTGATGGGCGTCACAGAATTTTAACACGATCGTTATTTTTTCAAGCAAAGCGTTTTGCGAGTCAAAACTTTGATTTCCAGCATCGTCGATGATCTTCTCGTCGTCGGTCGTATTCCTCGCGAAACGACCGCCTTTTGCATTTTTAAGCTTCTTTCCGTTTTTTTTTTTTCTTTTTTTTTCAAATTGAAGCTGTAACTTTCTCGCACTGGTCCGTCAATGAGCGCCAACGAGCAAACGGTTGATCGATACGATGCCGAAGGCGACGGCGACGGAACGAGTGACGTCAGAGCGAGCATACCCAAGAGCAAGAGAGCAAAGTTTCTCGCGGTGACCGTTTAACGTACCATTAGAAAAGCGAAAATGAATTTTTCGAAAATCTCAGGGGTGTGGTCTCGTCTCATCCAGGGGTAAAGGATGAGACTCGGTTGTAGTTCTGGTGGTCCGTCCTGTTGTCAGTTGCCGTATCTCCGGAACAATGACGTCCCGTCGTCATCTCGGATTCTCATCCGCGGGGGGATCCTCTCTCTCTCTCTCTCTCTCTCTCTCTCTCTCACGGATGCGCGTCTCTCTCCCCAAGGCCGGAAGAAATATGCCCCTAACCGTTTTCCATTATACTCCGGTGCCGCTCCCCTCCCCCTCGTCGGATCTTCGAGGGGTGAACTTATTTAGGAAAAGGGTGCACCGAGAGAGGAGCCTTCGTACTATAGCACCTTCCACCTCGGAATCCGGAGCGTCTGTTTTTCTTTCGCTGAAAGGTGCACGCGAGATCCACCGGAGAAGCCAGCAAGTGGGCCGCCGGCTCTTCAGATGCAAAGCAGAAATTCCTTCGGGATTTGCACAATTGGGTCACAAGGGTCACGCCGCTGTTTTCGATCTGTTTACTGTTTTTGCTCGTGCCGTCGGCGACGGTATCGAGACGAGAGAACGTCGCGAGTTGTAGTCGCCATTGAGACGGCCATTTTGCAACCCCCTGCGAGACGATAGCAACGCCGCGACAGTTTCATCCCCCTCGTGAGATTTTTCATCATCAACGACGACCACCAACCCTTATCATCATCATCGTCATCTTCATCGTCATCTTCATCGTCGTCGTCATCTCGATTGGTAATCGTCTCTCCTCGGTTGAGACTCGACGCTGGTGCTCTCGCACAATCGAGGGAGGAATTTCCACCCCGTGAGAGCACACTCCCTTCTTTTGACTGTCCTCCATTAAAGAGAGTTTCCCCGCTGTTATTTCCGCGGATTCTTGTTGGAAGCTGGCGTGCGCGCAGCAGCGTAAATAGATGATAAATCGTCGAACAGAAGGAGAGACAGACAGGAAGGATGAGAGAAAAGAGTCGGAGTAAATCAGGATAAAGGGGGAAACTGCACTCTATGGATGAGCAAAGGGCAAGTAGCGAGAAGGGGTGAATCGCAGAAGGGATGCTGTGGGAACATTCTCACAGTAGCTCGCAGATCACCTGTAGCCTTTACGACGACACGCATCCTGCGGAAGGATGAAAATCCTTACGGGGAACCATCGGGCTTTTCTCCGCTCGGGCAGAACACACTCATAAAGAAAGAGAGAGAGAGAGAGAGAGAGAGAGAGAGAGAGGCAGAGAGGAAGACTGTGGGATCCGCACACAGCCAATGGGGGGTACAGACACTCTGAAAACCTGGAAACTCGATCCTGCCCATTTTCCTCCGGACCATCTCAAATGTGCGCGCGGTGCTCGCAAGCAAGAGAGAGAGAGAGAGAGAGAGAATGAGATGTTTCACGTGAAAACTCTCTCTCTCTCTCTCTCTCTCTACCGCCACCGAGGTAAAAAAAACCAGAGGAATCGAGAGAAGATCGTCGATTATAAACGTAAAGTTCTCCCGATTCTCTCGAGACACCGATGTCGTACTTGTGTACCAGTACTAGTATTTGGCTGAGGAACTCGAGGAGGCAGGTGGATGCTCAAAATTGCTAAGATTCTTCGGGGTATCCTTCTTACGTCAAACTTGCCAGGCATCCCTTTCAGGACTTGCTTGTTCCCTCTAAAGACGATAATCGCTGAAGAGACGAGGCGAGGCGAGGCGAGAGACAAGCGAGACGGGACTGTACCGCGAAAACGCGCTGGTCTTCTCTGGAGTTTGGAAATTTCGGCAAATTCGGCAAACAGCTTTTGGACGCGAGGGCGGAAGCTTCGCTGAAATTCCGAAATTGTTGGCGGCGATGGAAAAAGAGTGGATGTGGGTCAAGGACGAAGTCGTCCGGTATCGAAGTTGAGAAAAGTCCATTGGGTCGGGTGGTCGAGGAAATTCGGCGGCGACGACGACGACGACGACGACGAGGGTACAGTCTGAAAAATTAGTTTCAATTAACACTTTGCTCGCACGACTGACAGGTTGTAGCGGAACACGCGTTTCCACTCTAATTTAATGAATATACATGGGCTTTGGCTTTTTTCCCGAGAATCTCCGAATTTCGAGGAGGGGGGGGGGGCGAGAAGAACCCTCCGTTTTGTCGTTGGTTGTACAACAATTAGTGGCTCCAGTCCGTTTTTATTGAGGGAAAACCAGAGAATTTCTACTTACTGAAATCGCGTAATGCGCGCGCGCGCGGGCGCACGTGCATTGAGAGAAAAGTTTCTCTCCTTAAATATTTATCAAAGAAATTTAGTATGAAAGATTTGTATCTCTGCGGATGGAAGAATTTGTCATATTTCTCAACCGTCGTTCTCTCTCTCTCTCTCTCTCTCTCTCCCCCGTCCGATTGAGTCGAGGAAGAATTGACGAGCATCGAGAGGAAAGGAAATATCGAAAGACGAGAACGATTTCCGTTAGCCTTGAACTCATTGTGAGATTCTGTATGCAAAATGCTGGGGATGACGATTTCTAGGGCCTAATCCAATTTCTACCTCTTTTAATGCATTACTACTGTGTATAACGTATGCATCATCCCCTTCGGCGCGATCCTCACCCCCCGAAATCTATCGCTGGTAGCAGAAGCGACTCCGACTTGCGAAATCCCCAGGTACTCGATAATCGCGTTGCAACGGTTTTGCATCGCTTCTTCGGTAGTAGGGGGGAGGGGGGGAGGCATGGCATTACTCGAAGTGATCTGGTGGCCCAAAAATCGGTTGGAAGGTAAAAAGGAGAGCGAACGGAGAATCGTCGTTTAAAGCGTGCTGGTGGGGGGGGGGGGGGGGTTGTAGAGAGGGTAGCGCATTATAATGTTAAAGGGATGCCACCTATCCGCGGCTGGAGAACCTGAGGGGTGTGAGCAGGGGGGAGGGAGCCTTAAAAAGCAAAAGGGGAGAAATTAAAATGTAAAAGGGATGATGTGCGCGTAGAAAACCAGAGCTTACCTTTTCCATCTTCCTCCATCTTTCTCTACTCTCCGACTTCCCTATCTCACCCCGTCTCGTCTCGCTCCCATGACGGAGATTTTGTTAGAAAATTAATATTCGAGGGTTTCTCTCTCTCTCTCTCTCTCTCCCCCCTTCGCTCGCGAAAAGACATTCTATTTCTCTGAAAAATTTGCCTGAGAACGAAACCAAACGAAATCATAGAGACTAACGTATGTGTGTGAGTGCGTATGTAATGCAAAACATCCCATTAGTTTGAAAGTGGATAAAGCTAAAATATCACGAGGCGGAGAGTGGCGCCGCTAAATAATTTATCAGACCGATCGGGCTCGTAAACGCAATGATCAACTTCGAGGTCGAAACTTCTCTCCCCTGTGAAGATTCGCACAGACACACACACACGCACACCCGCGCGCGATCGAGCAACGCCTTAATCCGAGTAGGCAAAAAGTTTCTCGTTATAGTCGAAGGAGATCCACTCGCTGCCGCCACCCCGGTAGCCCTCGGTCATCTCCTGGGAGCGGGAGGGTGTCCACAGGTGTTAAGGAGGAACTTGCGCAACCTACACCGGAAGTATAACGAGCGACGTCCCGGGGGTGTGTTTCGTTACCCTGGCGCAGGTGAGTCGTCGATTCCAGGAACTGGATCGAAGTGGGTCCGGAGCGCGTGCAGTCGGTGGCGCGTCCAGGGTGCGAGAACAAGATGGCCCATTGGTGGTCGGTGTTCGTTCGGTCAAGGAGAGGGTGCAGGGGGTGGGTGGGGAACCGGTTGCACCAGCCACCAGACCACGTGTTTCGCGTGGTCCAGCACCGACAAGATTGCAGTTTCTGTAACACCTGCCTCTTTTGTGGTAAATTCGACAACGAGGCTACCCGCTGCTCCGTTACAGCGACGTGAGCGTGACAACCCCCTCCCCCCACCCCCACCCCCTTTTGAGTGGAAGCGTGGAAGCTAACCCGTGCACTACGGCAAACCACCCGCCACTACCGGACTTGATAAAAGCCGACTCGAGTCGATGAGTGTGTTCGCGAGGAGAGACTTTCTTCCCTCTGTGTGTGTGTGTGTGTGTGTTTTCCCCGTTCACCAGTGTCCGTGTACAACGATCGCGGCGATGATGGCGCTCCATCCTTGAGGAAGGACCACGGGGATACGATGTAACGCAACGACGCGAAACGTCGACGTACACGTGTACGACGACGACGACGACGACGACGACGATTACGTCGACAGATGAGACAGACACAGAAATCAAAAACAAAAAAATCGTCAGGATGCAAAAGATACCTGGTGACGATCGCTGATCCACTCGTCCATCCCGGTCCATTCGTTTGAAGCGTAATTCGATTTGCCACGTCCTCTCCAAGGACAGGGAGGCCGTCGCTGACGATTTCGACGTACCGCGTGAGGGCCCTCCTCCACCCCTGGGGGTGGAAACTCGGCGATAAAAGTAGAATAGCGAGAGGGGTGGGGGGCGCGATGAGGTAGGAGTCGCTCGGGGGGTGCGGGGTAGCGGGGTCGAGAGCAAAAGGAGTTCGTTGGGCACTTGGAGGATTAGCATATTATCCGTTAGGACGTTAGGCGCTTTCTTAGCGGGCGATCGTGGAGCGAACCTTTTTCTTGGCCATCGGCCGTCGCCGTCCGTTGGCCGGCGATTCGCTACAAATTCGCTCGACTCAAAAGGCACAAGGGTGGCAGGCAGGCAGCAAACAGCCGCGCACCCCACGTGCCTGCTGGAAGTCCTCGTTGACCGCGAGAGAGTTCCGCGAGAGACGAGAGAGAGAGAGACCATCGCCGTATACATTTCACATCCTTGCAGGGATACACATCGACGTAGAGAGCGACAGGATGTGTGCGTGAGTCACGTATAATCGAATGGGACGTGTAACGAGCGCACGCATTTTACTTGCAAACAATGGAGAAACTACGGCCAGTTGCGAGGGACCAGGGACCTGCCAGGTTGAAATCCGATAGCCCCGGGGCAACGCCCAGATTGTGACCTGTGGTCCCCCCGCAGAACCCTCCAGGACACGCGGCCACCGGGCAAAAGGGGTAGTAGTCCACTCGGGATTCTCCGTGAGGAACGCGGCGTCGGACTTTTCATCGACTCGTTCCACTTTCTCCTCCTCTTTTCTCTTTCTCTGAATCGCGCGAGAAGCAAAACTGCGTTGTCTCTATGATTTTAGAATTCGAGATGGTTGGAGAACGTCGCGACGAATCTGTCGCCACCCCTTGTGCGTAGGGTGCAGCCGGGAGACGCGAGATTCGAGTGGGTTTGGCGCAAAAAGTGCAGGGTGCATCAGGGGGTGAAAAGGATACACCTGCTTGGGGCGATTAATCAGGATTAGCGCGAGGACCCCTGGTGGCCCGATGTCCAGTGATCGTGCCATGAGACGGCCATCAGTCATGAGGATCGATCCAACCCTCGACCCTCTCCCTCTCTCCCTCCCTCCCTCTCTCTTCCTCTCCCTATCATTAGATTTCTCACTCGTACAAAAAATTGCTGCTATCATTTGCCATCTCCCTCGTCCTCGATAGGGGCCACTTTTTCCTGCGTTCACCCTCTCTCTCTCTCTCTCTCTCTCTCTCTTCACGGGGAAGGAGTTGCCCGTGGACCCTCCTCGACCCCGCCACTCCTGGGAAGGGAAGGGAAGGGGAAAAGGATAGCCCGCGAATGGCAGGAACCGTGAGCTCGACAATCGTTACACTGTCATTAACTTTGACGAGCGCGTAATCGTGACGGGCAGAGGTCCCGAGCTGGCCAATGTCCCGCTCGGTCAAGCTCGGGTCACGTCGGTAAGGTCACGGCACCACGTGCTAGCGTCGTGATCGAATTAATAGACAGACCGCCCGTGGTTCTCTCGTTAAGATCACGCTAAGTGGACGCGCGATCAAACGTTTTATTAATTGCTCACGGTCGCGGATCTTGTCAACGAGAGAGCGGCGACTCTCTCGATCTCGTCATCGTTATCGCGTTTCGAAAAAAAAAAAGAAAAACAAAAAAAATCGGCGATCGAAAAGACGCTGCTGGGGTCCGAACGTCGAGAACAGCGGGGATGGATGTCACCGCGCGCGCGCCAGTGGAACGAGCGTGAAACAAGTCAGACGGAGAACCCGATCGAGTCCAGAGCCCGTTAACGGTGGCAGTGACGTAACGATCGTCGATGACGCTTCTATCTGGACGTTAATCGCGACGTTAACTGGTGCTGGTCCGATAGCGTTAAGTTTTCGCCTTTGGTTCCATTATTTAGCATTGGATTTGAATGTTCCGGATGCAGGATCGGTATCCTAACGTTCGAATAGCTTAATATCCTCGGTGCTTTCATTTACGCTCGAACATCTTAATACCTGCGATACCTAACGCTCTAATGCCCTAACGTACAAATAATCCAATATCTTAACAGTTTGATTAACACCTTGATATTCTAATACCAAGACCTAACCCCGCCCACCCCTCTTCGTCTCCCCGTTATAATCCAAGCTCTCAGGAATTTGAGTAACAATGCGAAGCTGGACAAACTTTGTCCTTTTTTTTTCCATCATTTCGTACGGATACCAACCATTGCGTCATGACCAACCCCAACTACATCGCAGTATCGACCAATTAGAACACAGAGGGGTTGACGCGATTTTTTTTTTCTTGACGAGGACCATGGTAATACGGTGGGAGAGAAAATTTCTCTCTTGGAGATTTCTCGCTTCCACCAGAGAGAGAGAGAGAGAGAAAGAGAGATAGAGTCCAGTGACCGTGGGAGCTGCATCCGGGTCCAGAGGATCTCAGCCCTTCCGGAGGAGGGTGAGGGATGGATCGCGCGAATCTGCAAGTTCGTAGATGATCTCGCAGGCTAATGAAAGGGGAGAGGATGCGCGGGGCCAGTGTTTTCTCCGGAGGAAGACGGAACGAATGAGAAGCAGCCCAATGGCTAGCCCATTGTCCCGCGGGACCTGAAGGACCAGGTGGTCAGGATCAGCGCCATTAAGGTCCAAGGATTAATTGTGATGCAAAAAGTCCCGATAGCTAACGGAACGATACAGGAGAGAGCGTTCTCGTCCAACCGTCCTCCTCTGTCTCTCCCCCCCGCCTCTCCTACCATCTAAAAGTTTTTGTCGCGGACCAGTGGCATAAGTTATCAGCAGCGGCGCGCGATTAAGGGAATTCGCTGCTGCTGTCCGTCTCCGGGCCCTTTCGTGCAAAGTCTCGGAGATTTCGCTTGGCCGAAAGGGCTCGAAGTCGTAAAATCGGAAAAAGTCGACAGCTGCCACTTGCACTCAGTCTCTCTCTCTCTCTCTCTCTCTCTCTCTTTCTGTCGCCTGACCCTTTAGACAGGTGACGACAAAATTCTCTCTGTTTTTTCCTCTCTCTTCTCTCTTTTGATTTTTTTTCTGTTTCTTCTTCTTTCGTTTTCTACGTGCGTAACTGTTACTTTGTTTCGTTGTCATCCCGGGGACTTCCTGATAAATCCACGAGACGTGTAGTGTTACTACTGTTACTCCGATGAATAGCCCTTCCTCTCTTCCTTCCCCTATCTCTCTCTCTCTGACTGCCCCCTACCTTCTTTGGCAAAGTCATTTGCGGCGGCCCTTCGAAACTATCAGAAATAAAGTCCCGACTAGAGTAGAAAAAAAAACGACTATATTTATGGCCGCTTTTATCCTTTCGGTTTTACGTTTCCTCCATTTTTTTCCTTTCTTTCTTCTCTCCGTTCCTTTTGTTTTGTTTTTCTTTATTTTACTTTCCAGTCATATTTTTCCCGTCTCTCTCTCTCTCTCTCTTTACCGCATTTGTCAACTTCTCGCTGAAACATCTACGCACGCACACACACGCGGGGACACTCGAGTGATCGATAAATCGATGAGTGTTTTATCGAAAACCGAGAGGGAGGGGGGGGGGGGTAAACGAGGGGATAGGCGCGCGGTTGGAGAATGACTTTGGAAGGAAGAGGGTGCGAGAGGGTGAGAAATGGAAGAGACCATGGCGCGCGAGTAGAGAAAAGTTTTTCGGAGAGATTCTCCAGAGAGTTTCTCTCGCGCAGTAGTCAAGTTTTTAAATAATTCAGCCGGAATTAGTTATCTCCGCGCGCGACTATTTCCCTACCTCGAATTTTATTTGCGCGCTTAACCGCAAGCGAGCGCGGGGAAATCGGAGATTTCATCCCCCGTAGCTGGAATACATTAAACCGAGCCAACATTATGACATTCCATTGTGCTTTGATACACAAAAGCGTTCCGACAGCGGGAGCAAACTCCGTGTGCAAGCTCGACTAATACGGATACATCGCTTTAAAGCTGCGAGGGTGAGAGAGTAGATGGCTGGAGGGATGTAGGGAGGAAGGAGGGGTGGGTTTTCGGGGTTGGTGATTCTAAGAGGTCCAGCGCTCACACACGTGGCTTGCCGGGGTGTGTGGGGGTGGCTGGTCTGGTCCAGGGGGCGCCGGTATTGATCTCACCCCCCTCCCCCAGCCACCCCCCAGCAAGGAGTGTGCCAGGGGTGGGTAAGATGTCAGCATGCGTACATACAAAGTAGCCGTCCGTGCTCGGCCTGGCCAGCCATACGCGCTGTCTTGTACATTGTCTGCCTTAAATAAGTTATCCACCCCCGCCCTCGAAGGTCGCCACCCTCTCCTCTGAAAAAGCCCCTCCGGATGCTGCCGCGAGAGGTCCGGCTCGGCCCGGAATTATTACAATGCTCGAAGCTACATAAATGTTGGAAAACCCTCTTCCACCCCCACCCACCCCTTTTTCATTCCACTTTCTTTTTTTCATCGATTCTCTCAATTCGGGGGTGCACTTAACATTTTTTCCAGGATCATTTCCCTCGACCGGAGTACCCCAAATTCTCTCTCTCTCTCTCTTATTCACTTTCCACCCCTAACTCGTGCCTCCTCAGTTTCTCAGATGTTTAATAAAAGAAACCCCCTAATTATTCCATCGTGCACATTTGCCTCGACAATTTATTATCTCGCGCAAGACACTCGAGGGGAGGAGCTACCTCACCACCACCACCACCACCACCATAACCACCACCATCACCGTCCGCGCGTCTTACACGCGCACACATACGGTGACATATTTGCAGGAGACACATAGTCGCGGTATATTTTCCTAGAGAAAGGAGAAAGGAGAGACAAGCGGGAGAAGGGGAGGGGAGGGGAGGGGAGGAAAGTGTCGCGCAACATCATTATGGAACCTATAATATTCTCGAGCACGCGTTAGCGAGTGTAACGAACGTACTTTTTAATCCTTCCGCCTCTCGCCAGGGTGGTTCTTCGCCCCTCCCCCCCCTACCCCGGGAAACCCGTTGAAACACACGCGTTTCCCTCCACTTCATTTTTTCCCTATATATACTCTAATATATCTCGGCCGTACAACAGCCCGTGTATTCTTAGACGTTTTATTGCCTCGTAATATATTCCAGTGTATTGTTAGAGGTTTTACAGCTTCATAACATATTCCACACCAGGTTGTTATGCTATATTTTATTATTCCCGCACAGGTCCCGTGCATGGCTGTGTTCACGGTGTGCCACTTTGTCATTTGACTTATCTCGCTGGAAAAGCGATACAGCCTTACAGGGGATGATTTACACCTTGTCATCGGGTAACCAGTATCCCGTTGTGGAAGAGAGCGGTCGCGGAAGAGGGCGGGAGGGGGGCCTCGCAGGATTCGATCCTGCTTGAAATGAGAGGGAGGAGGAAGGACGGCAAAATATCATGGGGCTACGGGGGTGAGGGGGGGTTCGGCGAAACGCTAATTATCCTGGCCGCACGCTGGTAGCGCACCAACATTCATAATCCATTATCGTGAAATTCACTCGTTAAACTCCTGTCCCTCTCTCCCTCCATCCCTGCGCCACCCCTGTCTCACCCCCGACTCACCCCCGTGCGCATGCGCGCCTCCGTACGTGTGCGTCTGCGTTACGCTCGTACGTAAGCGTGAATAATGTAAGAAAAAAGGGATGCGTGGAAAAAGCCGATACGCGCTCAAGTTTCCCGGCGGAAACTTCCTGAGCGTCGGATCCTGGACAGGGGGTAGGAGGGAGATGGGAAGCGAAAGGGGGGAGGGAAGAAGAATCATTCTCGTTACTTTCCATTCTTCGCGTTTATCTGGAAGGAGGAGAAGGAAGGAGGAAAGCCCTTCCTCGCGTTTAGGCGATCCTACCTTCTGTTTTTCATATTAGAAAAAAAGGGGGGGGGGGAGGGAGGTAGAAGAAGAAGAAGAAGAAGAAAAAGAAATTTCAGCAGGAGAAACTTTAAGTAGGCTTTACGGTGGAGGGTGAGTACAGTAGCACAGTGGCCAAGAGGCGAGTGGAGTTTCCGCCCTCCAACCCCCACTCGGAGGGTGGGAAATTTTGAGAGGAGGAAATGAAAGTTTGCAGTCGCACCAAAAAGGAAAATAATTGATAACGAGCGGCGATAATCTCGCGTGCTCGTCGGATTCCCAATGTAGAAAACGCTACGGTACTTGCCGGATGGAGATAGGTAAACACCCCCCTCTCTCTCTTTCTCTCTCATCTAGGAATGACCGCCATTATAATAATAATATAATTCAGCAAATTTGCCCAATCGAATCTCCAGATGGATTTTTGCGATCCCCCGGAAAACGCGAGTAGCCCGAGGCCGCTTAACGATCAATTATATCACGCCGATAACGCAACGCTGGCCGGAATGACTGAGATAATGAATTTCACCCCCAACCCCACCCCCACCCCCGATACCCGTGGTGTACCTAAAAGGGAGAGCCCGAGTGTCCAGAGGAATCTCGTTGGTGTGTCGGAAGGCGCGCGCGTACACAGACATATCCACACACACACACACACACACATACAATTACCTGCTTGTGGAAGCAATTTACATGGCAGTGCCTTAGTGAGGGGGTGCTGGTGATGGTGGTGGTGGTGGTGGTGGTGGTAGGGAGGGTGTGGCGAGCGTACGAGACGGCACTAGAGCATTGTAATTCAAGTAATGTAAGCTTTATGCAAAATACATGTTAGTTAGGAGTGCGGGAGATAGAGCCAGCCACCCTCAACCCTTGTCCGTCCTTACGTTCATTGCATCATTGTGTGTGTGTGTGTGTGTGTGTATTCCGTGTGTCACGGTTAGCTCTATCTCTCTCTCTCTCCCTTTCTTCAATCTGCTAATTTCTCTGTCCTTGTTTTCTATCTTCTCCCTTTGTTTCTCTTCTCTTTCTTTCTCTCTCTCTCTCTCTCTCTCTCTCTCTCTCTCTCTCTCTCTCTCTCTCTCTCTCTCTTGGTTTCAGTACACATATAAATCTGTCCTTTATCATTACCTTTTTACCGTCCTTCTCACACCCTCGCGTTCCTCCAGGATAAACCATTGGTCTTCTCTCTTCGTTTATTTGTATTAATCAAGATTGTGACTTTCCGTAAATTTAAAAAAATTGAGCGGATAAAGTAATTTTTCAAATGCTTCGATGAAAACGCAGTTTTTTCCTATTTTCCACTTGACACCGATTATCATCTCGTGATGCGATTATCGTGACGAAACTGTAATTATTCCATCTGATTTTATTCGCCTCGTTAATTTCCTTGGAAATCCCACACATCTCGCCTCTCTTATTTAATTTACTTACTTAAAATTGTGTCCTCCCTTAACTTTCTTTCTCTACTTCAATAGGAATCTCACTCGGCTCTTTATTATATTTCTCTCTCCTCCTCCCTTAACTCCATCTACCTTATTCCTTTCTTTATCAAGTCTCTTCTACTTTTATCCTTTCATTTACCTTTTTCTTCTCTTTCCTCCGTGTATTATACCCCGGCAAAGTGAAGTTGTAAAAATATACATCGAACCTCCACACACACACACACACACACACACACGACAAACATACGCTCGTACGTGTCTGTGCATGGAATATAAGATAGACGAGTCTTGCAGGCGTATACCTTGCGAGAGTGTAGAATACGCTGGTGTGCGTGATTATGTGTGTCCTGCGAAAATTAAGTGTAAGTGTGTGTGTGCTTTCCGCGCCTGTACGTGTGTGTATTTTCTGGTGGGAAAGACACGCACGTACGAGAAGACGCATACTCGCGCGTCCCAACGCTGGTTCGCTTCTGTCTTCGGCCTCTCTGCTCCCTCCCCCACCCCCCTCCTTCGCCATCCCCTTGCGAAGCCACCCTTGACCAAGGGGTGGACGCGGACCAATGGCGTAGGAAGCTGCTGCAAACTGACTTTAAGATCCCTTAAAATTTTATCAGCGCTGAACACTTTTTTATTCCCATCTCAACTCTATTTACAGCCACCGCATACAGGGGGTGCACTTTATTAAACGTTGTGTGTTCCTGAGAGAAGAATTAACGCCAATTGAAAATCCACGGGGTGAAAAATTATCAAAGCTTCGCTCGAGTGCGAGCTTCCTCAAATTACGCTTTACTTCCTTCCACTTTTTCATGCCAAAAGTACAGTGCGATTGGTTAAAATTATTATATTCCATCATTGTTATTGTTTCTCTGCTTTGTAATTGCAATTAAAATTTACACGCACGTAGTTTTAATTAATTTCCCCCTCGCTACCACTTTCTCATTATAATTCTATTTATTTTGATGTGGTATTTCTTATTTCACCCCTCGAGTCTTTTTACATTATAAGGCGCGCGCTTGTGTATGCGTGTGTATATGAGAGAGAAAGAGAGAGAGAGAGAGAGAGAGAGGAGCTTAAAATTGTATTTCATTAGCATGGTCAATATTTGAATGAAATTTTCTTCTTCTGGCAAGTGGTCCTACGCCAGTGTCAGTGAGAAATGGTCGTGAGGGTGTCGGCCGGATGTAGAGGCGAAGGGGTTGGTTGGTGGACCCAGCGGACTTTCGTGGCACACGCGAAAATTCTTCAGCACCTTCACGCTACCCTCGAAAAAACGCCACGCGGACACCCTCCCCCGGTCGCGGAACTTCGTAAATAATCTGGAAGCCCGCCGCCGCCGCCCCCAGGATCTCGGAAAATCGATTCTCGAACTGGAGGAGCTGCCCGGTACAAGGGAAAATTTCCCCCTCGAGTTTCTCAGCTTTTCGCACCACCGTTGCGCGTTGCTGAATATAAACATTTTCTTCGTCGTGCGATAAATAAGTAGTGATCGACTGCAATTTTCATCCCCCGCTAACGGCCCACCGTTCCGCTGCGCCGCCCTCATCGTCGAAAAAATATTTTCCACCCACGAGGACGAGACGTGGAAACTTTTAAGTAGCCAGTAGCGCAACCTTAAATAAGTAGTACGAGGGGATGAAAGCGAGCGAGCGAGCGAGCAAACCGCACGCGCGCGCGCGCGCGGGGGGTGAAGTGGAATTTCTCCCTCGATTTTTTGCAGATTTCACCGACGAAACTTTCCGAGCACAAATATTTTCACGCGAACGTTTAACGGGGGAGGGGGATGGGGGAGGGGATGACGATTTCGTACCCCCGTTGACGCGTGACGTCACCCACCAGCCGAGCAAAAGAGATAGCGCGGAAATTCGTCGGGGAGCGAGTAGCGCGGCCTTAAATAAGTGATACCTTAAAACCACCAGTAGTATAACCGCGATTTTAAACTGGCGTAAGTTTCCACTTCGCCTGGAAGTTGTTCCTGGTGGTGGAAGGCTCTGGGCCGAGCAAACGGAGACTTGGCAGGACGAGTGCAAGAACCCCTGCTGCTGCTGCTGCTCCCCCCTCCCCTCCCCCTCCCCCTCACCATCGCCCCATCGGTTTCCCCTGACCAGTCTGCGTTTTACGTTATAATTAAAATGTAACAAGGTGCGGAATTTGCCGCGCACCGGTGTCCTTGCACACGGGAAAAGTGTCGAGGACGTTCGATAATCGATTTTTTCCTCCAGGAGAAGAGGCGACGGAGCGTCTTCGTGGCGTTAATTGCGTTGCGTGGCTCCTCGCGTGACACGTTCAAGGAGGCTGAGAACACGCGTGGGGCGGTATAGCAAATCGAGAGTTTTTCTTTTTTTTGTTTACTCTCTCGAGAAACGGCGCGAGAGAGAGAGAGAGAGAGAGAGACGGCGGACGGACGGTGGCTTAGTCAATCGCGAGTTTCCTCTCCCGCTGGATAATAACACTCACGTTATTATCCGCCAGGATATCAGGACTTTGTAATCTTGGAAGCGAGAGACCTGTCCACCACCCCTTGTCTCCCTCCCTCCCCCTATGGATTTGCTTTCGACGCTGCGCTCTCCTTCTTTTTATTCGACCGGAATCGTTCTTCGACGAAGAATAGTCTCTCCCTCTCTCTCTCTCTCTCTCTTTCATCGCTCCGAGTTTCAGTCCGGAATAAAAAAAGGGGAGAGGGGGAATCTAGCGGTTGAGAACGTAGGGGATGAATTTTGCGGAATATCAATGATCGATCGATAAACGCCCCTGGTGGGGGAGGGGGGGGTCGGACGCTAATTTACATGTGGCTTAAGCCTAGGGCTAAGATCGTGGAAATGACTTTGGTCGTTTGGCGGCGGGGGTGGATTGGGATGGAAAGAAGGGGTACGTGTGGCCAGGGGTGGTTCTCGTACGTGGTCGAGATGAGCTACGGGCAGTTCTGACCCCCGGCGAACAGAAATTACCCCCTTATCTGCGCGCAGCAAGCCCCACATACACTGAATCCTAATGCTCAATCTCAAGATAAACGCACCCCTCCTCACCCCCTACTCGCCACCCCCTAAGCTTCCGCATCCCCCTGTGCGATGGTCTCTTCTTAGCTGACCCCAAAGTGGGGAGTGGCCTCTATAATGGGTTAATGTAATGAAATAGGGCTCTCTCCGTGTAATAGAAATTCTCTCCCGCCGAATATAAAGCTGACTGATAATAAAGTTTGCGCGTTTGCTCGGCGCGTTTACCCCCGAGAAAGAAAATCGAGAGAGAGAGCCGAAAATTGTGTCTTTATCGGAAACTGAGGCCAGTGGTTGTCAGCCTCCGCTATACATTCGCTGCCACCACCACCACCACCACCGTCACTTTTCAAAACGAAGCGAATGGAAGCCGAAAATGAAACTGAGACACTCGGGACGGTGAAACTTTGATTGTGTTTGTGTCTATCGTAAGATTGGACTACCGGAAAGAGAGAAGGGGTGTAAGCGTGGGAGGAGCGTCTCATTTTTTGCCTAGGCACGCTCACATTTTGGGGAGATTATTACCGTAGAGTTTCATTGTTCGACGCGAAAGCAAAAAGATGGCGCGGAGCTAAAATGTTCAAGGGTAGAAAACTTAAGAGGCAACAACAACGTGGGCCCAGCACCGCGAACCTTCTCCTCCTCCTCCACCACCTCCTCCTCCTCCTCCACCTCCTCGTCATCAAGCTAACTTGCTTAATGCACGCGATAAATTTAAATTCAATTCCCCCCGAATTGCAGCGCCATAGTTAAATAATTCGAAACTCTGGAGGTGGGGGGATGGTTTAGAAAATCCGCCCCCACAGCCACACGAACGGGTCACACACGGACAAATACAGAGACACTTACTTCCGCCCACACGTAGAGAAATTCTCCGAGTATCGCACGACCGAGAGAGAGATGGGGAAGGGAGGGGGAGGAGGGCACGCGAATGCATGTGAGCGCGTGCTCGCGTGTGGAGGTGTATTTACACATACACGTGCAAAAAGGGGTGGGTCACCGAAATTTAGGCGAATCGATCCAGGAAGCCCCGGTGAAATCCGGCCCTGGACACGCCAGGATATTCCGTGACGCGAAGATTAAAGCTCGCGCGTGCACACACACATGTCCGCGTGGGCACACCTACACATATATACACATGCCGACGCGCGTAGAATGTAATTAAGATAAATTAGCGTTAAGGGGAATTGGCCCGAAACTCGAGGGTGGCGGAACGTGAAAGGGTGGACGAAATGCGTGGGTGTATCTGTGAAAGTCTAAGCACCCACGTATGTATGCGAGCATGCGAGTGCGCGCGCGCGCGCGCGTGTGTGTGTGTGCGAGCGAACAAGGATCGGCGTTTCTCTGCAGAGAAACCCGGTGAAACTTATGTCAGTGAGTAAGTTTCCACACGTGTATGTGTGTGTGTGCGTGTGTGCGCGCGCGCGCGCGCATACGTGTGTACGCACATATATATATGAGTAAGCGTACATGTGTGTGTCTGGATGAATTAATGATATATACGCTCTAATGTGGATATTAATTTAGATTGATTTTCCTCCTTTGATTAGACCTGTACAAAGTGTTTCTCATTTTGCAAAAAGGAAAATTTCCTCAATAAAAGTGTAAGAGTGACGAGAAGCGATATACACTGAAAAATCTAAAACTTGATAATTATCAAAAATCTGGTGAATTTTTATAAAAATTCTCGAGCTTCCCCCTCTCTCTCTCTCTCTCTCTCTCTCTCTTTTCGACCATAGGAGCAGCAGAAAAATAGTGCTACTCTTGTTACACAATCGCACGAAAACTCGGGCCGATTAGTGTTCGTGAGGGAGACGTGGGTGGAGGCACGTTAAAGGATGGTCGTAGGGGTTAAAGGGGGGGTTGGAAGTAGTAAAAGGGGGCATCGTAGAAAACGCACAGAGAGCGTTAGAGCGCGCTGGAGAAGCTTAATGATGCATGCCGCAGGCACCAAAGGAGCATTCACTGATAAAACGATGACCAGGGGCCGAGAGAAGGGAAAATTCTCTCTTTCTCTTGGCAACCCCCTTCGCAAGCCCCTTCTCGCAACCCTCTCTCTTTCGCTCTCCTTTTCTCTCCCATGCACACGCTCCGCCTCTCCCTCTCTTTTTTCCACTCTCTTCGCGACTCTCCACGCTATTTTCCAAGGTTATCGAAGCTTCGCATTGATCGCGGCGACGCTTCTCCCCGATGTCCCGTAACCCCATGGATATGGGGTAGGTGGACGGCGACGGCGACGGCGACGACGCGCGATATACTCGGAGAATGCACGACGAAAAAAATCAGCCCTCTCATGACTCTCCGAGCGCGAATAATTCCAGAGAAAAAACGCGGGTCGTTAATTTTGGGGTAGTTACCACGACTACCCCCCCCCTCTCCCCCCGTTCGTTCTCTTCAAAGGATTTTCCAACGCCGCCGCTGCCACCGCTGCCACCGCCAACGTCGTCCCATCGAATCGAGCCGAGCAACGTTTTGCAAGACGATGCAAACTTATGGGGGTCTTGCGCGAGTGGCAAAAACCATAGAAACAACCACCCCACGTGTTTCCGACGTTGACTCACGCGCAAGATCCGACGTACGGGAACTGTGAATCTGGCAACTGGATAGCAGGCAACTTCGGTTGATGGTAACCGGATCAACCGCGCGTTGTTATTAATCATGCGAGCAACCCCCGGGGGTTGGGGTTGGGGGTGTGGTCTTGAGAATTTCGTCGATCGAACAACGCGCAACAATTTCCAAAAGTGCAGGGCCGCCGGTTTACTTTCGAATTCCTTCGGTTTCGGTTCTCCACGTCGATTCCTCCCCCTCCCCCAAAACTCTGATTTTTCACGAAGAATTTTCTTTTTCGCGGGAAATTCGCGAGTTTTTATCGTAGGTGAGAGCAAGACGAATTCGCTCGGAAGAATTGAGAGGGTTCCGCGGTGGCTCCTTCGATAGGAGCGGGAGGGAGGAGGTGAGGGAAGATGTTTATCGTCCATGGTTTTCCGGGTCTTTAATCGAGCAGCAGCAGCAGCAGCCCCCAGGTGTTGTTTCTCCTTTGCAGGTTCGCAGGTTTCCAAGGTCGCAGATTCGCAGCAGCAGCGTTCACCAAAACTCTTGCGTCGCTCTCCTCCACACCGACGAGGACCTTGAATTTCTTGGACGGAAGTACCAACCAGGGGTGGGGTCCGATACAGTAGTGGCCATCGACTTCCGATGGCCCGAGGAAAGAGGCGCCGATAATCCGGATAAAAATTCAAACGGACGAGGGCAAGGGGGTGGTGGGGAGGGGCGAGTAGGGTGGATCGAGGCTCAATTCCGGATCCGAGAAGCCCGATGATACCCCGGTTGTGGAACCCTCCGGTGACCTTGGCAGGGAACTAACCCCGAAACAACGGGAAACCGGAAGGGGATGTTTGAAATTCGTGGAGGGCTGGTGGGGGGCGAGAGGGCGAGGGATATAAATTTTCACGGTTGAAACGTAAAAGGAGTCGTGAAATCCAGGCGAACTTTGAACCTTTATCGCGACTCGTTATCGCCGTCAAAAATTAATGATTGTCGACTTATTTTGCAGTCATTTGCAGTATCTAATCTTCCGGGCTGAGTGTTCCTTATCCGTGTAAACTCCGTGCGACAAAGAATGCGAAGCAAAATATAATGGAGGATAACATAATTAAGTCAGTTTAAAATGGCCGAGTTCCTACGAAGGGAAAATTTTTGCCAGAAAAAAAAAAAAAAAAAAAAAAAAACTGAAACTAAACTGTATTTTCCAGAGAATCAGCCGGTATTCCGAACAGACAGTGTCGCTGCCGCACTTATCTTAATCTTGTTCTTATCCGAGTTTATGTTGAAAAGCATAATAGACGAAAATTAAGAACACCATAAGAAAGCGAATCGATTATATTTTACAATTTACTTAAAAAGAAACTTCTCCCGACATATTTTCCGTCTGTGTCTATATTTACACCGCCGACACAGAGTCTAATCAGCACTTTGTTGAATAATAACCTAAAGTACGAAAAAGATGAGTCACGCAATTTACACTATATTGGCGCTTTTCAGCATTTTAATGATAGTTTGCGTACTGGAGTATCCACACGGGTTAAACCAATCTTCCCATAAGAAATCGGAGGTTTGTATTTTTTTTTTTTTTCGCATGGATTAATGGGGTTCTGATCGATGTTTTCGTATCGCGCATGATTACGTATTGTGCGAGCGAGCGAGAGAGAAAGAGAGAGAGAGAGAGAGAGAATTCTACGGAAAGTTTCGTATGAAAAATCATGTAATTGGTGAAAATGTCAGTTTTAAAACGACCAATTGGTCAGGGCCTCGAACTGACAGCGGTAGAGAATGTGAATTATCGTCTCATTGTATTTTCTACGCCATTACAAGCCTTTACACGAGTTTTACTGCAGGTAAAGCTGCAGGAATGAAAGGAATCCTCGCGACACCTGCGAAAATAGCCGGATCACCCTGCTGCAGAGGGGCTCCTATTGAAGACCCGGTGAGCGACCCTGCGGGGGAGGGGAAAATCGATGCTGGATCGCTGGCGTTTTCGCTTTTATGCGTCCCACGTAGAAAAATCGCCGACGCATCGCGTTAAATCCTCCCGCCGGAAGGCTGAAAAGTTCGAGGAACGTGCGCGGAGACTCCGTTGAAGAATGAAAGAAAATTTCTCATAAAAAAAAATACTCAAAATTAAAGAATGAGGGGGGTGGGGGTGGGAAAAACTGAGGAGAAAAGGCGGAAAAAAAGAAGTAACGGAATGTTTGCGTGTGTTTATGAGATGTACACAGAGAGAGAGAGAGAGAGAGAGAGAGAGAATTCACGAATGCAAATGTGTAAGCATGCATGCATGCGTGTGTGTGTGTGTGTGAATCAAGATAAAAGTAACCAGATGAATAAATCTCTAAAAGTGAAGTAAGCCAGAGAGAGGAAGAGAGAGATGATGAAAATCGCAAGAAAAAAGTTAGGTGAAGAATGAGAGAGAGAGAGAGAGAGAGAGAGAGAGAGAGAGAGAGAGAGAGAGAGAAATAGTGTCAGTATTTACGAGGGAAAGAGAAAACACGAGGAGGAAAAGAAAAAAGGGCGTCATTGCGATAAATCATCTCGGCGACAGGCATTGAGAGTTTGGCGGAGATTTTCTCACACTCGCCGGCCACCAATCGCAAGCCGAGATTCCGCGTGCATGCCCGAACAGCCAGCTGGATGATCGATGACCGAAAATTACCGATTGTCGCCAGCAACGATTTTTCCCTTTTTTCAACCACCACCACCACCAGCACCACCACCATTACCACCCTCTACCTAGCGAAACGCACCGATTTTCCTTAATTATTCGCGGCCAAGTGACTGGGCGATCGGGCGATTCTCGAAATCGACAGGATCGAACCATTTTCCCCTCGTGTGAAATTTATTTTAAAAGGCAGGAGAGAGGGATGACGCTGCGAAATCGGGAGAGAATTCGCGGAAATTTATTTCGATTCAAATTTCCTGCGAATTTGCGCTGGATTTAGGAATTTTTATACTAACGCGGAGCACAGACGGAGAGGGGGGGGGGGGAGCTAGAAAATTTTAATAAAAGTACAATACAGGGTGTCCGAGGAAAAAACTCACCCTTACCGTGCGGCGCAAGGGTAAATAGACAAAATCGACAAAGACACGAGATACTCTCATGGTGTACGACCGAGCAAAGACACTTGGGTGAGATTTTGGAAAATTAAATTTCTTTCCAAAATTTAATTTTCTTTCAAAAGATTTTCGAAGGAAGCCCTCCTCGCTCGTTCCCTCCCATGAGATCCTAGTCGTGGAAAATGAGTTTAGCAAATTACCTGGATAATCTTCGTTCGCTCGCGCGCGCACACACACACACACACGGAGTCCCTCCCCTCGATATGTAAATAATACACTGATTGCGCAAGCACGTTCTTCCCTCGTGGTCTGGCCGGTGGATGATTATCGGTTCATGATCTTCATGACGAAAATTCTCGGCGATCCGAGGGAATAATTCAAAGCGCGGAAGCCTATAATTTTCGTGAAGCGCGTCCCGCGGGAGATGTTATCTGCGCCGGAAACGAAGAAATATCATCGATACTATTGGTAAATACAGAAATACCGCGGGGACCAGTTTCCTGGTATTCACATTAATTTTCGATGCGTCGTCAATCCACTCGATTTTGTTCCTCGCCGGACGAAGAAAGAACGGATCTCACGATACCGATTTCAGTTCTCTCCTTTCTCCTCTCTCTCTCTCTCTCTCTCTCTGTAGCGCGCGCCTTTTTAATAATATCGTGTAGAAATCGACCGCCGCGTTTTTCACCATAATTCAAAGAATGACGATGATCGTCATCGTTAAAAATTCTCGAGGAATTTTGCCATTTGAGAGAATCCACGTGGTTTATCGTATACATGGGGGAGAGGGGACTCTTATGGGAATCGATCGCTGGAGCGGAACTGATCGCGCGCGCGCGCGATCGTGAAAATGATTTTTCATGATAATTAGGGAGGGGGGGAGGGGGGGAGCGGTAAAATAAAATGAAGAGACTCTCTCGATATTCCGCGATATTTCGCAAAGTTCCACGTGTGGTGACAGGCGAAGTGGAGGAAGGAGGTAAAGGGGGAAGGATCGGCGGTGGTAATGGTGGTGGTGGTGGTGGTGGTGGTGGTGGCGGCGGCAGAAGATTCCAGGGAACGTTTGCACGCAATTAAAATCAGGCGAAGCGTAGCGGGGGCAAATCGCGCGAGCTATTAACGAAGCAGCCGGTCAGTTCAGCGACGATTCGCTCATTAAAATTCGAGGAAAACGTGTGAACGAACTTTAATTGTGGCGCGCGCGACGCGACGCGACGCTACGCGACGCGACAAACAAAAGGACCTCTTCCCACACCCTGGTGCTCCGATGCCTCAACTCGTCCTCTCTCTCTCTCTCTCTCTCTCTCTCCCTCTCCCGAACACCGCGTCCTTTTATCCTGTCTGCGTCTACTTTCTCGCACGAGCGGGAATCGCGAGAGGGAGAGGGGGGGGGGGGGGAGGTGAAAGAGGGTCCAGGGGATCTCGCCGAAAAAAAAGGAGCGAGCGCATGTAGAACTTAATTGATGAAAGGACAACGCGAAAGGGTGAGAGTATGGTGGGATGCGGGGGAGGGGTCTCAGGTGAGAACAACAACGGGACACACCGGAGGGGTAAATAGAAATATGAAAAAAAAAAAGAAGAAAAAGCGAAAAAATACAAAAAAAGAGAGAAAACCAGAAAAATAAGAAAATCATGGTGTAAGGACGCGAGCGAGACTCTTTCGGCGAGTTTTTCTCCTCTTTCTTTTTCAATCTTATTTTTATCCGAGCGCGGAGAATCCTGGCGAAGCGTGGGAAATATCAAAGGATAACGTTTCTATGAATATCCTGGCGTGGAAACGAGGGGCGCGGAGGATTGCGATAAACCGAGGAAAAATGAAAATGAAAAGCGAGGAGAGTGCGAGAACTGTTTAACAGCAAACGATAATAAATGAGTACGGGATGGAATGGAAGCAGAATCAGAAGTAGAAGTAGAAGTAGAAGTAGAAGTAGATGCAGAAGCAGAGGAAGAGGAAGAAGAAGGATAAAAAAGAAAGGAGAGTACGCGAAGATGATAGCGAGAGAGACGAAGATAGATAGAAGTGGAGGGGGAGAGATAGCAGGGGGGAATTCTATTGAGTAAATAGAAAGAAAAATATAGATGAATAAAAAGACAAAGATAACGAGAAAAAGAGCGTGGTTTGGATAAATGGAGAAGAGAGGGAAGCTGGATGTGTGTTGAGAGAGAGAGAGAGAGAGAGAGAGAGGGAGAGAAGAGAAAGAGACACGCGTAGAAAAGGAGCAACCAGAGGAATGAAGCAAGAGAGAAAGAGAGAGAGAGAGAGAGAGAGAGAGAGAAAGATCGAGAGAAGCTGAAGTCGTTCAAGTTAGAAAAAGATAAAAAGATCAGGCGCGCGAGACTGAGAGAGAGAGAGAGAGAGAGAGAGAGAGAGAGACTAAAGGGGAGAGGGGGAGGGTTAAGGAGAGAGAAGCGGGCTCAAGGTTAAGACAAATCGCGGCGCGGATGACGTCAGGATGCAGTTAGACTAGTTTTAGTTTTAGTTCGGCTCGCCCAAACAGGACAAAGGATCCTGTAGGAAGGTGCTCTAGCAATCTCTCTCTCTCTCTCTCTCTCTTTGAAAAAATGAAAAATCTTCGGAAACGATAGTTCGTGAGAATACAGCGATAGGCAGACGATAAACTTTATTCTCCGCTAGATTCTAGAGAATTTGACTTTAGCGGGAAACGCGAGGAATATTCTCACGCGCAATTTTTCTCAACTTCTCGATCGGAGAGAGAAAGAGAGAGAGAGAGAGAGAGAGAGAGAGACTCTTCGAATCCGTCGAGAATGAGCAGCACTCGCCAAGTACATCGTTTCTACCTTCTGCCATTGCTCTGTTGTGCTCTCCTTGATTGATCGGGAAAGTTTTCCATTTTGCCTGCCCCCTGCCCCCCCCCGCTCCATTCGAGTATCCGAATGATTTCACGGGCGAAATAAATACGACCCACCCCCTTGGGCTACGGGGGTGTTTTGCGCTTTCGCACCTTGAAGTATCTCTCCGCCAGCGTGAAATTTTAATAAAATATTGATTAAGACGGAGAGAGGGGAGGGGGAGGGAGGGAGGACAGGTGACGCCGCAGTGATACAGCAGGACCCGCAACAACCTTCGGGACTGGAACTCTGGAAGCGAGGACAGCGAGACGAGGGGTAGGGGGAGGGTGATAAAAAAATTGAAGCGGCAACGCATTCGACGCAGCGAACTGACCGACCGAAGGCAAATCCGGACAAACTTTTAATGACTTTTCCTCTTTTTTGCCTTATCTAGCCGAGCGATTACCGATTTTTTCCGGGGCAAATCTGATAACTGGCGACGAAAAAGTCACGTGACCTTGGCGAGTCAGCGGATAAAATGATGAATGAGTTCTTTGTTGGCTGGAAATTTTGTTGCGCGAAGTGAGCGCGTTCTATTCGCTCGTTTCCTTCTTTTTCTCCCTCTTCCTCCTCTCGCCGCTTCTCCTCGTCTCCTCCTCCTCCTCCTCCTTCTCCTCCTCCTCTCTCGTACTATCTTTGACTCTCGTTTTTTCAGCGTCTCCGCGTTTTAGTTTAATACCGAATTTCGTTGGTTCGATCCAAAATTTGACCTTGTTTTTATCACACTCGTCGCGCAACGCATTTACTCCTTGCTCTCTCTTTGCCTTAAATTTTGACTAAATTTCTCTAATATCCGAAGAGAGAGAGAGAGGGAGAACGCGCGCCAAGTCTTTTCTCGATTTTTCATGATATCAATGACTTACGACTCTATTAGGATTAACGGTACACCCGAGAGAGAATAAAAATAAAAAAATTAACAAATTGTTTACCTGTTATCGGGCGATGATTGATGATTACACACCGAGATTTTAATACTCGAAGAAACTACGGTAATACACTTTAATGACCAGAGTGAGCGAGCAATGGTAGAATGACTGTGCCAATGACGCTCGATGTGACGCTCGTTGTCGCGTAAACTCGAGCTTTACCTTATCAAGGATAAGGACTCTGATTCGAATGCGTGAGAAATAATATGACGATTCGAATCCTTCCCAAGATGACTTACCGAAACTCGTGAAATGCCCATGACTAATTGCATCGGCAAAATCAATTATCCAAAAAAATGATGATACTCGAAAGATTTGAGAATGCGAGAGGTGTCGTTTCCGTGGATGAACAAACGAGCAAAAGTTGAAGGAAAATGTTGCGCGGAGCCAATTGCACAATTGGAGAGAGTGAAAGCGACGAAGAGGTCGGGGGTGAGGGGGGGGGGAGGAGGAGCAGGATATGGACGCTCCTGGAGACTCTCGCTCCTCTTTTCCGAGAGTCCAAAGGACGAGAGGGAGGGAATCTAATTCTCGGTTCGTAAAATTGCAGGTGGGGGGGGGGGGGGGGGTGTTGCAGGGGGCAATCGCGTGGAATCGACAAAGTCGTTGGCCGACGTGCACGCGGAAATCACTGGGTCTCTCTCCGGGGCCCAGTTGGTTCCTGGCCCGTGTGTGTAACCTGGCAATCATACGGTGGTCCAATTACCATAAGAAGCCCTCTAATTCCCGCACAATACGCTGCCCTTTTTCAGTGGCCGCCGATACACCACCATCACCACCACCATAGCCAGTCAAACTCGCACACGTGCCCGCAATGGACCGACCGGACCATTCTGAGTCGTCGATAGATCCGAGACTCGCGTGGATTTCTGTCAAGGAAAAGAAAAAGAAAAGAAAAAAAAAAAAAAAAAGAAAAAAGATCAAGGGGGTTCCCCGTCTCTTTTTTTTCTGAAAATTCTGAAGAAACTCTCCCTCTCCCTCTCTCTCTCTCTCTCTCTCTCTCTTGTCACAGATCGTTGCAGCAACATCATAGCAGCGGGAATTAAAAAAGAAGAAAATTTTCATCTCAGAAAAAAGTGTGGGAAGGGATGAGGAAGGGTGGAAAATGAGAGAGTCGATCATTAAAATTTCAATTCGGTTTTTGCATCAACTGACTCAGCAGCAGCAGCCCCTTCTGCCCACAGTCTCGTCTGCTTCCTCATTTCTCGCGCGAAACCTCATCCTCGAGAGTTTTCCAGCAGCAACCCCCCCTGGTGTAGTCGGGAAACTACCCCGAGCTCTTTTCGGAGCGGCGGCGGCGGCGGCGGTGGCAGCGACGGCGACGCCACTTTGTTCTAATTTTCCGTAATGACGCGACCCTACCAGAGGTTCGCAGCACCCTTGCGGAATATTTTTATTACTCCGTCTAGCAGAGGTCCCGCGCGTCATTTACTCGTCGGTCGGATTGAATAAGAGTCCGCGGGGGTGGAAAAATTGCCGCGCCGGGGAGAAACTTGCCAGGAGTCTGCCCCCGGTGTCGTTTCGAACATCCCGATAGGACAGAGCGAGAGGGTGTCGTCGTCCTACCGAGGAAGGGGTGGATTTTTTCTCAAAGTTGAAAATTCCCTTGGAATTTTCTCCGGACCCGCCACCCCCGCGAGACGGTTAGGGGTTGATTCGATGGAGAAGGAAATTACCCGGCACCGTAAAATTAAGAGAGGCGAGAAGAGGAGCAGTTTGATCGTCGGCATAAGGGAAAAATCGCTCGGACGAGGAAAAACAATTCCAAGGGGCGGAATGCACGTGTTACGAGAGAGGAAAGCTCATCCGTGGAAGGTGGTCGTGGGCGGCGGGGGTGGATTTCCTTAATAAAATGGGGCGCAAACGCCACGCCAGCGAATATCTAGCTGATAGTGGTCCGGTCAGCTCGGCTTGTTCGGGTTGCTAGGGTGAAATCCGTGAGGGTGGCTAGGTGTTGCTTAGGCTGATTCAATCTGACGTCTCTCACCCCCTCGCAGCCCGGCATCCCTCGCCCTCGCCCTCGCCCTCGCCGCGGTCAGCCCGAGAGTTCTTCCAAGTCTCCACCCTGAATTTCGATGTAATGCGTTTTTTGGCCAAGTGCCAGTTGCCGAGAAATTGGATTTATTAATTCGCCCCGGGTTGACGAATCGACCTCTGACCTCTCGCTATGCTAATCACCGAGAGCTCGGTGGTCCCCTCGTGGTTTTCCCCCGCGTTCCCCCCCTCTCTCCTCGAATTTATCGGTAGTGACGGTAGCGATGTGCATGGTCGGTATTCTCGCGACCCTCGCAGCCGCGGCTAATTTCTCCCCATTTGCTCCCCGGAAGGGAGAGAGGGGTGGGTTCCGGAACCGGAAGTCTTCGCGGAATCGAGGAATTTCACAAATTTTTCTCTGGCCAAAAGAGACAGAGAGAGAGAGGACTCTCTCCTCGAGGAAAATCGATATCGGGGTCTTATTGAAAAGGTCGGTTCTTTCGGGGGTGAAAATAGGGGTGGGGGAGGAGGGAGGGAGCCCGCGCACCCGTAAGTTGCTTTTATCGAGGCTTTCGAGTTACCTCGTCAGTTACCCCAGGAGATGACGTCCTCGTCGAGGAAATCGAAGAAATCCATGCTGCCCTTCCGCTCCCCCCCCCCCCCGTGGAGGAGCGTCTTCTCTCGTCGAGCCTCGCTGTCTCCTGCATCCGCGGATCCCCGGGGGCACACGAACGGACAAAGCGAGGCGATAAATTTCGCGACTACGAGGAGAGAGTCTCGTCGCGCCTCCTAGTTACCGATTGTTTTCTCTCCATGACTAAACGACGTCCGGAAAATCGTGGAAACGAATAAAGGACACGGGGGTGGGGGCTCTGTAGGGGTTTGTAGTAGTGGAGTGAGAGTGCAAAACGAGGAGAACCGCCCTCGTACTAACAGGTGGCGCGCATTGTCAACGTGGGACGACGGGAGCTCGAGAAAAGTGCAGTTCTGGTCACGTGGTGGCGAAAACTCGAAGAACTCGAGGAACTCGGCGGCAAATTTCCTTATTTATCATGGTCCAGGGTGAAAAGCTAAATTCTCACGGGACGATGAAGTACCCCGGCCGTCCGACGCCTCGCCTCGCCCCGCGGAGGTTGGCGACTGTTTGCCAAAGCTCCGAAGGAGACGGGATGGGGGTGGAGGGTGGAGGTGGTGGAGGGGTCGATGTTTACTTTTCTCTTTTGCCGACATTCTGCGTCGCATGCGATTCCAGCCGATGTATTATTCAAATCACGAAAACTCACTCCTCCTTCGCAGGAAGAGTCGTCCCGCTTCGCTTCCTATTTCTCGGACACCCCATACGTCACTGCGCGCGCGCTGCCCCTACTGCCCCCCCCCCGCTGTAGTGGGAGTGAGAGGGACGCGCGGAATTTCGAGAGGAACCTCGTTGTCGTCGTCGTCGTCGTCGTCGTCGTCGTCGTCGTCGTCGGCGCAACTCGGTCAATTCACTCCGGAGCGTTTTCCATTCGCCCGTTATTTCCCCATGGGAAACGAGTCCGTGCGACCGATGTCCACGTCAACTTTTTACAGGACCAGGAACCTCCCCCAACCCCGACGAATGGGGGATGAGGGAGAGGGATAATGCACGAGGAACGTCCGGGCTCTCTCCTCTCGGTGGAGACAAAGTGCGCGCGGGCGCACTCCGTTGGTCCTTTGGTTTCCGCGCGCAGAATTTCCGGCGGAGAAAAGCAAAGGGGGTGTGGGGTGGGGTGGGGTGGGGTGGAGGGTGCACATACGTACGTACGTACGTAAGCGCACGTAAGCGCGTATTCATGAGAGAGGGCCAGAGTCACGTCTTGTATTTACATAAAGGGCGAATTAGTTTATGGGAATCCTGAGCCTGTGCCCGCTTCTCCTCAACCCCCCCCCCTCTCCAACCCCCTCGGCGAGATGTGAAACAATACGAGCGCGAGAAATCGAATCGCGCACGTAGAGCACGTTGGTATCTCGCCGGTGCGAACTACTCGCCACTTCTCTTTGAAAGATCCAAAGAAAAGAGAGAGAGAGAGAGAGCAAAGAAAATTTTTATCAAAATTACGATACTTTTCAGATTTTTTCTCTATGGGGTAAACGCTTGAAATTTTCACGCGGTAGACTAATCCAAGGTATTATTATCCCGCGATAGCCAAGATCTCTCCCTTTCTTGCTCTTGCTCGCACATACGGCAGCCCTTGCCGCAGGAGGCAGAGAGAGAAAAAGAGAGAGAGAGAGAGAGAGAGAGAGAGAGAGAGAGAGAGAGGGAGGGAGGGAGAGAGAGAGAGATGAAAGAACCAGGAGATGTGGGTAACCTTGCATTTTTTCTGCTACTTTTTTTCCACGCGAATGCGCGTAGCCCGTGCACTTTGCATACGGAATGCGACTGGCCCCCTCTCTCCCGACCACCCCCGCACTCGCTCGCCCACTTCTTCGCCACTCGCACCCCAGGAATATGTTTATCTCATTGCACACAGTGTGGCCACCTGATGCACGAGAGCAAAGAATAAAACGATCCGTGCGTGACCCCCATGGAATTTTCGCGGCACGTGCTCCCTCTCCTCTCCTCTCCTCTCCTCTCCTCTCCCGATAAGCGAGGGTGAGGGGCGCATCCGATGACCTTGACCAGTCAAAATTTCGGATCGAACTTCGACGGGAGTTTCCCCGAGGAAAATCTTCGATGAAGGGCGAAGGGAATATGTATATACATGCGCGCGCGCGCGTGTGTGTGTGTGTGTGTGTGTGTAAGTTTTTGCGATATCGAGAGTAGATGAAGAGGGGAGGGCGCAGTCGAGAGCAGAAACTGGCAGACAGACAAGTAGACGCCACGACCTTTGGAAGGGATGAGAAAAAGAGAGAGAGAGAGAGAGAGAGAGAGAGAGAGAGAGAGAGAACGTAAGGGGGACAAGTAGACGCTAATCAAGAGCGAGGTAGAGACTCGAAGAGAGAGAGAGATGAATCTTTGCTGGAGAAACGAATGAGAGAGAAATAAAGATGGATAAACAGAAGGACGGAAATAAAAAGAGACGGATAAATGGATGGATAGATATAGGGAGAGGGAGAGAGTTTTGGCTATTCTATTGGCGAACGTTTCAACTTTTTTCACACTCGATGAATCTCCAGCAGAGACCAGAGGGGTTGAAGAATGAATAAAAAACAAGTTGGTCAGGATGGTCGAAGATTACCCTTATTATCTGGAAAATTGGGTAATTATCGGATCTTACCCATCGCGGGACACTTGACCATCGGAAACTATCATCGCTATAAGTACCAAGACACGATAATGCTGAAGTCAACCTTTCCTAAGGAGTTTAGGCCTATTCTCTGAATAGATTAAGCCTCGCGAGAGATGATTAGTAGTAGGACGAACCCCCATTCTATTCGCAAACTCACTCATCCTTGATTTTATCGGATTGTGCTCTTTGACACACACACATATATATATATATATATATATATATTATAAAAGGGACATTTTCGACCCTTCATCTTTGGCAAAATTTAACCGATTGGGATTAGCTTATTGCCCTCAAAAAAGGACAGTAGTATGAAAGATCAGACTAAAATAAATTTACTAAAAATTCTACTGCTAGATTCTAAATTTTCTAAACCCACCATGAGAGAGAGGGAGAGAGAGAGAGAGAGAGCGAGAGATAGCGACAGTCTTCTATAAGAATACCTATGCTTTGCTCTTTAGGATTTTCGTGGCATGCGCAGTCCCTGTTAGAAACTTGCCGTGAGAGAGTGGTGTGTGTGTGTGTGTGCGCGCGCGCGCATGTATTTGTGAGCCAGAGAAAGAGAGGGAGAAGCGAGAGAGAGAGAGAGAGAGAGAGAGAGAGGATAGCCAGCGAACGAGTTGAAAAAGTGAGAAGGGACGAGTCTCGAGTGAAGAAGGCTCTTCGTCGCATCCTACAGGATCGGGCGTCCTTCGAGACTGCCGATAGAGACAAGAGAGACGAATTTTAAAGTGAGTCAAAGAGAATTAAAGAAAAACGGGAGCAGATCCGGAGAGAAGAAACAGGTGAAATCGGGGAAAGACCTGAGAGGACTGTGGAGAGCGAAGACACGAATGAATTCGAGAGAGAAATAAGATTTTTTTTTTTTTTTTTTTTAAGAGAGATAAAGAGAGACTGAACGTAGAGAGCCAACGTGGCAAAACGAAACTTAGACAGAAATAGGATTTTAATCGGAGAGATCGCGAGAATGTAGCGAGAGAGAAACGAATCAATGAAGTAGACCAATAATAAGAGAGAGAGAGAGAGAGAAACGAGACTTAAAAAAAAGAACTACTTTTCTATGAAGAGAATTCTATTTAGCGATAGAGAAACTCTGGGGAAAAAATGTACGTGTATAAAGAGATCGAGAAAAATAGAGAGAGAGAGAGAGAGAGAGAGAGAGAGAGAGCGCGCGCGCGCGCGTGGAGGGGATGAAAGAGAGAAGAAAGACAAAAGCATCGGCAAATTCGAAACTTCCCGCAGTCCTTAAGACAAAGTAAGACAGTGAAAGGAAGCGTAGGGGAGGTAGCGCGTGGAGTAGGGATGGAGGAGAAGTTGAGCATCTGAAATTTGATTGGCCATCCGGAGACTCGAGGCGTTTCTTTCTCCCTTTCTCCTTCTCATTTCGTATCTGCCTCTCGCATCTTCCAACGAGCCGTAGAGGGGATGGGCGGCCGTCTTCTCGCCGACGAAGCGAAAGAGGGAGGGGTGTGTGAGAGGGTGGACGTAGGTGGAGGAGGAGGAGGAGAAGGAGGAGGATGGGGAGAAGGGAGCCGCCGCTAGATCCAGAGTGTAGGAGTCCTGCGGAATTTCTAGCAATAGAACAGTGCCGGCTCTCGTCCGATGCGGTTCTGGAGCTAGGGAAAATGTGCGAGATTCAAGAAGAGGGGGCTGTTCCACGGTCGGAAGGGCGGGAGTAAAGTTGAAGCAAAGGGTCGGTAGAGGGGAGCTCCAAACTGCTGGAGACCGCTCCGAGCTGCTATTTACAAACGGAGTCAGTACGCCCGAAGAAACCACTCGTCGCACATCGGGTAAACTTTTTCCTCAAAATTGAGCCGCGTGCGTTTTTACCGATCCCGCGCCACGTCCGCCCACGCACACACACACAAACACACACAAACGCGCGCGTGCATATATAACGCCGGTCAGTGCATATAGGCGGGCAACGATCTTCTTCGTTAACGCCTCTCACAGTAGTGCTATAATAGTAAACGATATATAAATTACGAGGAGTATATTACGATGATGGTGGTGATGGTGATGGTGATGTGGTCAGTTCTTTCTCATCATCACCTGTGATAGCAGCGAGAAGACGAATAAGTAGAAGAGTAAGAAGCGGAAGAAGAAGAAGAAGAAGAAGAAGCGTATGCTGGAATTATTGCTCTTGTTTTTGCACAATTTTCGAGAGTGAATAGTGTTCGCCGTGTGTACAATCGTGAATTGTTCATCCGCGAGAGTAATTGCTCTCCACGAGGCGACAGGGAACCGATCTGCAAGGGCGCGCGCGCGTTCGGTTGGGTGTCAAAGATCGTCAACCTCTATTATTGGATTGGATATTGGGTCGCTTTTATCGAGTCGCGCTTGAAAACGATGGTACTTACTTTCGCTTGTACTTTCACCGATAACGAACCTCTCGGTTCGTGACCAGAGTGATCGTCCGAGAAACTGGAATTGCCCACCAGTTCTTCGATTTCGGTTGTTCGTCCATTTCAAAGCAACAATGTCAGTTATAGTGCTCGTCGATACTGAATTACGATTGGCAAGATTGGCATTTCGGTGGAAATCGATAAACTCGTCTATATGATAAATGTAGTAAACGCTGTAATTATATTTTTCCTTTTGTTTCGATTTTCTTTCCTTTTTCTTAATAATCAAAATACTAGCTCCGCTAGAGGAATCTCGGACACCGGATCGTGTGCCGTTTGCTACGACGAGATATACGGCGTGTTTGGTATTTCAATTGAGAAGAGAAATATCAGCAGAGTAAAGAGAAGAAAAAGCTAGAGAAGAGGGTAGTTGGATCTATAGAGAGAGGATAGTCAAGAGACGAGAAAAAGAGAAAATTTGTACTAACGAGAGAAGAAGAGAAAGGGAAATAGGAAAGAAAAAGAGAAGGGGTAAGAGACTGTGGAAGAAAGCACAATATGAGCGAAGTAGTCGATGCTGAAAGAGAACAGGATCAGCATCAAGCATCGTCGTCGCATTTGCCATCGCAAGAACAACCAAATTTTCAAGAGCAACAGCATCAACCTCAACAACAACAACCACAACCGCACCAACGGCAACAACAAGGCTTTCAAGCTGGGCAAGAGCTGCAACAACAACAACAACAGCAGCAGCAGCAACAGCAGCAACACCAAGGTTTTCAGGCTGGTCAAGAACTGCAGCAACAGATACTGGCGCAGAAAAAGTCGCAAGACGAGCCGGAATTTGTGTGCGACTCATGCGATTTGTACTTCGAGAGTGACAAAAGTCTAGAGGTGCACATACGATACCACCACGAAAAGCTGTTGCACCAGTGGTCCGGTATTATCAAAGAGAGTAACAATAACAACAGTAAAACTGGAAATCATAACAACCACATGGTTGTGAATCGTGATAGTATTACGGCTCCAGCGGATTCTAGCGAGGTTTCCCCGCGATCCC